>RJWH01000214.1:0-508466 GCA_004363575.1 Solenodon paradoxus | reverse complement strand
ACAGGTCGGACACAAAAGACTACCTGATATCTCAGCCCTTCATGCACAAGAACTCTATGAAATACGCATCTAGTCAACCCAAAAGGAGACAGTGACTCTGTATGGATAAAGTGCAAAACATTCCTCTCATGAACTTCTATTTGCCAAAGATTAGGTGACTCATTTAAAAGTGAATTTGAAGTGGAAAAATCACAATACAAATAATGTTTAACCTTAAGTATTTTATGTTAACCTAAAACATACACCCAGATTTTAGTCAGGTCTTTTCATAAAAGTCCATTAATTAGGAAACCAAATCATCATTACCACGTAAACCAAACCGCAAATGCATCATTTGTGAGTATCATCAGTTTTGATGTGCTTAAGGAAAACAAAAACATAAAGATACTTTGCAAATATATTGAGAATCTATGATTTTCATGATTTTTCTCCCTAGTCTTTTTACAGTTATACCTAACTGAACAAGTTTTGTAGCTTTTAGCAACTTCACTGAGTCTTTCCAAAGCACTTAGGTGGTTTTCATAGAAATGACAACTCTTTTCACACTCAGACCGTATCCTTTTTTCCGAGTGGTTTACTAAATTATGCAGTTTCAATAAAAAGAGCAATTGAATACACTAAATCTTGGGGACTCTCGGCAAGCAAACCACTCAACCAAGGGACAAGGACTGCCAGGGAGCAGGCTCTTGTTCACGTTTTGGAGGGCAAACTCAGTAAATTCCACAGAAAAACTGGACTTTCCCAGAACCTGGAACTCTGAGAGCGGAGATTATTGAAAAGGCTCTATCCAAGATGAACTATGTCTACTATAGTTAAAGTAGTAAAAAACTTATTTTCTACTATTGTTCAGATTCATTGGATGACAGTTACTGGTTAATTACAGTTGACCAAGACCCCTGAATCTGGAATAGAGAGTAAGGTTTGCTCCTGCCCAGTGAGTCAGGCTGATTTCTTCAGGGTCACCAGAGTATCACCCCAGACCCCACCAAACGTCAGTGAGTCAAATAAGAGAGATGTTTCCACTGACAGGGCTCATGAGGCCCATGAAGACAACAGAGTCACTCAGCCCCGCTACAGCTGCATGTCCCCTCCATCTCCACAAGGAAAATCCCAGTGCCCTCAAATAAACCAGTCACAGGAAAGAGTAGGCTCTGAAGTGAAACCCCTCATGCGTGTGACAGAATGTGACGCACATGGGAACATTCACACAAGTCCCTTCAATGACTCCCCAGCAGCTTCGTAAGATGTGTTACGTGCCCCACTGACAGCAAAGGAAAGAAGGCAGACTAGACTAACCCGTGTTCTCGAAGGAGAAGCCAGGGCTGCTGACACTCAATCAGCTCTTTCCACCTCACCAAAGCAGCCTGTCCATCCTGCCCAAGAAGCTAAGGTTATGTGTTCACAAGAGTCTCTTTACAGGAGCAGAGACTGCCCTAGTGTTTGTTTTCGTTTCTGACTTTTTAAGTTATTTCATTAAATTCCTGAGTTTCTGGCACTTACAGGGTTAATTAAGTCTTACCTTCTTCAAAGCTTGTTTTACTCTAATTCATGTGGACAAGCAAATAGGAAGGACGTTTTCAGGATCACCCTCCGAACATCAGGAGATGAATCCTGTCTGGCTGCTCATTCCTTCCTGGAATAAGGGAGGAACCTTGCTCAGATCAGGAGGAGAAAGACTAACATCGTGAATGGAGTTCAGCTCAGGTAGTCTTTAGTCCTGAAAAATCCAGGGCTCATGAGCAGCCACGTTTTTCTTTGATTTTTTTTCTCAATCTGAAATAAATATCTGACCTTATGAGTAGTTAACCTTTACTAAATAAAATCTGGGGATGAAAATTAGGCAAATCAATCCAGGTGGGAACACAAAAAGGTAATTACAAACTAAAGTACATGATTCGATTTTACTAGAACAGTGGAATTACTGTAATCCCTTCTTAGCCACAAGAATAGGTTCCAGGATCCCTGCAGTTACCAAAATCTTCAGATGCTCAAGACTCATATAAAATGGTAAGTGTTCGTATAAAGCGTATGCAAATTTAGGCATTAGATTGCGTAGACTACTGAATGCACAGTAAATGTAAACAGTTGTTACACTGTATTATTAAGGAAATTATAATGACAGTTTTAAGAGACTGCACATGTTCAGTACAGACACAACCATTACAGGCCTAACTACATGGCATGTTTGATCTGAGGTGGGTTGAATCCAAAGTCTGAATACCCTCAGGTGTGGATGACCAATTTTACTTACAAATCATTAGAACAATGTAAAATGGAAGACATTCATAATTATAAACAGATTGTGCAAAGTCAAAAGAAAATTCTTGAAATAGAAATAGAAATTTTGGTTGTATGCATTTCACCAATAACGAATATTTGTATGAACTAATAATCCTTTTGTGGTTGCCTTTCAATCTCAAGTCTTCTAGACTTTGGTCAAAGTTAAAGAGTTTAAAAATAGAGCTAAAAGTGTGTTGCATTTTAATTTAATTTTTATATAACACCTGGTAAAGTAAGTCTTGTTCATCTATTGTTATTGATTCTAAATTTGATTTGCTTTCTATTATGCCATAGTTTTCAGAGCTGCAGTGCTCATTTTATGTGACAAAGTAAATTTTTCCAGTTAAAGAAGAAATCTTGTTGGTCCAGTTTCTTTAAAAATATTTCACTTCTTTTTCAGTACTATTCACTGAAATAATATAATTGAATAGATTAACCAAACAAAAAAGTAGCAATTGCAGATCAACTGGTAGAAAAATGTTTACATATAGCTCATGTTGTATGACCGTAGCTCAATGACCTTAGTCACTGTTCTGAGTCACTGTTTATGCTGTTTGAGAAACAGATTTACAAGAATCATCTGCTTCTTAACACTTTAAGAGCACAAGTGTTGCTGAAGTGTTAGTTGTTTTGTTTGTTTGCTTATTTATTATGACTCATAAAATAATTAGATTCGCCTAGTCTTGGTTTTCTAAACTGTAAAGTAGGAAAACAGCATTTTTTTTCATTTAAAAAAATAGAAAATTAAGCAAAATAACAAATAGAACTGTCTGCAAAGTACAAGTCAAATGTAAGATGTTATTACCACTGCTTTAGACCATTACTTAGAAATTGTGCATTGTAGAATTGATCATTATTGAGAAATTATTAGATCAGTATTTTAAAAAAGATTATTTTCTTTTATTTCCTGCCTTCCACCTTCCCCTTGTGCAAATATAATGGCTAGGAGAGAAGGAAATAATTTTCTTGCCTATTTACTTATTTCTGCTTAATTAAATGCTGTTAGATGCATCGTAAGAATCTTTACATGCTTAAATGTATATTGTTTATCAAACATTTAAGTTTTTCAACATCTGAATAAAAATTTTCAACAGATGAGAGATTTTTCTATGAAAACTAACTTCTTCCCTATCTCTTCCTTCTTCATGCAGCTCACCAAGCTATTTATCTTGGTACCTGTATTTGTCTCTTAAAATGAAACAAGGCTTATTCCTTGGGTATATTATGTATGCTTTCATAATAAAATTTGAAATACATTGAAATGATTTTAAAAATCATTAAAAGCAACCAAATATGGCGGCTGTTCACACTATTTCAAAAGAGGACTAAAAATCACCAGTCATTTCCAGTTCAGTGAAGTGTTTGTCTTTTTGTTTTATTTTGTTTTTCCTTCACCCATTCTTGGGTCTCAGACCTGGGTCCTTGGACTTTACATGGCCTATACCTTAGCCGCTGAGCCTAGGGACTCACCAGTATCTGTTCTTCATTCCAATAGCACTCAGGTTTCTTTAAATGGGTAAGGAGTAACTTCAAATAGAACTTTCATATAAC
Organism: Solenodon paradoxus; assembly: GCA_004363575.1. Taxonomy (NCBI): domain Eukaryota; kingdom Metazoa; phylum Chordata; class Mammalia; order Eulipotyphla; family Solenodontidae; genus Solenodon; species Solenodon paradoxus. The sequence continues at coordinate 504,635 of RJWH01000214.1, read as the reverse complement.
GTACATGTAAAAGTCAGAGTCCAGATGTTTCAGTTTATTCTGACAACTGATACGGAAATACAGACATCAGTTCTATCAGTCATCCTTTCAGTAGGACTAATCCCCACTTGACTTTTCTGAAGACTTCAAGCTCCAATATAATTCAAACACATACCTAGTTAAAAAGAAAAGCACAGTTGATTAGCCTTACACAAGTCTTAGGTGAAATGGAGAAAAAATGTTTTACAAAACTAAATTTATTAAAAATCAAAAGTAACAACTTTTTGTTGAAGAATGTTCAATTAAATTCATCTTTCTTTCATAAATAATGTAGCACTCACCTGTGGTTGGGTGAAGTCCACAGACATTTTTATTGATCACATAGCTGGAGAAAGAGAGAGAAGATGACTTGTAGACTTTGTCATTAACAGAACAAAAACTGATGCAGGTGGAAGACAGTGGCTTGCTAACAGAACTGGCAAATTACAATCAATGCCAGCAAATTCTAGTTTAGGACTGTTTAAGTGTCTTCCCTGACTTTGAGCTCAAAGGACTTGTCCCTCACAGAACTCATCTTTCTTCTCCTTTCTCCTTCTTCATGTTTATTTCTGATTTTGAGAGCTCAGGAGTGAATTTACTTGCACAGTAGTGATTAGATTAATCGTCTCCAAAGGGGCGCAGGCCACATACCCCTAGGTTTGCAAGGGGCTGGGAAGGCGGGTGGGGTGTGCCCTGGGCAGACATGGAACGGGACGACCATGGGACGATGATGGGACAACTAGTGTGAACAACTAAATAAAAATAAAATGTTTCTTCCTTCTCTTTCTGCCTGCCTGCCTGCTTGCCTTAATTCCTGCCTGCACCTTTCCTTTTAAAGAAAAAATTTATTTTAAAAAAAAAAAAAAAGAAAGAAAGAAAGAAAAACAATTCTGTAGTCAGAGCATGACCAGTGCAGCAGGATGGCGAGTGAAGACAAAGTACCAGAAAGGCCAGGAGGGATATCATGTTAGTGTGGAGTGAGCAGGGTCTTTCTGAGTTTGGCCCGCCTTTCCCATCATCCATATGTTCACCTCTGGTGTTTATTTCAAGGGCTCCCAGCCGAGAGAAAAAGGGAAAAGATCAAGTTTTAAGAAATCCCCTGTTCTGGAACAGAAGAAGGAAATGTCCCAGGTGGGCTTTCTATTAGTTTGCCATCAGGGAAAGGAGGTGGAGAGGCCCTTCGTGTTCCCTGGATACTGTTCCAGCTTTAGATCAGGCTCAGCCATTACCACAGGGAGAACACGCTTGGATCTGAGTCTCAGACACCCGTGCCTTTCATGGTCTTGAAACACAGGGGCGTCTTTTCAGCACAGTCGTACTCTTCCTTCCATCAGTTACAATATCCTCTGGCTCCTCTCAGGGAACAGGCCTTGGACTTAGCTATCCCTCTATTTCTGCTCATCGTGTGCATAGATAGAAGAGGCACTAGAACATTCTGTGATGAAGGTGTTTGGAGAAGTGGCAGGACACACTCAACTCAGATATCTTTTGTCCATGCTCTAACAGCAGGTCTCTCAACACCACTCCCCAGGCTGTGGGTGCCATCTGAGCTACTGCAGCATTCCCTGGACTTTCAAGCAGAACTTCTGGTCCAGAATTAAAGCGATCTTCTTAGGACAAAACAGGGCAAGCCCTGCATTTAACTGCCAAGGGATATGACCAGCACTGACCTGTTTTTCTTCCTTGGATTTTATCTAGCTTTCCTACATTAAAAGCCGGCTCCAAATTTTATTTTTTGGGTGAGAGATGGAGAGACCTTATTAAATTGCCAAAGGTCCACTCTAAATGTAACAGAAACATTTAAATTATGTAGTTCTTTTCATTTGGTTTCATTGTTCAGGATGTAAGTTGATTTGTTTGACTCCAATATCATCACAAATTTTCATTACTTGTTTTTGACCTTTGAGAGTACTGGCCTAATTTATTTTTGCATAATTATGTACCATTTAATATTTTTATGCCTTCTAGCAGGATTTGCATGCTGTGAACTACATCAGACAAGGTAGAATCTCATTGCAAGGAAAGGGAGCTAAGAGACAAGACAGTGAATCCAGATGATGTACCATTTTAGGATAATAAATCATAATTTTTATGTGCATAAATTTTATATGCCATTTCTTCTTAGCAATGCTAGTTTTACTGATGCCATGACATGAAAACATTTATGTAAATTCCTCTTATACAAACACAAAAATTTCCACCACCCTTTGTAAACGGAGGGCACTATTAGCAGGTTGTCAGAAATTCCAGCAGACCAGAAACCTAGCACATCATGAGAACTTTCTACTACAAGACTTGCAAATAACTTGAGCCATAATGAAAAATATATATAATCATGCTAGCTTTGTACAATACTTCTAAATCTTGCATTACCTAAAGGTTATAGTTATACAAGTACCTGTCAAGTTCAATGCTCTCCTGCCAAACTTGTGTAACTCCAGGAGCAGAATTTATAAACAACTTTAAAATGCCTTCTATTTTTTATAATAAAAAAAGATAATCATACAGATTGGCACAGTCATACCCTTTTTGATGAGCAGCCAAGGAAGACTGTGATGTTTTATTTTGGATGCAAAATACCTAAATCAAAAAGAATAGTAAGAAAACTGTGTCAAACTTAGAGATGTTTGAACAATCCTAGTTTAGCACTTAACACTGCTACGATTGTATCAGCATCATGCAAGCATCCTGGACAAACTTGTCCATTGCTATATACCCTAAAATGTCTGATGCAGTTTCTTATTTAATCAAATCAGAATAACTTATCAGAAGTTTTATCACCACACATTCTACTACTACTGCAATACCCAAATTATCCACAAGGATGAAAAATTAAAATTAACATTAAACTTCAAAATAATTCAAAAGGTTTTCTATTTTTAATTTACACATTAAAATAAACTCGTGTATAGATTCCCACATGCAGTCTCCCCATTCCTCAGATATGTCAACACATGCTTCCTTCCACCAAAACACCAAGTGTTCTTCACTATTGTTTGTAAGTTTTGTCACTACTTATCCTGCCCCCCACATCCCATTCCCTGTTGGTAACCTCAGTTCTACTGCAAGTGTCCAAGGGGTGATTTTGTTTCATCTGTTCCTTTGTCTATTCATATTCCACCTATGAGTGCGATCATCTGCTATCTGTCTTCTTTTGATGTACTTCACTAAGTATAATCCAGATAGATCCATCCATGTTGATTCAAATGACAGGAGTTCATTTCTTCCAAGGGCTGTGTAGATACTCCACTTTGTGTTTATATACATCTTTTTTATCCATTCATCAGACATTGGGCACTTAGGTAGTTTCCAGTTCTTAGCTATTGTGAATAGGGCTACAGTAAATATGGGGGTAAATAAATCTCTACAAATGAGTGTTTTTATATCTTTTGGGCAAACACCCAGAAGTGGAATGGCAGGAAGATACAAGATTTCCATATTCAACTTTTTGAGGAATCTCCATTCTGATTTCCACAGGGGTTGCAATAATTTGCACTCCCACCAACAATGTAAAAGTGTCCCCTTTTCTCCACAACCTCACCAACATTTGTCGTTTCAACACTTTTGGATAAAAGTCAGTCTCTCAGGTATGAGGTGATATCTCATTGTTATTTTGATTTGCATTTCCCTGATGGCCAGTGAGTAGGAACATCTTTACATGGGCCTGTTAGCATCTGTACATCCTCTTCGAAAAGCATCTCTCCAATTCCTCTTCCCATTTCTTAAACTGGATTGTCTGTTTTCCTGTTATTGAGTTTTATGAGTTTTGTATATTTTAGATATTAAGCCCTTGTCAGAAATATGAAATGCAAACATCTCCCAATTAGCATGCTGGATTTTTGTTTGTTTGTTTGTTTGTTTGGTGACATTGTCTTTAACTGTGAAGTTTTTAGTTTTATGTAGTCCCAGTTCTTTATTTTTCTTTTTGTCTTCCTTGATGCCCAAAGGCCTCTCTAAGGTGATTTCATGGAAAGTTTCTCCTATGTTGTCGTCCAAGAATTATATGGTTTCTGGTCTTATGTCCAAGTCTCCAATCCATTTTGAGTTAATTTTTGTGAATGGTGTTAGAGAATGAGCTACCTTCATTCTTTTGCATGTAGCTATTCAGTTATCCCAACATCATTTATTGAAGAGACTTTCATTTCTCCATTGTATGCTTTTGGCTCCTTTGTCATAGATTAAATGACTGTATGTGAGTGGGTCAGTTTCTGGTAATTCAGTTCTATTCCACTGGTCTGTGCCTCTGTTATTATTCCAGTACCATACTGTTTTAATCACTATCACTTTGTAGTATAGCTCAATGTCTGAAAGTGTAATCCCTGCAGATTCATTCTTTTTTCTCATAATTGCTTTGATTATTTGAGGTCTTTTGCTGTTCCATACAAATTTTAAGATTTTCTTGTTCTATTTCCTGGAAATAAGCCCAAGGGATTTTAATGGAAATTGTATTAAATCTGTATATCGCTTTAGGTTAATATTACCATTTTAATAATGATTTTTCCCACAAATGAGCAGGGAATGTCTTTCTATCTCTTTGAATCAGCCTCTATTTCTTTTAAGAAGGACTTGTCATTTTCATTGTGCAGGGCTTTCACTTCCTATGTTAAGTATATTTCAAGATATTTGATTCTTTTTACTTATATTTTAAGTGGTATGGCTTTCTTGATTTCTTTTTCTTCTATCATGTTGTTTGCATTTAAGAATGTAATGGATTTTCGTGCATTGATTTTGTAGTCTGCCACTGTGCTATATTTGTTGGTTAGTTGAAGTAGCTTTTTGACAGAGTTTTTAGCATTTTCTATATATATATATATATATATATATATATATATATATATAAAATCATGCCATCTGCAAATAATGAGAGTTTTACTTCCTCATTTGCTTTTTGTATTCCTTTTATTTCTTTTCCTTGCCTAACATCTCTATTAAGACCTCTAGTACAATGTTAAATAGCAGTGATGAGAGTGGACAGCCTTGCCTTGTTACTTACCTTAAAGGAAATGTTTTCAATTTTTCGCCATTTACTATGATGTCAGCTTGCATTACATGGTGTTTATAATGTTGGTGAATATAGCTTCTATGCCCATTTTAAGCAGGATTTTATCATAAATTGGTGTTGGATCTTGTTGAAAACTTTCTCTGTGTCTACTGATAAGAGATTTTGTGGCTTTTCTCCTTACTCTTATTGATATGATACATTACATTAACAGATTTAAGTATGTGGAACCATCCTTGCATACGTGATATAAATCCCACTTAGTCATGATGGATGATCTTTCTGATATACTACTGTTGAATTTAGTTTGCTAACATTTTGTTGAGAATTTCTGCATCTGTGTTAATTAAAGATACTGGGCTGTAATTTTCTTTCTTGCTGACATCTCTATCAGTTTTTTATATCAGTGTGATTTTAGCCTCATAAAAAGTATTTATGAGTGTTCCCTGTTCTTCAATATTTTGGAAAAGTTTATGGAGAATAGGTATTAATTTTCTCTCTGAATTTTGATAAAACTCATTAGAAAAGCCATCCAATCCTGGGCTTTTATTTTTAGGGAAACTTTTGATTATCTCTTCAATTTCTTTGCTTGTGATTGTTTTATTTAGGATTTCCAATTCTTCTATTGGATTAGTCTTAATAGAGTGTATTTTTCTAGAAATCTGTCCATGTCCTCAACGACGGAGGTGAAAGACCTCTACAATAAAAACCATAATGTTTAGAGTGACTATTGATATGCAGCTGTTCAGTGTCATTTTGTAATTTGTGTTCTGTGTGTTGTTCCATACACTGTCTTTGTTCTTCTCTCTCTCTTCTTAGGTGGGTGTCTAGAAACCATATCCATGTCCATGTCCTCAACTTCATTGTAATGTTGCTGCTCACAGTAGTCTCTTATGATGTTTTGTATTTCTGTGGTATCTGTTGTAACTTCTCCCTTTCATTTCTAATTCTAGTTATGAGAGTTTTTCTCTTTTTTTGTGAGTCTAGCCAACAGTTTTGTCAATTTTCTTTTTTCAAAGAACCAACTTTCATTGATCTTCTGAATTGTCTTTTTGCTTTCTATTTCATTTATTTCTGTTCAAATTTTGACTGTTTCCTTTCTTCCACTGATTTTTGGTTTTATTTGTTCTTCTTTTTCTAGTTGTTTTACATGTGGAGTTACATTATTATTTGCAGTTTTTCTTGTTTCTTGAGGTAGACCTCAATTGCAGTGAACTTCCCTCAGTACTATTTTTGCTTCATCTCATAGATTCTGGTAGCTCATGTCTTCATTCTCACTGGTCTCTAAATATTTTTAAGCTCTTTTAATTCCTCTTTTACTAGAATCATTCAGAAGCATATTGTTTGGTCTCCAACTACTTTGGGGTTTCCAGCTTTCTTTTGGTGGTTGACTTCTAGTTTTAAGCCACTGTGATCAGAGAAAATGCTTGATATGATTTCAATCTTTGTAAATTTGTTGAGACATGTTTTGTATTCCAACAATTGCTCTGCCCTTGAGAATGTTCCATGTGTAATCTGTATTCATGGGATGAAGTGTTCAGCATATGTCTATTAGACCTAACTTTTCCAAATGGTCATTTAAAGCTACTGTTTCCTGTTTTCAGCCTGGTTGTTTGGTCTATTGCTGTAAGTGGGGTGTTGATGTCCCCTATTATTATTTTGTTGCTGTTCATGTCTCTAGTCAGTTCTAATAATACTTGCTTGATATATATTGATGCTCCTTCACTTGATGCATATGTTAATAAAAAATGTCTTCTTGTTGGATTGACCCTTAATCATTATATAATGTCCATCTCTGTCCTTTGATATGCTTTTAGTTGGCAGTCTATTTTATCCAATTTAATTATGGCCGTCCCTGCTTTTTTCATGGTTGCCATTTGACTGCAGGATTGTCTTCTCGCCAATAACTGTGAGTCTGTATCTTTTGAAAGAAGGTGAGTTTCCTGAATGAAACAGAAGGTTGGGTTATGCATTTTAATCCATTTGGCCACTCTTTGCATGGGTCTTCGCATGTGCTATCTACTTTGTCAGGTACATGCAGTTCTACCTTTTTTTTCTTTTATTTGTTTATTTTAATTAAAATTTTCTCCCTTTATTTTCTCAATGCAAATTGCATTGATTATTTTTCTTTTTTAACTTTTAAATGCATTTTTATAGAATTAACATCATTCTACAACATTATATAAAATAAGTTTCAGGTCTGTATCATTCTAAGTCAATGACTATATATTACAATAAATCCACCACTAAAAATTTCATTTTTCATGTTATCTCCCACATACATGGCTCAAATAGAGTAGCACTCATAGTGTACATACATTTTATGTAGAAATATTTAACAGTAAATAAATCCACCCGCTTGAACAAAATCATGTTCTTTGATCTGCTTCCTGAAATTTACAAGTACTATATGTTACAAGCTCTGCAAGCATTCTTTTATTCCTCTTTCCTTCTAGAAATGAAGGTTCCTGCAGGATATTAGAGGTTTTTCCTGCTTTTGTTTTTGTTTTACAAATTAATAAATGTAATATACTACATGAAGAAAGGGAAAATAAAAAACCATATGATCATATCAATAGACACAGAAAAAGTACTTGACAACATTCAACACCTATTCATGACAAAAATTCTAGCCAAAATAGGAATAGAAGATTCATACATCAACAAAACCAATATATAACATATTCACAGTCAACATCATAATCAATGGTGAAAACTGAAAGAATTTTTTCTAAGATCTGGAAGAAGACAAGGATGCTCACTCTTATTGCTACTATTTAATATAGTTCTGGAAGTCCTGGCCAGAGAAATAAAGCAGAAAAAAGAATATTAAAGGAATTCAAATTAGAGGAGATAAAACTATCACTATTTGCAGATGACATATTATACCTATTGACCTCAAAGACACCACCAATAAACTTCTAGAAATAATAGATGAATAGAGAAAAGTGGCAGGATATAAAATCAACATATTAAAATCAGTGACAATCCTAGATGCAAAAATAAAGTAAACAAAAAATAAATTAGGAAAGAAATCTCATTCACAATAGCACCAAAAAAGATTAAATGTCTAAGATAAACAACAATGGAGGTGAAAGACCTCTACAATAAGAACCATAATCTTTAGGGTGGTTATTGATATGTAGCTGTTTAGTGTCATTTTGTAATTTGTCTTCTATGAGTTGTTCCAGACAGTGTCTTTGTTCTCTTCTCTTCTTAGGTGGGTTGGATGTAGTTAGGCTTTGACTGATTTCGCTTTTTGTTTTCTTGCTTGCTTTTTCCCCTGGAGATGTATTTGAAGGTTACCCTGAAGTTAGCATTAAGAATTCTATGTTTATTTCCCATTTTTAATTGAAAACAGATTGATCTTACGGTCATTCTAACCATCCACATTTTTGTTCTCGTCTCCTCCCCACTTTTCGTATTTGCTGCCTTACTGGTTTTAAGTGGGGGTTCTTTATATTTTATAGGGCATCTATTAGTTATTTCCTGTAGAGCTGGTTTTGTGGTGATGAATTCCCTTACTTTTTACTTATCAGAAAAGCTTTTTATCATTGCTTCAGTTCTGAATGATAATCTCACAGGATATAATATTCTACCCTAAAATCCTTTTCTTTCAGCCTTTCATGCCACTCCCTCCTGGCCTACAGCATTTCAATTGAAAAATCCACTAACATCTTATAGTGGCTCCTCTGCATGTGACTCAGTTTTTTCTCTGGATGCTTTTAAGATTCTTTATCCTGCATTTTTTACATTTTGATGACAATGTGTCTAGGTGTAAGTCTGTATGGGTTACTTTTATTTGGGACTTCTTGAGCTTCCTGGGTCTGGTGACTTGCTTCATTCTTCAGATTAGGGAAATTTTCAACTATTATTTCTTCAAATACAGTTTCTGCCCCCCTTTCTCTGTATCTTCTCCTGGGACCCCTAGAATATCAATGTTGTTCCTTTTGATATTTTCCCATAGGTCTCAAATTCTGTCTCTATTTCTTTTCATTATTTTTTTCTCTTTGCAAGTTTGTTTGAGTGCATATTACTCCCCTGTCTTCTAGATCACTAATACTAGTGGAGGCTTCATCCATCCTATTATTGAGTCCCTCTATTGAGTTCATTATTTCAGTTATCATAGTCTTCATTCCTTTGATAGCTTGCTTCATTTTTTCTTTTTTATTGCTCTCTTTTTCTTCCTCTATTGTTTTCTTTATATCCATGAGTATGTTTATCACTGTTGCTTTAAATTCATCCTCAGATGATTTTCATAGTCTGTTGTATTAAGATTTTCCCAAGTTTTTGATTGGATCCATCATTTCATGTATGTTTCTCTGTCTTTCTTTGCTCTGCCTGACCTTGTTTATGTTTCTATGGATTAGGTAACCCTGCAGTGATGTCCTCGTGTAGATATAAACCTGGACTGAATAAGCCTGGATCTTGGTTTGAACACTGGGATTTCTTGAGTTTTGTGACATCACCACTGGTTGTATTTCTTGAAGTTCTTTTGTATATCTTGAAGTTCTTATGTAGACCTTCTGTTGGGGCCCAAGAGTTCAGCCTATGGGATTTGATTTACGTGGGGGATATAGAACCTTCATCCAGCATCCCAGCTCCAACCCACAACCACCACCTTGTTGTTGCCTCACAATCAGCATTCAGGCTGCAGTTTTCTTGTAACCCACACCGTTGTGCTAGTGGGTAGCCTTGATGGTTTCTCCCTCTGGGAGACTCTCTTCTATAGTTAAGCCTGGGGGTGGGATTTCCAGTGGGAGGGTCCTGTGCAATACGGTGGGAAGGGATGGGTTTGGAGGAATCCCCCTAGCTGCCTTCCAGTTATGGCTATGCCCAGTATAGTTTTCTTGCCAGGCCTCCCATTGAAACCACCAGGGCACTGGTCCTCCTTCCACCCTGTACCAAGACCTGCCCCGCCAGCTCTGTGTCCTGGTCCCACTCTGCAAGCTCTGCTGCTTTCACAATTCCTGGGAGGCTCAATTCTTCCAGTGGTTTTACCCACTCTGCTGCAGCCCAAATGCTCCTTCAGAAGTGACTGTACCTCTGAACTACCCTTTGTGGTCATGACCACTCCTGTGTCTCTACAGCCTCTGTGCCTGCTTTTCCTCAAGGTTTGTTTTTAGAGAATAAGTGAACCCTAGTTGCTCTGTGGGAAAGATGTGGGTCTCACTCCTACCAAGTCACCAGACAAAAGGTTTTTTAAAAACCCAAATTTTAGTAAGCTATTTTGACTATGGCAATAAATCTAGGTTTGAGTTATATAAATTCTTGTGTCCCATCTCTATTAATAATTATTCCAGATCTTCTGGTTGCCTAAGGGCACATCATTTTCTTTTGCGCACACTTGAGCTCCTTGAGGAGCTGTTTTGGGACTCAGCCCTATCTTGGAAAGTCCTGTTGTAGAAGAGCAGATATTTAGACATTGGTTGGCAAGCTGTGTCTCCATTGCAGTCTTTGGTCAAAATCTTGGAAAGGCTCTGCATATGGCCTGTCACCTGTTCCTTACCATCTCCTTCAAGACTATGTGTAACTTAAGACTATGTATAACGTATACTCTTTTTCAAAACTTCACTTCATTTCCTCAATGCTTCATCTTTTTTTTTCCTAGAGGAAGAAAGCAGGCAGTTATGAGGGCAACTAGGTAAGCAGGGAGGAATAAGCATTTTTTCATTTAGTTGTTCATTATGGTTGTTTGCACCACCCCTATCCCTGGTGCCATGAACCCAGGTCCTTGGGCTTTATGTGACTACACCACATACGACAGCTGCAGACTTAACACCTGAGTCACTAGGACATGCCAGTTAATGTATGCTTTTCTCCTGACTTTTTATTCACTTTCAAGGTCATATTCATAGAGGTTTTTTCCCTCTTTGTGTGTGACTATAGCTGTGAACTTTTATCTTCAGTGCTATGTTAAGAGAAGCACTGATTTAAATTATAGAGTAATTTTAACAGTATAAGATAGTAGACTTTTTTGTTTTGTTTTCTTTTTTTGAAGAAAAGGTGTAGGCAGGAATGAAGACAGGCAGGCAGACAGAAGTCAGAGGAAGAGACATTTCATTTTATTTTTCTTTTTAGTGTTCATACTGGTTGTATCCCCCCAGAACCAGAACTTGAACCCAGGAGTGTGTGTACTGTGCTCCTTCAGAGGTGGCTTGACCTAACCACTGCTCCACCAGGGTGCGCCAAGATGGTAGGTTTTATCACTTAAGAAATGCTTTAACTGTCTTCTTGGAACAAAAAGTCAGGAGGTTGGACTACACAAAATCGGTGTCAATAAAATACTAATTTTTTACAAAATGAAGTAAAATATAATTCAGTATAAAATAAGTCTGAAAACTAGATGATTTATTGCTATACTTTGTTATAAATTAAAAATGATTAAATTGAACCAAAAAATGCCCTCAAAGTTGGACCATTTTGCACCAAAAAATTCCTTAAGAAAATAAAGGGAATCAACTATTGGAAGGAAATATGTGCTAGTAACTTTTTCCAGCTTTATTTAATATAACTAAACTATTGTTAGAGTATCATATGATGCTTATTATATTTCTCTGCTGTTTTAAAATTTTTATGGCCACTTTATTATTTTGTTAAAAAAAAACATTCCCATGTCTCAGTATATCCTGCTTAGGGACCAAATAACAGAAAAACTTGGAAAATTCTGAAAGGAATGCCTTTGTGGGTCCCTGGATCATACAGTATTGTTAAAACCTTGTTTCAAAGACAAGTGCTGGATTATCATATTCCTATGCACAATATAAACAAAACAAATGAAAAAATACAAAAATAACCCTTGGGCATTGACGATAGAACTGAGATTCCAGATGGAAAGGTGGTGGGAATGGGAGCAAAGGGTAGGAGGGTTCCGTGGGCATTATTGGAAGACTATTAGAAATTTGGTGGTGTGCATGGTATGTTATTTGATGAAGAATGAACCTGCACAACTAAAACTTATTCTGTAAATCAAAGTAACCTCAATATAAAAATGATAAATAAAAAAATCAGTTCAAGGTGCATGTGATTTTATATTTTTATAGGATTTTTTTCCAATAATTTCTAAAGGAACCAGCTTTAGTGACATAGGTAGAAACGCAATTTCACTTTAATGGAATATTTATTTCCTTTTATTAAAACATTGGTGTCAAATGTGTCTACAAATAAAAACAACCCCAGAGACCTCTTAAATATCATTCTACCAAGTGCTGAAGAAGAGAATGATTCTGTGCACATTCCTCTTAAATTCGTATTTTATCTTTAGTATGTGTGCATTTAATTAAGAAAATAATTGGTATTTTTGAGCATGGATGTGTTTATAGCTTTTTTACAATAAAGGTTATTGATAAAAAATCAATAAAGGAAAAAATTCTGTAATTCCATCAGCTCTGGGTGCTATTGCCAAGATGACAATGGCTTCCACTTATACAGAACTTTGTGGTTTTTTTAATGTGTCATTACTTCAATAGAACATCACAATTAATCAGAAATAAAATGGGACAAAAAAGGATATGAAAAACCTGGAGGTTCAATAACACATTCAAGGTCCCACAGAAAATTAGTTTGAGGGATGAGACTGCCAGCCTGCCCCTCCACAGACTGCATTATCTGAATATAGCTCAATCTAGGAGATTAAATAGCTAATATCTGTGATAATAGCTAACATTTAATAATACTTGATACTTTATATTTATTCCATATTCAATATTTGATTTCATCTTTCCAACACTTTTAAGATTGATATTATTATCATAATTCTATTTAATTATAATAAAACTATGGTTTGGCAAGTAGGCAGGCAGGAAGAGAGATGAAGAAGAAACCCTTTACGACTGTTCATGCTGGCTGTTCCCCCAACCCCTGGTGTTGAACTGCGGACCTTGGGATGCATGTGGGACAGCTCCCCAGATGTACTATACTACTAGGTCACCAGGTGCACCCCAGGTTTATCCATTAATGACCCGGACTTTGCCAGACAACTGAGGCTTTGTCCCACCCCCAAACTCTGAATAAAACATTGTTCTTCCAGAACGTCTCATCCCCATGAGAACACCTTACAGAATTAGAAATAGATTTTATCTGGATCCTTGGAGTTATTTGGCAGCAGTAGTAGGCCAAACAGTATCATCGCAGCAGTAGACCACAATGAGTATTACCTAATATTTTATGATCTTCCCTGATAATTCCATTGAACCTTAAAATGAATACATTAGGATTCTGTGAAGCACATTTCCAGAGTGAGACATTAACAAGGAACAGATTTTCATGCTAGCATCCTTCATTTATATCAATTACTGCTGTTTATGCTCAGAAACCAAAATGGAAAAAAAAAAATTATGTCCTAAAAGCAGGCAAGATGGTGTGAATGGTAGCTTAACAGTTAAGTCTGCTGGACATAGTCCACCTACATCCCAAGGACCTGGGTTCGAGACCCAGGGGAACAACAAAGATTACAAAGATAAACAACTAAATAAAATAAATATTTCTTCCTTCTCTCTCTTCCTGTCTGCCTGTCTCTGCTCACCTTCATTCCTGCCTGAACTTTTAGAAAAAAAAGTAGGCAAGATTAGCATAAACTTTTTATAGAGGAACACAAGTTCCTAAAAGATCAAAATAATGTAATGCAATATTTAATATTTGGGGTATTGTAATAGTTTTCTGTTAACTGCTTAGGCAGAATATTTACTACGGAAAGTGAAGATAAAAAGAATTTATTTAATTTGTCCTACCATCCCATCCCTAATACAATCCTCAATCACATCCCAAATGACTTTAGAACAATCTCTACAAACAATATTCAGGGAACTATGTGCAATGTTATTTTGATAATAGCACATACTTAATCATTCTTTTTAGTCTGATTCTTTTTTAATTAAATTCATATTTTATTAAGGATTTCAAATTATATATTTCAAATTTCTAGAATAGGATAGAACCATTTTGGAACTAGAGAAATGGCATAAATGAACACCGATATTCCTTGAAGCGATAACTTTATTAAGAAAACAATTCTCCTGCAGGGGAGAGCCCTTCTGAGATGCTGGTGTTCAGACCACATAAAGCCCAAGGATTCGGATTCAAGATTGGGATTCAAGACCTAGAACCAGCATGAAAAAGAAAGAATGAACAACTAAATAAAGATGTTTCTTCCTCCTTTTCCTTCTTTCTTTAAATGCTTGTTCCTCCTCTTTCCTTTCTTCTTACTCTCTTTAAAAAAAAATTTTAAGAAAAAAGCAAAAACAATTCTCCTGCGTGCCACATCCCCCTTACATAACAAGACAAAATAATAACTATCCCTTTACTTTGGCAATGGCTGTTTCCTAATGAAATTAAATTTTTAAAAAAGTAGTCATTTTGCTACTGCCTTAAATTCATTTAAAATGGAGTTCTATCTTTAGATTAACTTTTTTAATTGTAGAGAAAGTTGTGGTCAGATGAGCAACAGGCACAAAAAATCAAAATGTCTAGTCAAAGCAAAATAATTTTGAAAATAAAAAGGGAAAGACATAAGAATTCACGGCATTTCTTCTTACAAACTTATGTAATTGGGTTAAGGCTTTGCAGTAGTTAATTAAAATTTCAGGAGAAGCAAGCACTATACAAATAGTGAAATGCATTCACATTCCAAGACCTTAATACTAAATTTTCAAAAAGGAAGCTCTTATCACTTCTGAAAATGAACCCAATGTAATTTTACTAAGAGCAAAAACTCTCGGCTGTCATCTAATTACACTCCAATTAGTTCACCCTCTCTGTCAAAGCTTTTAAGTTCAGCACAAAACATTAACAGTAATTAGCCTGAGGTATTTTAAACATGGCTCTACAAAGCCTCAAATTTAATGGATTTTTTTCTCCTAAAAATGGTTTTATCTCTAATTCAGTTCCATGATGTCTTTAAGTATTTACCACTACATAGTCATAATTACAATACCTGGAAACAATTATTGGATCTTTTGAAATACTTGCTCATCCATTCACTTTTATTAAAACAGGAGCTATATAAAGATCTGTGCTGCCTAATCAGATCCAGAATAGAAGTACTTAGCCTTTTTCTACAGTTTAATTATCAAACCCTGCTAAGTATAAAATGCTGAATATCAGATTTGTGGTACAAAAAGGTTCACATTTTTTAGCTTTTAATGAGATTGAGAACAACCTCATAAAATTTACCTTAATATGCTTAACATATCTTTTTACTGAATGCTTTGGAAACTTGTATTTCAATAAAATAAGATGACAAGAAGACATAAAGCCATCTATCTTAATAAAATTTATTTTTAAATTCATTCGAGTATAGGGGATAATTATTTTTCTTATGTCTTTTCAACCAAATCTACCATCTTTGATTTCATTCCTGTAGTATCAGGACAATAATTCAAGCCTTTCCTATTTTCTACATGAGTCTTCAGAGAATCTATAATGACAAGATCTCCTGTCATGTGAAATATGATTCTATACAAACACATTTTATGGTGTTGAGAAACACCTACCTTCATATTCTGTACATAGAGTCTCTTGAACAAAAATTACTGGCAAACTGAGTTAAAAGATGACTAACCACTAACCATGCCTCGGAAGTTGATTTATAGGTTTATCTCCCTTGGAGCCATCTATTTATATTTTAAAAGATAATAAAATCCTGAAACATATATTTATGTTCCAAAGAGTTTAACACTGAGAAACCTTCTTTTCTTTCAACATAGGGTTTGTTTACATTAAAAAGATAAGGTTTCTTTAAAAATGAGTAAGATCTTGTTTTGTTCTTGTTAATGTGGAGGTTAAAGGATATTTTTAATGAATAAAATAATAAAAAGATTCATTTTTATAAGAAGAAAAAGAAAGATAAGTTTTATCTCCCTCTTTCTGGAGAGGAGAGATGTATACAATCATCACTATATATTTCCAGTTTCATAATTTTGGTGGTCCATCTGCCCTCATTACACTACCCAAAAGGGGAAATTGGACCATGCAAAGTGAACACCAGTGTGTTCTGTAAGTTCATAATCTGTCTGTCTTTTATTCAGAAACCTCATGTTTTATGTCAGGTGAAAGCAAATAAAATGATACTAAAAACATATCAAATGGAATATTACAAAGAAATTCCATTTCAGGGTATTTTGCAAAGTGAGAGCTCTTTCTGCTACTTAGGATATACTTTGATTTGCATTTTTATTTACCTTTATTTAGTTTTGTATGAAATTGAGTTATCTATAAATTGGTAATCAAACTACTAATCTATTTTCTCAAGATTTGGGAGTTATTTCTGTATAAACAGATTTCTAATTGGTAAAATGATTTTGTGAGTATTTCTATAACACCTAATCTCCAAAATTTGTTCCTTTGAATTGTGATTTCTGTTGAAAAAAGCTAAACATACTCCCCACATGATCCAGCAATTGCTCTCAAAGGAATTGAAAACTTGTGCCATACAGAAATACACACACAGATGTTTATAGCAGCATTATTCCTAATTGCCAAACTTTAAAGAAAACCAAGATATCTTTCAGTGGGTGAAGAGATAAACAAATGAAAAATCCACCCAATGGAATATTCAGTGCTAAAAAGAAATTAGTTATCAACTCATGAAAAGACATATAGGAATCTTAAATACATGTTGCTAACTGAAGTCAATTTGAAAAGACTACATACAACCTGTATTATTCTAACTGCATGACATTCTAAAAAAGGAAAAACTATGGAGATGGTAAAAATATCAGTGGTTGCTGGAAGAGGAGATAAACAGGCAGAGCACAGAAGATTTTGGAGACAGTGACAATACTCTCTATGATATTTTAGTGGTAGATACATGTCATTATACATTTGTCAAAATCCATATTACGTATAAAACCAGAAGTGAATCCTAAGGTAAACTATGTTTTAGATAATGATGTGTCCATGTGGGTTCATACATGCTTAAATTTTTCAAAAAGGTATCATTCTGGTGAGTGATATTAATAATGGAGGAAGCTATTCACGTGTAAGGACAAGGGATATGTGGGAATTCTCTGTATCTTCCTTGCAATTTTGTTGTAAATCTAAAGCTGCTCTAAAGCAATTACCTTAAAAAAAGACAAAGGAAATTCAAAAAAGGGTATTCAAATTACTCTAAAGGACTTAAATAACAATATAATTATTGAATTATTTATATGTGCCAAAATGTATCATATTTTAATAATTTTATTGGAATTATTTATACTTAAAAAATCTCTGGTGCCCAGAAAATCATTTACCTTTAAAAATGAAATAGAAAGTCAATTGAAATCAAAATGAAATTACAATGTTATAACTGAGATAAACAGATAAACTATCCTCTTTTTGCTAAATATTAGCAAAATTAGATTGATAATAAATTTGCTTTAACACAGAGAAGAAACATATATAAATATTCACCCCAAGCATTCCAGGTAGTATTACTAGCCACATCATACAATGTTTACACCAGACAATGTTTGCTTTATATATTCTAAATAATTTTCTAAGACTTGCCTGCATTTGTAACTTTTTCGGTACATCAGTTATAGTCAACTATTTCAGTCTCCCTCTAAAGTTCTTTGTGAAGTGGTATATGTCCCTAGGGTCTCACTGTAACAGAGCTCTGAATTTCCAGAACCCAAGCTGAAGATGTCATTATATACATAAATGTACTACCTACACTACTTGTCAGTAATGGAAATCAAGTAGTATAAACCCAGAGTAGAAGCTTCTTAAACAATTAGTTTCTAGGTTTGAACACAGCCTTTGTTTGTTACTAGCAAGTGATTATATTCAAGTCTAAAACGGTAAACTTTAAGCTTCCAGTGTCACAGAGATCAGTATCTTTACATGTGAATAGTGAATGAATATATAAGGTTGATCTATCTTTTAATTTCTGACTATTACAGCTTGAGCAACCTTTATGCAGCATACTTGATATATTCCGAACTGAAAAATAAACAACGAACTGGTGAATACATGACTTAGTGAAAAAACAAATTAAGGAAGGCTGCTCACATAGAGAATAATAACAGGCACTTCATGAAAAAAAATGGAGAAAGGTTGAAATCACAAGTATAAAAACACGGGTAACTCAACACAATTTTTTTTACTTTGTATTTAATTAAAACACAACTTTTTTCTCCTGGTACATAATTTTATTAATTTTAACACATGTATATATCTGTGAAAACTGCCACAACCCTCAGGGCATAGAACAATTTATCACCAGACAAAAATACACCTTCATTCTTCTTCTTCGGTAGTTAAATACTTTACATGTTTATTTTTTCTATTCCTATTTTATTTTCCTCCTTCACTCCAAGTCCATTAAGCTAACAGAACACCTGGTTATCTGAATGCAAAGAGACCTATACTATCAAGAGTCTAAAAAAAGAAGTAATATAAAGGATTAAAGGTGGCCAGAAAAGAAACAAAAAAGCAAGTAACTTATAAAAGTACTCTCATCAAACTATCATTAGATTTCTCGGCAAAAACTCTAAGGAAGAGACAACAGAATGACATATTCAAAATATTCAAAAATAAAAACTACCAGTCAAGAATAACAATATCTCACAAAAGTCTCTTTCAGATATGAGGGAGAAATAAAGACTTTCCCTGACAAACAAAAAATGAAAAATTTCACTACCACTAGATTTCCCTTACAAGAATTATTAAAAGAGCACTTCTATCTACATAGAAAATTCACAAAAAATTAAATTAAACAAAATTAAATTAAACAAAACCAAAAACAAAAGTCAAAATGGCAATAGCAAGCCCTCACATATTAATAATCACCCTGAATATAAATGGACCAAGCTCACCAATCAAAAGGCTCAGAATGGCTAGATGGATTAAAAAGCAAAACCCAACTAACTATATACTACTTACAAGACACTTAAGTATAGAGACAAACAAAGATATAAAGTGAAGGAATGGAAAATGGTACTCCAAGACAATGAAAAAATTTAAAAAGGAGAAACTACTATACTTAGGTAAAATAGATTTCCCATCAAAAAAAGTAATAGAAGGCAAAGACGAACATTATATAATGATAAAGGGACATACAATAGCAAAACATAACAATTAATACAATACATACCCAGCATAAGAGCACTTAAAATATGAATCAAAAAGTTAACAGACTAAAGAGAGGTATTGACGGCAGTACAGCAATAGTAGGGAACTTTAACAACACACTCACAGTAATGGACAGATCATCTAGACAGAAAATCAATAAGAAAGCAATGACCATCAATAACAATTTAGATGACTTATAGGTATTTACAAAGCCTTTTACCTTAAAACAATCTAATACACATACACATAAGTACTTACGGAACATTCTCAAGTATTAGTCTTATCTTGGAACACAAAATAAGTGTTAATAAATTTACAAAGACTGAAATCATATCAAGCATCTATTCAGATGACAATAATATGAAACTAGAAAACAACCAAAAAATGAAGAGGGAGGTAATAAATTTGTGGAGAATAAACAACAAGCTACTGAACAACTACTGGGTCAAGGAGGAAATCAAAGGTAAAATCAAAAATTAGCTGTAGTCAAATTAAAATGAAGACATGACTTATCAAGTTCTATTGGATACAGCAAAAGCTGTATGAAAAAAATAAGTTTATAACAATACAGGCCCACCTTAGGAAATAAGAAAAATCACAAATAAAAATATAAACTTATACCTAAATTAACTGAAAAAAAAAAAGAAAACTAAACATTAGTAGAAAGAAATAATAAAATTAGAGCATTAATAAACAATATAGAAATTAAGTAGATAACAAGATAAATGAAAGAGCTGGCTATTTGAAAATATTAATAAAATAGACAAATCTTTAACTATACTCACAAAGAAGAACAAAGAGAAAACACAATCAATTAAATTAGAAACAAAAGCTATGACAGATACTACAGAAATAGAAAGATCATAAGAGAGCTTTATGAACATTTATATGGCAATAAGTTGGACAATATTGAAGAAATGGATAAATTCTTAGAAACAAATAGTATTATAAGACTAATTAGGAAAAAAGAGGAAATCTGAATAGACCAATCATGAGTAAGGAAGAGAAACAATAATCAAAAGTCTCCCAAAAAACAAAAGTCTGAACCATACAGAATCACTAGTGAATTCTCCCTACTTTTCATAGAATACCTTATCCTTCTGAAACTATTTCAAAAATTTGAAGAATGGAAAACTTCCAAACATATGTCATAAAGCTAATGTTACCTTAAATCCAAAATCAGACAAGGATAATACCATAAATGAAAACTACAGAATAATACCCCTGATGAATATAAATACAAAAGTTTTCAAAACCTAGCAAATAAAATTCAGTAGTACATTCAAAGAATCATATATCATATTCAAGTAGGATTTATTCCAGTGATGCAAAGATGGTTCAACATATGTAAATCAATAAACATATCAACGAAAGGAAGGGTAAAATTATATGATCATCTCAACAGATGCAGAAAAACTAATAAAATTCAACACCCTTACGATTTAAAAAAAAAATCAAAGAATGTTATACACACAAAATACCTCAATATAATAAAGGCCTTATGAAAATGGAGAAAAATCATGTTCACAAACTCACAGCCAACATTCTACTCAATGGTGAAAAACTGAACACTACTCCTCTAAGATTAAGAATACAGCAAAGATGTCCATTCTCACCACTACTATTCAGTACAGTGTTGGAAGTCCTAGTCAGTATAATTATGCAAGAAAAGAACATAAAAATTATCCAAATTGGAGGGAAGAAATAAAACTATCAGTTTGCAGATAATAATATACATAGAAAATCCCAAAGATCTTCAAAAAAAAGCCATAAGAAATAATACAGAATATATAATAT
Organism: Solenodon paradoxus; assembly: GCA_004363575.1. NCBI lineage: Eukaryota > Metazoa > Chordata > Mammalia > Eulipotyphla > Solenodontidae > Solenodon > Solenodon paradoxus. The sequence goes on along the minus strand of RJWH01000214.1, from coordinate 483,769 downwards.
AGAAAAATCTGTTGTCTTTTTATATGCAAAGGATGAACTAACAGGAAGAGAAGTCAGGAAAACAATTCCATGGGCATGTGCATCAAAAAGAATAAAATATCTTGTAGTCAATTTAGCCTAAGAAGTGAAAGTCTTGTACACTGAAAACTAAGACACTTAAAAATAGGCAGAAGACACAAAGAAATAGAAAGATATTCCACAGTCATGAATGGGAAGAATTAGCTTCATTAAAATGGCCATATTACCTGAAGCAACATTAGTGCAATCCCTATCAAAATCTCAATGGCAATCTTGACATAAACAGAACTAAAAATCATGATATTTGAAACTATAAAAGACTCCAAATAACAAAATGATCTTGAGAAAAAAAAATAGAAGTATCATGAACCTTGACTTCAAATTATATTACAAAGCAACAGAAATCAAATCGGCATAGTACAGGAACAAAAACAGACACAGAATGGAACAGAATTTAAAGTCCAGAAAATAAACCTACCCAGGTGCACCCCAGTGGAGTAATGGTTAGGTTAGCTACCTCCAAAGTTGTTCAGGTCACATACATCCCAAGAACACATGTTTACATCCCATGGTCTATGGGAACAACTAATGTGAATAATTAAATAAAATAAACAAGCACACTTCTTCCTTCTCTCTCCTCCTTCCTGCCTGCACCTTTCCTTTAACAAAAAAAAAGAAAAGAAACCTATACATACATGGACAACTAAATTATGACAAAAAAGGCAAGAGTATACAATGGGACAAGGACAGTCTCTTCAATAAATGGTTTTGGGGAAACGACAGCTGAATGCAAAAGAATGAAATTAGACCAATCTCTTAACACCATTCACAAAAATTACTTCAGGCTATGGATGGATTAAGGCTATGGATGTAAGACCTAAACCACAAAATACATAGAAGTAAAAATTAGGTAATATGCTCCTTGACACTGACCTTAGAGATGTCTTTGGGGACTGCACTCTAGTGGCAAGGGAAGCAAAAGCAAAAATGAACAAATGGACTACATCAAACTAAAAAGTTTCTGCAGAGTTATAGAAACATCCAAAAGGGGTTATATCCAAAACATAAAAAAAAACTTGAGTGCACCTGCTGGCCTAGTGGTCTAGTACACCTGGGAGCAGTCCCACATACATCCCAAAGCCTGAGGATCAAAACCTGGGTCACAGTGAACAACCAATATGAACAACTTAACAAAAATAAAGCACTTCTTCCTTTCTTTTCCTGCCTGCATACTTACCTTCATTCCTGCCTGTGCTTTTCCTTTAAAAAATAAAAATAAAAGGTATGTGTTTTTTAGAAATATATCAATAAAAAACTCATAAAACTCAACAAGAGCAACAAAAAATAACCTGATTTAAAAAATGGATCTGACTAGACACTTCTTCAAAGAAGACATACAGATGGCCAACAGACACATTCCCTTTTATCACTAGGGAAATGTGACTCAAAACAATAATGATATCACCTCACACCTGTGAGAATGGCTGTTATCCAAAAGACTGAAAGCAAGTGTTAGGGAGGATGTTGAGAGACGGGAACCCTTGTATACTGTTGGTGGGAGTGCAAACTGGTGCAGCCATTATGGAAAGCAGTATGGAGATTGCTCAAAAAAATAGAAAATGGAAATCCCATATGATCCAGTCATCTAGTGCTGGTTATTTACTCTAAAAACACTAATTCACAGAGACACATGCACTCCGATGTTCACTGAAAGGTTATTTACAGTAGCCAAGAGCTGGAAACACCTAAATGCCCATGGACAGAAGAGTGGATGAAGAATATACAGTTTGTGTGTGTCTGCATGTGTGGGTGTGGGTGTGTGTGTGTGTGTATGATGAGATACTACTCAACTATCAAAAAAGATGAAATCCTGCCATTGGCTGCAACATGGATGGATCTAAAGGGAATTGTGTTTAGTGAGATAAGCCAAAGGAGAAAGATAGACATCATATGATTTCACTCATATGTGGTATATAGAGAAACCAAGAAAATAAATTAACTAAGTCAAACAAAATTAGACTTTTAGCCAGTTAAAAACAAATTAGTGGCTGCAGGAAAGGAAGGCAGAGGGGAAAGGGCAAATTTGACAGAGGTGATCAGTTGTATGATGAAGGAAGAACTGAAATGGTCGTGGTGAAATTCATTTATAGTATGTAGGTGATGATTTATAATGATGCACACATTTAGCATAGATAATGCTATGATGTAATGTTTCTTCAATAATATTAATTTTTTAATTAAAACAGAAATTCCATGATTCTATTATCCCACTTCTGGTTACACAAAAATACAAAATATACTAATATGAAGAGATATCTGCACCTACATATTTACTCCAGTGTTATTTAAAATGTATAAAAGCTGGAAACAACCTAAGAGCCCATCAACAGTTGAGTGGATAACGAAGATGTGGTACATATACACAGTGGGGTACTACACACCTATTTAAAAAAGCACAAAATCCTGTCATTTGCAAAAACATGAATGGACCTAAAGGAAATTATGCTTTATGAGATAACTCGTACACAGTGTAGAGAGAAGTCAAACAAATGGACAAACCAAGTCAAACATTTTAGTTATATATTTTTAAATAGGGTGTTTTCTACTGAGTATTTTTTTTTTAATACTTTCCTTCCATTCATGGAATAGTTTAGCATAAATATTTGCATGCATTTCTAAATAATTTAGTCTTGGGACCAGTGTCCCACCTCACAGGTATCCAATTACTCTTAACACTGGCCTATGCAGCAGTAAGTGCGTAATGTGGCAACTGGCTGCCTGCTGAGATTCAGAGGTATCGAATGTGAGGTATTTCAAAGGAGCAAATAAGGAGAGGGTTGGAATTAAAATTCCTGAGTTCCTATTCTCACTCAGACCACCAGAGACCTCTGCTGTGAATCATCTCTATTTCTGCCCTTATCATCTATAGAAATCAGATCTTGTGAATAATTCCATTCCTCCATCCTTAGCAAGGGAGAGTGAAATAGGCCACCAAAGCGTTTCTAATCCCACATAACTGGCCTCCTGTGCTGCCTCTTGTGGCAGCAGAGACCCTACCAGGGGAGAGACATCTGATATCCTCTCTTTCCAGTGATCTTTAACCTAGAAAATGTTTCATCCATTACCACCATAAATGTACATTCTCCAGAAAGTTCTTATATATGGCTTGTATACAAAATCAATTCAGAAGAATCTCCCTAAGTTATATATTTCCATTGTATTTCCCAGAGATGCACCTCAAAAACTTAGCTTTGTATAGGTTGTTTTTTAAGTTCTACAGGAAATTTAAAAAAAAAAAAAAAAGACCTAGGAGCTGGGTGCCCAATCTAATCATTTTCAGATGAGAAATGGCACTCAGGGAGATTAACTGGTCTGCCCAGGCTTACATCAATTGGTGACAAACCCTGGACTGGAGTTGAGCATTTTAAAACTTCTCTGTCATTTTCACCAGGACTAGTGTAAGTTCTGAATTCACTTAAATTCTCATTAACCAGTCTATCCTGGATTTTTGTTGACCAAACTCAAATTCCTCAGTACATTAACACCTACTCTAGTTACTCATAAATTACTCATTAAATTACATTTTTAGATACATTCCTCTTTCTGTAAGTGGATAAACAATGAAGAAGATTCTGTGACAAAATTTTGTGGAGAAAACTGAAAGATATTCATGTAAAAAAATAATTTCTTTTACAAATTGCTGTGAAATTTTGAGTATATAGGCTACAAATATTATAATTCAAGTTCCTTCAATCTGTGCACAAATGTTTATTCAGATGGGAAGATGGAGGCACAGGAAAAATGGCTGTCCTAACAAGATTCTCTCATGATGGCATTTTTCATTTCTCAAAATTCAATTTTTTAAAGGAAAAATCTACAACAGCTAAACTTTATGTATATTTAAATCTACTAGATAAAAGAAGAAGTAACTTTACCCCTTTTCATTTGAGAGACATTGTTTGGGATCAAAAAAAGACTCCAACAAAGAAATAGAAATTAAGAAACTCACCCAGCAATTCAAATCCATACTATATTTAGTAGGGTGTTACTGCCACCTAGTGGTTTGCTAAATCCACGTAATTCTGTAAATTGTCTCAAATTCTCCCCACATAGCAATACTTTCCAAAGCATCTCCTTTCTGTTAAAATGAAAATATCATGAAACCTCAGACAGGGAAATTGCTTTCCTGAATCGATAAACTAACAAGTCCTTAACTTCTGAAAGAACTGGTGAATACTTAACTTTTAGTCAACTTCTATTATAGAAACAGCCAGGAAACAAGGGTGATACATTGCTTTTACTCCCACACAGGAAGATGGTGTCATTGCTGATAACCAAAGGAAAATTCCCTCTGAAACAAGAAATGCTTACTGAGAACATTTGCATCCTTTTAACAGGGTCTCATTTCTAATAAATGTTGCTCTTATAAAACATAAGTAGGTACTAATCCCATGCTTTCTACCACCACCTGCACTTTTTGGAGATTCCTGGGAAATATTTTGAGAATGGGACTTGCAAAACAGTAGAAGACTTTATTCGTTTCCTGATGTCCATTTGGATACCCCAGGAGCTCTCTGAAATGTGATTTTCAAAACAGATTTCTTAGGAAAGAAAATTTCCCTTTTCCATTGTAATATTGCCCATCACCACACCCAAATGTCAACAAATACCTGACTTTAGGGCCACATATGGGAGTGGGTTGAATTTAGTACATTAAATACTAACATGACTATTTGGGTAAGAATTACACTGGCATCCTCATGTTGCCTTGGCAACCAGAAATACTTCCTACAAGCAAAGCAACCAGCCACTGTGGTCTTTGGCCTTGGTGCACATTGTCTAGGAATTCTAGTCCTTCTTGAATCTCTTTTTCCACTGTTAGCATCTTGTTGAATTTAGCCTTATAGCAAGTACTAGCTGATCGATGTTTACTAAGGTTGGTTTCTCAATGTAACAGAATACCACCTATATTAAAATCAACAGAAGTGCTTATTAAGAATGCCAAATTACCCGCTAAACTCATATAATTCAACAAAAGAAAAACAAATTTTAAAATGGGCAGAGGATGTGAACAGACGTTTCTCCAAAGAGGACATACAGATGGCCAACAGACACATGAAAAGACATTCATCATCACTTATTATTAGAAAACTGCAAATCACCTGTGAGAACAGCTTACATAAAAAAAGACTAGTAACAAGTGTTGGAGAGAGTGAGGAGAAAACAGAACATTTACACACCGTTGGTGAGAATGTAAATTGGTGCAGGCACTAAAAAAACAGTAGAAGGTTCCTCAAAAAATGAAAAATAAAATGATCTTAAGATCTAGATTCCACTTCTGGGTATCCATCAGAAGAATATTAAATCACTAACTCAGAAATATACGCACACCTGTGTTAAGTGGAACACAATTTATAATAAACAGCCAATATATGGAAACAGCCTAAGTGCCCATTGACATGTTTTATCAAGTATTCCATATATATTCATATATATCTATATATAATATAATATATCCATTGTTGGCTTAGAAAGTTGTTTCTGCTAATTTCACACAATATTTTAAAATTTAATTTTAATTAATTCATTTAATTAACTCAATTTTATAAACACATTTTCATACTATAGGCTTTAATCTGTTGCTCATGTTTCATCAGTTTTCTTCTTGATAAATTACAAGCCTAGATTTCTCACACAAATATTCATGATTCCAGGGGTGCCAGTCAGGTGATAGGCCAGATAATCCACTATTCAATTTGGTATTCCCTATCACCTTGGGGCAAAATAAATTGGAAAAAAATTAAATTGTTTGCAAATGTTACTACTTTATACCCAACAGCCTTTACTGGGAATTGGTCATGGTCCAAAGTGTCTGAATTCAGTATAAGCTCAATTATTAAGAAGCTGAGAGAGGAGCACCCTGGTAGGGTAACAGTTTGGTCCGCTGCCTCCGGACAAGCACAGTCCACATACGTCCCAAGAACCAGGGTTGCCATCTAGGGCCCAAGGAATAACCAAAAAAAAAATTTTTATAAATAAAAGCACTCCTTTCTCTCTCTTCCTGCCTGCCTATCTGCCTATATGCCTTCATTCTTGCCTTCGCCTTTCCTTTAAAAAAAAAGAAACAGTGACAGAATCTGAATCTTAACAGTTCTCAGAATAAAATGAAGGATAATAAGGAGATACTCCCAAGACAGCATCTAATGGCAAGAAGCAGAGCCCCTTCCATTTGTTTGTTTTAAAATGATGTCATACTGCTTTTTCATGTTCTGGATCCATGTCATTCTGCTACTGAGTGGTTTGTTGGTGATTTTTAAAGTACGTTATCTTCTCAAAATTATCATCACTTTATGGATACACAGAAGTGTGCTTAGCGTATTATTTATTTTTGCCAGACGAAATGTCAAATTCATCGTCATTGCCAAATATTCTGCAGCTCATATAGAACAGTTTCTATCTGATGACTCAATTAGCTCTTATTCTAACAAGTAATTCTTTACTGCAGGTCTTTACCTAACAGCATTTGTGTTTAATTATTCTATGGACATTTATCAGGAAGCAAATAGATCTTCCCAGTTTTATTGGGAAATAATTGACATATAACATTATGAAAGTTTAAGGTATACAATGCAGTACTGATTTGACATACATCTATATTGCATAATGATTATTACCAGAGCATCAGCTAACACCTCCATCACATCACATAATTACCATATCTTTTTTATGGAGAGAACATTTAAAGTATATCTTCTTAACAACTTCCAAGTATATAATACATACTCTTCACTACAATACCATATTGTACTTTAGATTCCCAGAACTTATTTATCTTCTAACTGTAGCTTTGTACTTCTTGGCCAATATTGCCCCCATTTCTCCCACTTCAAAGCCCCTTCTAACCACTATTCTGTTATTGGTTAGTATAATAGAATATTCTATTATTCAGGTTCTACAAGATAGGCTTTTTTAGATGCCACACATAGTTTCTTTCCCTGTAATACACTCAAGTTTCATTTACATTGTGGGAAATGGCAGGATGATCTTATTTCTCATGGCTGAATATTATTCTATTATATATACATATATGCGTGTATGTGATAGAATACTGTGTATGTAAGATACATACACACATACAGTGTGTATATTTCCACCTCTTGGCTATTGTGAGTAAAATGCTGCAATAAAAATGGAGGTGCTGGATCTTTCTTTAACATCGTGCTTTTATTTCCCATAGGTGGGATTGATGGATCATAGGTTAGTTCAAGCAAACAGGTATTTTAGTGAGTTTTTTCCATGGCTCTAATGAGTGAATTTAAAGCCTGTTTAAATAAGTAATCTAATTTTGGCCATGCTTTATGGTATATACTTTAAATGCTCACCCACTCATTTGTCTGTGTGATAAAGCAGAAACAGGCTTTCTGAAGAAAATATGGTCTCTACTCATGCATATTTAAGAGATATGCAAAGAACCCTAAACCAGGCTCTTTGATTTTTCCAGGAGGACATTCTCTTCCCCTTATCTAACCAACACATGGAATTCTTATTAACCTGCAACCAAGCACAGACCACTACACGTCCTCACCAGAGAACTGAACCCTGGAACCCTGCGTATAGCAAAACAAAAGACCTTGAATAGTCAAAGCAATTATAAGAAAAAAAGAACAAATCTGGAGGGATTACACTCCCAGACATTGAGCTATACTACAAAGCAACAGTGACCAAAACAGTATGGTACTGAAATAATAACAGAGGCACAGACCAGTGGAGTAGAACTAAATCACCAGAAATTGACCTAATGATATACTGTCGGTTAATCTATGACAAAGGAGCCAAAAGCACACAATGGAGAAAGTAAAGTCCTTTCAATAAATGGTGTTGGGATAGCTAGACCACAACATGCAAAAGAATGAAATTAGATCATTTTATAACACCATTCATAAATATTAACTCAAAATGGACTAGAGACTTGGACAAAAGACTGGAAACCATAAAATCCTTGGAAGACAACATAGGAAAGACATTCCATGACATCAGCCTTAGGAGACCTTTGGGGACTCAAATCCAGTATCGTGGGAAACAAAAAACAAAAACAAAAATAAACAACTGGGACTACATCAAACTAAAAAGCTTCTTCATAGAAAAAGAAAACATCACCAAAACTAAAAGGCAATGTACTAACTGGGAGAAGATATTGGCATCCATATTTCTTACAAGGGCTTAATATCTAAAACATACAAAGAACACATAAAACTCAATAACAGAAAAATAGGCAATCCAATCAAAAATGGGAGGAGGAACTGGAAAGACATTTTTCCAAGGAGGATATACAGATGGCCAACAAGCACATGAAAAGTTGTTCCTACTCCCTGGTCATCAAGGAAATGCAAATGAAAACAACTATGAGATTATCACCTTATACCTGAAAGACTGGCTATAATTCTAAAGTCTGGAAACAACAAATGTTGGTGAGGATGTGGAGAAAAGGGAACACTTTTGTTGGTGGAAATGCAAACTGGTTCAACCACTATGGAAAACAGTTTGGAGATTCCTCAAAAAGTTGAAGATGGAAGTCCCATATGATCCAGCCATCCCACTTCTGAGTATTTACCCAAAAGACACAAAAACACTCATCCACAGAGATTTCTGCACCCCATGTTTATTGCAGCCCCAGTCACAATAGCTAAGAACTGGAAACTACCTAAGTGCCCAAGGTCAGATGAATGGATAAAGAAGATTTGGTTCATATATACAGTGGAATACTGCACAGCCCTTAGAAGAGATGAAATACTGTCATTTGAATCAACATGGGGGGATCTAGAGGGGCTTATGCTAAGTAAAATAAGCCAAAAGAAGAAACATAGATACCAGATGATCTCACTCATAGGCAGAATGTGAAAACATAAAACAAAGGAACGCATGAAGCAAAACCAATCCTTGGATACTTGCAACAAAACTGAGGTTATCAATATGGAATGGGAGGCGGGAGGGGAGACACATGTTGGCAGAGACCACTGGACAATGATGAAGAACACTGGATGATTTGGTGGAGCACAGAGTGTGTTGACATATATATAAGGAAGGGAGAACCTATACATATGAGTGTATCTTAATGTGTAAAAATAAAATAATTAAAAAATACTACTGGTACTGAGAATTAAATATAATTTATATTTCTCTGAAAAAATGCTTATTCCTTTTCTTACTTTAAAAAATAAAAATTAGACTATTTAGAGTACTTAAAAATAACACATTACCCTCCCAGAGAACACAAAAATACGATTTTTCTCAGTAAGATATATGTCAGGTACCTCCCTGCTACAGTGGTTCCCCTCATTTTATTTTTAAGGAGAGGTGCAGGCAGGAATGAAGGTGAGTAGACAGGAGGCGGAGAAGAGAGGAGGAAGAACTTTTTTTGCGAATCCAGGTCCCTGGATGTATACAGATCCAACTGCTACTCTACCAGGTCATGCTTCCTTCATATATTTTATTAATAGACTCTAATCACTCCTTGAAATTTAGAATCACAGATGAGGGGAAGAAAGGTTGTTCCTGAGAACACTTTCTATTGGACCAGTTTTGAGACTGAATAAGTTTAAATAGATTATCTGCTTTTATAACCATCTGGGATCCCCTAGTACCTTTTAGGAATTAAAAATTGAAATCCAAGCAAGAGCCGGAAAGCACTAGGACATGAGTGGATAAAGATGCAGTATATACATATGTATGTGTATGTATATACACATATCACCTCTCTCTGTGGAGATGCTAGTCCTGTTTCTTTTCAAAGATTGTGATAACCAAATATATGTTCTCTTCGTTTGTCGTGGGGAGGAGGCAAGTTTGAGATCTCAATAGTCCACCATCCTGGATTCAGATCCCCAGATCACTTGCTTCTATCTGGCCTTCAGAGATGTGCTATGAAGTCATGAAATTGTTTCATCAAGGCTGAACCTCCATAGTAATTAGCTAATTAAATTCTACCAGGTATCATGTAAAGGTGGGAAAAAACCTAATGACATGATTTTAGCTGTAAAAAATGTATAGCTTGAAATCTAGTAGTTTATGCAAAAAGTGTTTTTATAGTACATTTAATCAGGCCTTAAGGGTGGAGCCTGTCTCCTAACCAAGAAGAACAACTAAATAAAAAAAAAATTTAATGATTCTTCCTCCTTTCTCTTCCTGCTTGCCTGCTCACCATCATTCCTGCCTGCACCTCTCTTTAAAAAAAAAAAATCATGTATCTTGAGCCCTCACCCATCATGCACGCACCAGTTCACGTTTCAAGAGTCTGGTGAGCTGTGAGTTTAAGACATGTGGACAAGGTCCTCTCTACTACTTCAGTTATGTATTTGTAAAGCCAGGTAAGTCTAATATAAGGTGTAAAAATAAAGACACAAAGTGGATTAAGATATGTCAAGGAAATCTAGAATATCAAAGATGCCACAAGGAAGTGTAACTTCCACATGTCTTCAGGTGATAATGTCTAAGAGACACTGTAACACAAACACACATCCAGGAACCTGACACAACTTTGGGGTTTCAGGAACATTTGGAGAGACAAAAAAATAGACCAGTCTCACAGACACTACTTCTTACTCATCACCCTCAGTCACAATTGCTGAAATAATCAGAGAGATGCCTATTAAATCTATAAATACAATGAGCCCCAGCACGACTCAGGGAGCAAGGTTCAGTTTTAAACTGACTCTGTCTGCCAAATGCATTCCTAAGGGCCCAAATAAAGGCCTGTTTTATTCTTCAGTTTTGTCTCAGTTGCTGACAATTTAACTGATTCAATAATATAGAATTTATATAGAATGAAATCTTCCCAAAACCTTATAAGGAAGGGAGATGGTGGTGTAACGCAGGTCACTGAGATTTCTTTTTCTTCTAGGTGAGCAATAAAAGAGCTATGTATGGAGTGGGCCAGGGAGGGGTAACTGATAATGCAGTTCACTTTCCATAAGAAGTAGATAATCTGTTCGTGAATATCTGTTGGAAAAGAAGACCCCAAGAATTGTAACTGAATTTAAAACTGGCAAACATAGATATGAATTGTAGATGTTTTTCGTGGTTAATGTTGCCATAAATACAACCAAAGCATGGAAATTATTCACTGCAGTACCTGGTATACAGCAGGTGCTCAGTAAATGTCTGTTCTCCTTCCCCCACTAGAGTTGATTTTAGTCTTGATTTCTTAAAATCCTTCGTGTATTTTCCTTGATATTTTAAAAGAGCAATTTGAGGAAATTTATCAGAACTGTTCAGAGTGTTCAGGCTTCCACAACCACCACCTGTAGTCACGCTGGTGAGGGGGTGTTTCAGTGATATACAGTGAATTTAAGGAGAACTTGTTCTGCTGAGATGAGATAGCGCTAATCAGATTTGTCTATCAAGAATATCACAGTAACCCAAATAATGCCCCAGAAATCAAATTCCCTGGCTTGGCAAGAAGCTCACACTATCAACAGACACTGTAACTTGGAACTGTGGCTTCTCTACATCTTCAAGTTCAGCTCAATAAAATGTGCCCATCTGTAAGAATCGTATCGCTAAGGAAAACTGCAGAATTCAGGAGGTGGCTGGGAGCATTCAGGAAGTAGTGGTCAGCTCCTTGCAGCATTTATAAAAAATTTTTAATTCACATTCTTGCAAAGCACCTCAACAGCACTGCAGAACCTGCATTTAATCTATATGGGACACGGGAGACACCTTTTCCCACAGGTGATACAAACCTGCAGTATCTTCTCCTTTTCTTATTTAATATACATATAGAAGCAATATGATAAGGTGCTCTTAGATGACAGATGCTATATAAAATACACTTACATTTGCACTTTGTTTGATATAGAACACACTGGGTGAATACATTGGACCATAATTCTGTTTTTTGTGATCTGTGAAAACCTCTACATATTTTTGGCATGTAATGAATACTTACATATAATGCAAAAAAAAAAGTGCTGAGTTTAACGCAAGAACATGATTGTACTCTCTTTGACAAACAGACTGGCAGCCTGAAGTAAAATTCATTTTTAATTATTTCTTAATATAATAAGTTCAAAGAATATTTCCCCTGGTACATTTGAAGTTTTTCTGTTTCCTAGAACAAAAATTATATTACAAATTATTTTAAAACTAACCAGGCCAAGAAATCTTCTTTTATTCTTGTATGTAAAATGTGAGATATTCTTATCTTCTCACTAATAAGCAACATAATACAAATTAGGAGTCAGACACATTAAGAGATTAGGAAACCAGAACATCTCTCAAGAGAAGTCTAATCTTTCTCTACTTCAACAACAAATTCCCAAGCTTACCCACTGCCTGTTCTATTTATCTTGCCAATAATGTAGTTTCTCTTTGATTTGTGGTTTTATTTTTATAAAGTTCCCCCTAATTCTTCCTCTGCCACCTGGTGCATAGGGAGTTGTCTGTGGGTGTCTCCTGTCTCCTGTCAAAGCTGTAATCAAGGGCCATCTGCTGGTAAAAAATTAGTGTGCAAAGAATAACCATTGCACTAGGGAAACGTTACCACATTCAGTTACAACATTCAGAAATCTCACAAGGAAGCTACTTTGGAGAAAGTTACTAGAATATACCTTCATTCTACTTCTTGTTCCTAACTTCTCTTATCTTGGGATCTTTGTTAGTAAAACTCGTTTGTGTATTCACTTCTGCATCTGTTGTAAAATGTTCATTTTGTTCATTTGTTTATTTTCTTAAGCAGTCCTTTTTTAAAAAAAGGAAACGTGTAGGCAGGAAGAGAGAGGAGGAAGAAGCATTTTATTTCCTATAGTTATTCATGTTGGTTGTTTCCCTGGGCCTGGGATACAAACCAAGGTACTTGGGGATGTATGAGGTCTGTGCTAGACAGAGGCAGTGGACCTAACCACAACTTCACCAGGGGATGCCTGTCCATTGGTTTTGTCTCTTATAAACCAAAGGGCGTTAAGCAGCTAAGTGATTAAAAAAAAAAAAAATTACTGGGATCATATGAAACCACATATACAAATGTTTTAGTCCATACACTGCACTAAACAAGTGAAAGGCAATGTTCTTATAATTTTACAATTTAAAATCCTGTTTAAGTCGTGGACTTGGGTTTGAGACCTAGGGCCGGGGCAGCCGGGCGGGGGGTGGGGCGGGGGCCGGGGAGGCAGTGCTAAATAGTTTCTGTTTAAGTAAATACCATCAAAATAAAATTGCACCTTTAAAATAATGTTTAAATGTTTAAAATTAATAGACATACACTGATGTAAAACAAGATCTTCAGATATGTTTTCCAGTGTAGTCATTAAGACAGTCCCTTAGAAATTGCTGCAGGGAGATTTTGTCTTAAGGGATGCAGATATGTGACTAAACTAACACTCTGAAATTTAATAGGAGCTAGGATATTGGCCCACAAAAATCTTTACTAAAATATCTCAAAAAGCAAAAGAGGTGAATTTTATTTTTATATTACATGAAATTTTATTATAGAGAAAATTATCGCCATAGTTGCTGCTGTTTTGTTATTATTTTCTTTGATGACTGAAAGAGAGTAAAGTGATCTAAAATTAGGCCATAGCAAGGAGAAAAAGTCTAAAAAAGGTAAGCCAATTTACAAAGTGAATGAATATGCTGTATGGGGGATTAAGAATGAGGAAGGATGGTATCCAAAGAGAGAACAAGAAACCCAAGTGTTTGATAAATAGGGACTCTTTTGTTCTTCCCAATCCATAAGAGGTTAAGGCTCTCCTGAGAAGGCAGTAGCCACTCCCAACAGGCAGCAAACCTGGCCCAAGTCATCACATGGCCATGATGAACCTGGGCAGACTCTACAGGTCACTGGGAGAAAACAGCATGGCTGAAGAATAATACAAATGGTAAGAACATTTATCTTCACTTTCCAAGTTTCTCAGAGACTTCAGCATTGCCCACCAACTTTTATATTAAAATTAATGGAAGAGATGTGTTGCTAGGATATTAGCCACCTTCCTCCATCTGAATGACTTTCTTTCTCAAGGAGACTAATATTTCAAATATTACAACTGATGTCCTAGTAAGTGGTTAGAACTTGGGGTTAATGAAGCCAACGCTAGAATCAATTCCCTCCTGGGAGCTAGCAGCTTCACCAAGGCAGGAGAGGAGAGACTGCAGAGACAGAATAGGGCTGCCTCAAAGGCGGGACTGGCCATGGGCTCTGGTCCCACATTGGAATTCGGTGGGGAAAGGCATCGTGAATTTTTTCTTGATTACTCAAGGAACATGTCGATACAAGATTCAACTACACAATCCTCCTTAAATCTAAATTTGACCTCTTAGGAATGCACCTTTAAAAAAAAGAAATCTAACACTGTTCCTAAAACTCAGCGCACTGCAGAGGGTACCCAAGGGGGGATACTGTGGTCTGGGGGGGACACGATGTCACAGCAGTGGGGGTGGGGAAAGGTGGTCAGCTACTCCAGGAAGCAGCAGGTTTTCAGCTTTGGACAGGGAGCTCCACCTGGTACTGGTGGCACCGGTGGGCAGAGATGACAGGGAAATGGAAAAAGGAACTGGGAAAGGAGTGTGACAGGTGATGAGAAATTTGAGAGCCCACAAAAGGGGACTGAGTGTCTAGAGTGTATCCATTTCCTAAACAGTCATTTGCCAAAGTCACAAAAAGTGCTTTTTTTGTCTCATAAAAATTCTCTTAAGACACGCCCTGGTAGCTCGGGCCCTAAGATGGCAACTCAGGTGTGGACCTACGCAGCCCAAGAACCAGGGTTCACAACCATAAATAAATAAAAGTTCTTTCTTCTCTTCTTCCTGCCTTCCTTCAAAATGCTGCCTCTTCTTCTCCCTTTCTGCCTCTGTGAAAAAAAAATACTCTTAAAATAAGTTCTCATTAGAAACGTGATTCAATTTAAATGACTTCTTACAAATATTGTCTAAAACATAAAAAAGTATCCACACTGTGGCTTTAGATTATGATTTAACATCCTTAGTCAACTTTTTATTTCTGTGGGTTTCTCTTGGTCACCCTTGCCAGACACAGACATATACACAAACACACACCCACACACACACCTTATAAATGGTGACATATACAGCTCTAGCTGTGTGTCACTAAGTAGACGCTGAATGTTTGTGTCAGGAGGACAAGCATGATGTACTATAGACATGTACAGAATTGTCCACACTCTTCTACCATGATCTAGTGATCCTGTGGCATTTTCCCAATGCCTTTGCTCAGGGATGTTTGACTCGACAAGGCAATAACAAAATGTCTTAGGTCTGGCTGTGATGGACCAGACAAAAGAAGCTCAAAAAGATGATCAACCATATTGTGTTTGAGGAGACTGGATGCCTGTAACGTTACCACCTGTTGTCAGAGATCTATGGCAAAGCAAAAGGATCACCGCAAGAAAGTCACCCTTTGGAGTTATGTAGAAAAGGATGTGAGTATAAATAATTCATATATTTGCACACTGAAAAGGATGAGCAATCTTGCATATTGTCAATTGGCATATTATTCTCCCTTGTGGAAGCTTTTCACAGATACGTTATCAATCTCAGATCTCCCTATAAAATAGTAAGATTATTTTGGCTTACCTTTGAGCTAAAAATTTTATATGAAGTTATCTCAGCGAGTCCTCAGCCATCTCCATGATACAGACTAACATTTGTACACAATGTGGCTTTTTCTCTTTATGTTGATACATTTAATCTTGATAATAATCCTTCCAAGCAGGTGAAGCACCTTCTGTAGAAATGATTATCTATCTCTATATTTAAAACCACACACCCAGTAAATCCATGAATAAACTCAGCAAGTATTTCTTAATGTTTGTTTGTTATATGCTAGATACTCTATACCGACCAAGAATTGAAAATGAGAAGAAAAGCCTTTGAGAATAAATAGGACAAATGGCATTTGTCCTCATGGAGCTTACATTTTAGAGGAAACATGCTAAGTAATCATAAAGCCAGTATAGAAGTATAACTTTGCTCACTGATGTCATGAGGAGCAACATGTTCCCTATAACCAGGGGACCCGAGTGGTCTGGGAAGTCAGGTTTTCCTAGGGAGCAATGTCGAGGAGAGGGCTTGGTGATGTATAGGGGTTTCAGAAAAGGGGGCGGGACAGCCAGACAGCACATGCAATGGCCCTGTGGGCAACACAAGTGACTTGCTGAAGGATGAACAGAGGGAAAGAAGGCAGTGTAATATGTGGCTGCACAGACTGTTGGGGACTAGAGCCCACAGGGCTTGGTATTTCTAGATTTCTTTTCTGTTTATAACTGTCTTAGCAATGAGGAAACTGTCTATAAGGTTTATCTCAATGCAATAGATAATGAACATCCACAGGATGCAAAATGCAGTGTTGCAAATATGAAAACATAGGTACCAGTTTTAATATGTATAAGTAATTATAAATGAAAGAAACATGACTAACTTTTGGTTTTGTTATCCTGAATTAATATTTCCACAGTACCTGCTCTGTTAACATTGAAAAATCATGATGAAATTCCTTTTACTACAAAACAATCTTTTTAAACTTCTCCAAGATTTGATAGTCAGTGGGATATTTATTTTTCAGACAAAAAAATTCTTGGAAGAGTAGAATAATGCTCTTCAAACACTTGAAGACATTTACTGGAGCAGAGAAATTGATTTTATATTGCTCTATAGACTAAGTATCAACTTAAACTGAACAGAAATCAGAGGCATAAAAATTTCAGCTAAAAATAAAAGACACTTCCTAGTCCTTTTAAACTTTCTTTCACTAGTTATACTGTCCTTTTTAGGAAGTACTAAGTATTTTGTCATAGAAATGTTTAAGCATGTCATCTGACCAGATAAGTGACATAATAAAAGGTGTTACTCAATTGTATGTTGAGCTGGATTAAGTAATTATTCTAAGATTTTATGATAATAAAAAGTTTCTCTACAGCAAAATCTTAATGACACTGGATTTTGCAATGAATTCTTGGCTATGATACCGAAAGCACAGGTAACGACAACAACAAAAAAAGTATAAATTAGACTTTATGAAAATTAAAAACTTTTGTTCATGAAAAGAATAGAGAAACCCTAAAACCTCAACGAGAGAACTAAACAGCACATTTCAAAAACAGAAAAGGAACTAAATAGCTATCTCTCCAAAGACTACATGGAAATGAGAGACAGTAAGCGCATGAGAAGATACTTGACATCACTAATCATTGAAATGTGAAACAAATCACAATGATATACCACCTCATACCCATTAGGACAGTTACTATCAAAAAACAAAATAGAAAAAGCAAGTTTGGTGGAAATTGGGAGAAAGTGGAACCTGTATGCACTGTTGGTGGTGTTAAAAAAACAAAAACATGGACTCGAAATGAAGTCACTTATGCTAAGCCCACACCACCGATCTGAGACTTGGCTACAGTGTCTGCTCTCCAGAAATGGAAACTTATACCAGTCATTCATCGTCATCTGATAGCACTAGTTAGGTTATCTGCCTGGTAGACTCTGCCATCCCATAAAGGAAAGTAACCTTGCACTAACCAACCCATTTTTCACACAGTTTAGCTTCCTTATTCCTGCTCCTTTCTACCTTTGCTTTGGACAGGTGCTCAGAGCTCCTTTCCATCTGCTAGATTGGATGTTGCCTGGTATAAGTTGACTTTTGCTCAAATAAACTCTTAAAATTTTTATTATGCCTAAGTTGATCTTTTAACAGTGGGACTATAAAATGGTATAGCTGCTGTGGAAAACAGTATGGTGGTTCCTGAAAAAATTGAAAATAAAAGTACCATATAACCAAGCAATTTGACTTCTGAGGATGTATACACAAGAGTCTCAAGATGATCTCAAGGAGATTCCTACACCCATGTTCATAGCAGCATTACTCATAATAACTGAAAAGTAGAAGCATCCAAGTGCTCACCAAAAAATAAGTAGATAAGCAAAATGTGCTCAACAGTCCTGCATCATTTACCAACATTTAGGTCAACGACAGACCATATATATGATGGTGCTCTCAAGAGACTACATCGTAAGGTCTAGGTATGCAGTAGGCTACTCATTCTAGGTGAGTGCAATTACACTCTATGACATTCACAAAGTGACAAAATTATCTACCAGCTAATTTCTCAGAATGTGTCACATCATTAAATGGCTTGTAGGGGCACAGGAGAAATCTTCCAATACCCCTCTGGGTCCTTGTAGGCAGCAAATCAAATAAGCAACATGGTGCACTCTGGTGGTGTACCAGTTAAGTCTACCACCTCTGGTTAAGTGCAGACCACGTACATCCCAGGAACTAGGGTTTTTATCCCAGGGCCAGGGGGAATGGCCAAAATGAACAACTAAATAAAAATAAATCCAAGAGTTTATTCCTCCCCTCTCCTCCTACCTGCCTGTCTCTGTGTGCCTTCATTCCTGCCTGTACCTTTCCTTAAAATAAGGCAGACTAATAAAAAGAGAAAACAAAACTTTAATAATAACATGTATAACTCCTGTATACATGGGGAAAACCCAGTAAGATTGAGTAACTTGACCACATGGTCTCAGTCTCCACCTTAAACAACCTCAGTTATGGAAAAAGGACAAGGAGGGAGCAGGCATGTGGAGGAAGTTCAGTCACATGAAGGCAACTGGAAAGACCACTATGCAGATTTAGGTTCAGCTTTCTCCATCAGTCAGAGAAAAGAATGTCCCTCTGTAAGGGAGATGCCCTCACAGAGATTTTCTTTGACACATGTAAATGTGTCTCAGGAGAGAGCAACCTGCACCCAGCCTTCAGAGCCCCTTCCTATGATATAACACCTATGCCAAAAAGATTTCTATTTTACAGTGTTCCCTACAAGACACATGACTGAACATACAATGCAAAATTATTCAGCCTTAAAAGGGAAAGAAAGTCAGACACAGGCTACAGTATGGATGAACCTTGAGGACATGATGCTGAGGGAAATAAGCCAGCCATGGAAAAGACAAACATTATATGGTTCCACTTAAATAAAGTACCTAGAGTCATAAAATTCCTAAGATATAGAAGGTGAAAATGGAGGTTGTGAGAGGAAAGGGAGAGGGGAAATGGGAGTTGTTATTTAATGGGGACTGAGTTTCAGCTTTGCAAGATGAGATCTGCAGAAAGATGAGGTAACGGTTGTGCAATAACAAAATGTACGTCATATCACTGAACTGTACACTTAACAATGGCTAAGAAAATTACTTTTGTTATGTGTCATCTACCACAATAAAAAATTGAGAAAAATGGTTTTCTTACCACATCTATTAGAAGTGGTTTTTGGAACAGATGAAACGGGCAGTTTTCTTGAAGATCAAGGCCCACAGAAATGACTGTATCAGAAATTACCAGCACTGCCTGCAGGTGCCTCATCTCTTCAAGTCCACAGGATTATCTGCAGGGAAATTACAGTCCAGACTCCTTTAGCATCAACAACTTGTACTGTGCATGGCATTTTGAAAAATAATAGTTATTGGCTTTCTACTACTTGGGAAAGAATAGAAATTAACAATGATAATTATTGTGCTAACCATTTAAATGTGTGCATGAGAAAACAGTGGTTTCCACAACCTTGTAGTGTTAAATAAAGTTGGGTTCTCATTTCCGAACCTGCAGATATTCCTTACTTATTTAGAGTTATAAACATGGGTGGAGTCTAACATACCAGATAGGAGGGATATATACTCCGACGTGGACCACTTTTCCCCTCTGCATTTCTTTTCTCATAAGTGATTAAAAAACGTAACTCCTCAGTGAATTATTTGAAGACCTAAAGCATGAGTGTTTAAAAGTGAAATTAACAGCTTGCCCCTGCTTTATGATTGGGATGTTGAGTCTCATGATTCTCTTTTTCTCCTTAAAATTATTAATGAGGCAACTGATTTTATGGATCACAGAATTATCTGGATCACAAAGTACAGAACAACAATTACAAGTGAATTTTATGTGAACTACAGTCCTTTTAGAATTCAGCTGCCCTAGCAAGAGGAAAGTAAACTAATAGTGTATTAAGAGATAATATGGAAATGAATTTAAATGTGTTTTCTTCTCTATTTTTTCAATTATGACAGGAAATTTATGGTACCTGTAAAATATTTTTAAATAGACAAATAAAAATAGAAAGTATAGCAAGTAAACTTCAAATTTAAGTGTTGAATAACCCAATGGTGAATTACACTGCTAAATAATAACTGAATAATAACTGACTTACTATAATATCACCAGGCTGATTTGATAGCATTTAACCATCAGGTATTTTGTTTGATACATTCTACATTTTTCCTCCAGGTATTATAAATAGTTTATTTAAAAATGCATTCATTTGCTTCAAATTGAAGGGAGAAAATTGAGTCAAATAAATATAGTTACTGACTTTTTTTAAAAACATTAATTTAGTTGCCTTATTATTCTGTTTTACTTAAAAGTGAAGACTAAAGACTCACTTTAAATACTATTTTCTACATCTTATAGCTGTATCATTTTTTTCTGCCCGACCTTTTACTAATGAATAAACTTGCTTGCCTTCCCCTGCCTCCCTTTTTCAAGAGAAAAGAAGCCAAGAAGAACTGATATTATTTTGGATGCATCTAATAAAAGTAAAAATTCACCGTCTTTTGCTCTTTTCTGTCCAGTCTGATTCAGTGTTCAGTACATGGCCCCTCCTAGCTCATTCTTCTCCCCTTCCTCCCAACACCCCCTATTAAATGGCAGAAGACTTGTTGAAGGCCTTTTTTAAAATCATCTTTATTGAGATATTATTAGCCTAAACACTGTATAAGTTTAAGGTAAACAGCATCATTACTTGATTTACATGTATTGTGAAGTGATTACCACGATATATTTAATTAACATCCATGATCTCATGTAGATACAAAAAAAGAAGAGAACAACAGTTTTCCTTGTGATGAGAACTTTTAGAAACTTTTCACTCTCTTAGAAACTTTCAAATATTCCTTACATAATGTCAACTGTAGTCATCATATTGTATATAGATACCAAGGCTTATCTTATAACTAGAACTTTGTTCCTTTGACTCCCTTCCTCCAATTCCTGCACCCTAAGCCCCTGCTTCTGATAACCACAAATCAGATTTTTTAGTTTAGATACCACATATAAATGATATGATACATATAAATGATATGATACAATATTTATCTTTGCTTGACTTAGTTCTCTTAGCATAATGTCTTCAAGATTTATCCAAGTTATTACAAATGGCAGACACTACTTTTTATAGCTGAGCAGTATTCCACTGAGTTTATATACCACATTTCTTTCTCCACTCACTTGTCGACACTTAGGTTGTGTTCATGCCTGGGCTCTTGAAAATAATACTGTATTGTATATGAGAGTGCAGTTATCTCTTTTTCTCCAGGTAAATTCCAGAAAGAATTGCTGGGTTATATGGTAGTTCGAACAGTAATTTTCTGAGGAATCTGCATACTGTTTTCCATATTGACTGCACTAATTTAAATTCCTACCAACAGTGTGAGAGGGTTCCTTTCTCTCCACATCCTGTCCAACATTGGTTATCTCATCTGTTTGTAAACTGCTATTCTAAGAGGTGTGAGGTGATATCTCATTGTGATTTTTATTTGCATTTCCATGATGATTTGTGATGTCAAGCACATTTTCATGTGTCTGTTGGCTATTTTTATATGCCCTCTTAAAAAAAAAGTCTATTCCTTTACCCACATTTAAAAATCAGATTATTTGGGGATTTTTGCTCTTGAATTGTATGAGTTCTTTACACATATCTTGGATATTAATCCCTCCGCAGACATGATTTGCAAATATTTTCTCCCATTCCAATGACTGCCTTTTCATTTCACTGATCATTTCTTTTGCTGTTCAGAAGATTCAGATTCATACAGACCCATTTGTTTATTTTTTTATTTTGTTGTTTGTGCCTTAGGTGTCATATCCAAAACACCATTGCCAAGACCCATACAGAAGCTTATCCCTGTATTTTCTACTAAGAATTTTGTGGCTTCAGATCTTACATGTAAGTCTTTAATTCATTTTAAGTTAATTTGTGTAAGAAAGGGGTCTGGCTTCAGTCTCTTACATAAATACTCAATTTTTCCAGCACCATATATTGATGTCTTTCCTCCATTGCATGTTCTTAGCTGCCAAATACTAGTTAAGCATATATATTTGGTTATTTCTGGGCTCTCGATTATATCCTACTGACATATGTGTCTGTTTTTATGCCTGTACCACAGTTTGATTACTGTAACTTTAAAATATAGTTGAAAACAGGAAGTGTGATGCTTCCAGCTTTGTTCTGCTTTTTCAGAATTGTTTTGACTATTCAGGATCTTTTGTGGTTCCAAATAAGTTTTAGAATTGGTTTTTTTTTTTTATCTTCTATAAAAATGCTATTAGATTTTTTAATATGGATTCAATAATCTATAGGTAGCTTTGGGCAGTGCATACATTTCAATCCATAAACAGAGGATATCCTTCCAACTTTTTCGTGTCTGTTTCCTTCCATTTTCTTCATCAAAGTAATGTAGTCTTCAGTATAGATCATCTATTCTTGAAGGTGTGAGATATTTCAAGGTGGACAAATACTCCCAGGCTGAGTCAACTGGGGAGTGAGGAGGCTCAGACTAAGAAGAGGCTCAGACTAAGAGGAGGCTCATTTGATTCTCCAGAAACATACAATATTTGGAACATACATTTAATTTTAAAAGCACCATTCTTTATCTGAAATTCTAATTTGATTGGGTACCCTACTTTTCTTTTGCTATTGTTCTAAATCTGGCAGCCCTTCTTTGGTTTGGGAACACTCACTCATATGTTTGTCATTTTTGTCTTATGCCATGGAGTGACAGGATGGAGAACAGTCGTTCAGCATGTGCTACATTCTTGCTGGGACTCTGACTCTAGGGATGACATTAAAGAAGTTACATCACCCAGTCCTTAAAGACCTGGCATCTGGAGGATGTAAACATCTTGTGCAGGTTGTCCAGGAATCTTGTAGATGCTTAAGGGACAAAGGGCTTTCACTGGATCGCTAGGGCAGGGTATGTAGGATTCACTAGTTGAAGATCACAATGATTGCAGATTGTCTTTAGGGAACTGGATGATGTTGGTAATAATGTTTTTGTTGGGGCGCAGGGGGGAGATATTCAGTAGAGAGATAAGAATTCCACTTTGAGGAAAACAAATGTGCCTGAACTAAGAACTACCATAGTTTGGCAGGTGTCCCACTACAACTTAACGGTTAGAAGCTGTAGTGGCTGGTCTGTCATCCTTTCCTTTTTCTCTCTCAATTAAATCTGCCATGTTTTCATAGGTAGTATACAAGTAGGAGGACTCAGAATCAAGGAGGTTAGTACTGAACTGAGTATCTGTCAGGCATGAGGCCTGCCTCAGAATTTGAGCAGAGGCCCTCAGTTGAGTTTTGGAACCAGTGATTCAGGTAACGTGCTGCTCTTCAAATATGCTCAACTCCACTAAATCCAATGATCATTAATAGAGAGCCATAGGCAACTCACTAGATGGAGTCTTTCCTCAGGAACCTGGAACACAGGCCCCAGGCTCCAGGATATCAGTTCAGTTCCTATCACACTGACATCATCACCACTGTTTTTCAGATTACCCCATCAGGATAAGTGTCAAATAAAAACAAAACTGTCTTTGGACCCCATGCCCTTCCCATAGCTACTCTATTTCTTTTCACTGAAACTTGTAAAAAGATATTTCTAAACTTACTGTGTCCCATTACGCATCATCCCTTATTTCCTAAATCCACTGTAGCTAGACTTTCCATGTATCCATCCCAGTCCCAAGATAGTTGTAAGTTCACAGGGAACTCTATGCTGCTAAGTTCGATGTCCATTCCCACCTACCATGTAATAGGGTCAATAGCCAGACTCCAAACGTTCATCACTAACCCTCCTCCTTAAAGCGCTCTCTTGACTTCCAGACCACTGTTCTCTTGGTTTATTTTCTTATTCCTCAGGTTTTGACTGCAATAATCGATTTCTCACTGACAGGTCTGAAGGTGGCCTATGCCTCTGCTGTCTTATGGAGCTAGACTGGACCAACAGTAAGTGCTTTTTGATGTAATAACATAGGAACCATATGTCACTTGTATAGTGTTCTTACCAAAATATTTAACCTGAATTATAAATGTAAGGGAGCAATCAGAAAATCCAAACTGTGGAATATTCTATAACAGTTAAACTTAACCAGAATTTTCCAAAATGTCAATCTCATTGAAGAGCGGAAAAATGATTGAGGGAATGTTCTAGATCAGCAATTCTCAAGGTCTGTCTGTGGATTTCCAGGGGTCCACAAAGCTAGGAAATCTACAAGGTCAAAACTATATTCATAATAATATTAATAGATTATCTTCCCCTTTAACTGTGTTAAGATTTGCAGAGATGGAGCGGAAGTAATTGTGGGTAAAACCACTGGCACCTGAGCCTGAATTAGAGCTGTGGAACTGAATTCCTCACTGCTGGGCAATACCAAAAATGCCAATTGGATTTAAGAACGTCCTTGAAGCAGTCACAAGTAATTTAATGACATTTCAACCCTTCAGTACACATCTTTTTCCTATTCTCTGAGACAAAATGGGACACTCACATACACTCACAAAATGGGACGCCCACTCTATTAACCCCAGAGCAGTAGAGATCTCAAGGAAAAGACCACCACCCCACCCCTACCCTCCCCACATTGTTTGAGCTACAGGCTGAACTTGTCACTAATTTCATGGGACACAATTGTTACATGAAAGAACTCCTGACAGACACATGGTTTTTTAGACTTTGGCAAACAGCGTCACAAAGAAAACAAAGTGAACTGATCACATCAAGGAATCACTGGCATTTGATACCAGTGATAAAAATCTCACTTTTTAAGTGAAAATAGAATTTTGGAAAATCAAATTCCTCCTCACCTTCAGTTTCTCAATGCCTGGAGACCTTTGTGGTAAGATTGGGGTTCTACCAATGCATGTGACTTTTAACATGGAATAATGAAGTGTGCTGACACTGGGAAGATTCACATTAACTCTAGGAATCCTGTTTTCACTCAGCCAATGCATGCGACATCTGATGGAGTAGCAGTTGCACCAGTTACCTCCAGTCAGTACAATCTACATGCACCCCAAGGACCTGGATTCATGTCCCAGGCCAGAGGAAAAACCAAGATGAACTAAACAAAATAAATAAATAAAATTCTTCCTCCTCCTCTCTCTTCTGACTGTCTACTGGGCTTTATTCCTGCCAGCACTTTTCCTTTAAAAAAAAAAAAAAAGACAAAAATACAAAGTGAATAAATGCAAAAGATTTAGAAATGCAAAGTTAAGAGGTAAATAGAAGCTATGATAGTTCCTCAAAAAGTTAAATATCATTGAACTACAGATCTCATCACCATATTTCCTTACCACCATATCTCTATATCTCTAAATCACCCTATCTCCATATTTCCATAACACTGCATCTTCATACCATCTATTAGCCCAAAATCACCAATATGATCCAGCAATTCCACTTCTGGGTATATAGCCAAAAGGATGAAAAGCAGGGACACTGCGGCATTATTCACAAAAACCAACAGGTAGAAACAACCTAGATGTCTACCAGCTGATAACTGGATAAATAAAATGAGGTACATAAATACCATGGGCTATTATTCAATCTTAAAATGGAATGATTTCTAACATACACTGTAGTGAGGAAGAACTGCGAAAGCAATATACTGTGAAAAAAAATCAGAGACTAAAAGAAAGCACTGTGGTTCCACTTCCATGAGGTCCCTCAAACAGGCAAATTCAGAGACAGAGAGAACATGGGTTTCCAGAAGCGAGTGGCTGTGTACTGGGCCAGAGGTTCAGCAGGGGAAGAGGGAAGCGTTCTGGAGACGGATGGTGATGTTAGCCCAACACTGTGAATGTACTTACTGCTATTTGTTACGCTGTACATTTTTAAATGGTCAAAATGGTACCTTTTATAGTACATAGATTTTACTACAAAATTTGTTTTAAAAAAAACAATTGTTTTAAGTTTCTCTCTAATAGTTTCTACCTCAACACAGCCTTTCATTTAACAGGCCAGGCAATGCTGGTCATTTTTTTTTTTCTAGTAAGAGGTAGAACCACGATTTATTGCTGCCTACTGAGGACACATTGGCTCTTACCTCAGACCCTGCCTCCCTTAGCATTTTGAGATAGAAATCAACAAATGCGCACAGTAAAAGCAAGGATTCTAAAAATGGACTCTAACAAGGCAGCACTGGCTTCGGGAACAGATCACCTCTTAGGGCTCCATAATCTTCGGAAAAGGGGCGATGCACAATGGGGCCCAGCAGGGAAGGGCCAGTGGTCAGGACAGTGCGGAGGCTAATGTGGGGACATGGGGAAAGCAGAGGAGAGATGATAGAGGGCCAGGGGAGCTGACCAGATCCAGATGCTGACAGGGTCTTATGGTCTTAGCAGTGGGCACAGGGCCCTGGGGTGGTAGGAATAAGTCTCCTGGTTAGAAAGCAAAAAGAAGGACACAGGTTCTGTCTCCACGAAGTAGAGGTGAAGGGAAGCAGGGATAGGGAAAAACATTTCTTGCTGACTTTGAAGCATATGGAAAGTCTCATCAGCATACTCCAATTTCTACCAGGGGAGAAATACCAGATGGGAATTTTATCTTAAGGCTGTGATTACATAAAAATTCCTTAAGGCAGACAATTATGTCAACATATTTTTGTAGCTTTATATTTTAAATTGTGCAAAGTCCCCAGAGGCCTGGAGACAGACACAACTTATATAAATATTAAAAAGTCCAACAACAGCATGCTCTGGTGGCTTAGCAGTTAGGTCCACCACCTCCAGCCAACACAATCCTCATACATCCCAAGGACTGGGGTTCATGACCCAGGGCCAGGGAAATATCCAAGATGAACAAAATAAGTAAAAATGCTCCTCCTCTCTCTTCCTGCCTGTCTACCAGTATCTTTTCTAAAATTAAAAAAACAAATAAACAATAATCTCACACAACTGCTAGGTTGCTGATGACTCCCAGATTTAATCAGTGGAATTTTTTTTAAGAAGACTGTATCTGGAAATTTTAAACATGAAGCTTGGTGCAGTATCCAGAGCCCCCTCCCCCACCAGGCTCCAATCCTCCTCTGCCACCTCTTTTGCCCGCGTCTTCTGGTAGTGGGACATAGAACACAGTATCTACTCAGGGTATTATTATGGGGGTTAATCAAGTTTGTTTATGGGAAACACCTAAGAGATCACCTGTCATGCAGAAAACACAGTTGAGGGAGCAAACTGAGATGGGCAAGAGAGTAATATATGTGGTTCAAACTCTACAATCCTAGCTCTAGTTCTAATCACCCACATATTCTAAGACAAGATCTTTTATCTTCCTGCACTTGGATTTTGAACGTGAACGAGATAATTACGGAACACATTACCACTCCTGGCACAAGAGTGGACCGTAGGTGGAGGCGGCTCTCATGCCATACCAGCAACACATGCTACTTTCTCCTCTCCTGATGATTTTTATTACAGATGTTTCATCCTTAGAGGAGATCTCTGGTCTGCTGGAGTCAGTGGAGGGTGATCTCCAGATGAGAGTTGGAATGTGCTGAATTATATCCCCCGCAAATCCTTATCTTGAAGTCCTAAGGGTACCACCTCTGATTGCAGCCATATTTGGAGACAAGGGCTTTAAAGAGGTAGGGCAGTCCAATGAAGTCGTTAAGGTGTCTCTATTCACTGTCATTCCTGCCTGTACCTTTCCTTTAAAAACTAAAAATATAAAAAACATTGCCATCACCCTACAGACAAAGGGTGCTACCTAAAGAGTTTTAAGCAGAAGAATGGCAACATTAGATTTTCCTGTTGGGTGGTCTGGACAATGATTTTGAGAAAGCAAGGTTGGAAGTCAGAAGATCACTTAGGAGGGCTACACCAAGAGTTCACATGAGCAACGGTGAGGGTGCAAGTACGTGACGGCAGAAGGAGAGAAGAGGAGGGATGCACTGGACAAGTGTGAGGACAGGGATGAAGTCAACCAAGCTTCCTGATTTGGTGTGGAGGTGAGGAGAGAAACTAACCCAGAAAGATGCCCTTGTATTTGAAAGGTGGCCTGGAAAAGATGTTGTCACTAATGAAAACAAAACATAGGAGAAAGAACAGGTTTGCTGGAGAGAGTGGTGATTTCTGTTTCAGAAATGCCAAGTTTGAGGAACTAGGAAGTAAGTTGCAATGTATATTCAACTCCTAAGTCCAAAGTCTGGGAAGAAGCTGGGGTAGGAGCTATGAATTTGTAAGTGGTGGCTGAACTGGGGAAGCGGGGAGGGGCAAAATCTGTGGAACACAATCATCAGTTACCAAGTTCAGCACTTTCTGGACAGAACCAGAGTCCAGTAGAAGCAGTATCAGTGGGGATGTGCAGGAAGCCACTGATGACCTTAGCAGAAAGAGCTTCTGTAGAGTGGGGAAGGGTGGGGCAGAGTTCAGATAGCTACACTCCTGAGTGAAATGACTCAGAGCAGCGATGCAGCGTCGCATGGTGGTGGCTTTGGAATGCTGCGACCTCAGGTCAGGTCCTGGCGCTAGACCCTGAAGTGGATGCAGATCTGTCAGGAAGCACTGTTAAAACTGACATCTATAAAGAAGCACAGATGCAGGACAGGGCAGAAGTGATGAAATGGTTACCTTTGCAAAGGGATTTTAAGTGGCCTCTAATGTATGAAAGGGGTTCTGACAAGGCTTCTCATCATAAAATGACCCCTGGATGAGGGTAACCTGAAAAAGGGATATAACCTTGGGTGAGGCCACTCCTTTCAGTCAAGGGCAATACCCAGAGAGGGATTCAGCTGGGTCATCAAGAGCTAACTCTCCCAGCAGGGAGGAGGAGCGAGGACCTCACTGTGAACAGGGACCCGGGTGACACCTGGCAGCCCCTCTACTCTAACTGTGGGGCCCAGGTTAGCATCCTCATCTCTCTGGAGCTCCACGTCATCTCTGAGGTAAAAATAACAAAATTCACTAGGAGCAGACCTGGCGCACAGTCAGCCCTTCACACGGATAAGCTAATGTCAGCAAAGGTAGGAAAATCACCACAACCCTGAGCTCTGACATCCAGCCCTGGGCCATTTCTTCATACCATTCAGCCTCCTCCATTCTTACTACTTTCTAGTCTCTGTGGCACAGACACACTGTACCACCTGTAACTACTCTGCTCTTGACAAAAGTGTGTACTAGATCTGTGTTACCAAAACACTGCTACTTAACTAAGCACCTGGACATTTCCATGGCTCCTGCACAGGCCCGTGGGCTCAGCCAGGCCCAGCCCCTGGTACAGCTGCTCCACGTTCCAAATCTTTCTAAGATCTCAGAACCCACAGCATATGCTTCTTGTGGGGAAAGGCTGGAGCTCGGAAGGCAAATTTCAAGCACATTTCAGTCTCTGCTCACTTCAGCTGACTTCTCATTGGCTAAAGCCATGGAGCTGAGTCCAAGGTCAAGTGCAGGGTGAGGAGGTCTATACAGCACCCCCAGAGGTTGGGGGAAGGATATCATGTTGCATAATAATCTTCTATGTCCTGGTAAGCAAAGATTCTTAACTCGGTCTCCTCATTTTTAAAACATAAGGGAAGCAACCTCTGTATTGAACTCCTAGAAGCGAGAACAAGCATTGTCATCCACATACCATGCTTTTTTTTTTTTTTTTTTTCCAAAATAGAGTAGTATCTCTGTTTATGACAAAGTAGCATTTTCCACCAACCTAGTATTCTTCTAATTCCTTCTTGAATGTTCCAACATGGGCAGTGATCCCTAGGAAAGCCATAAAAGACCAGTGATGCAGCACTGGAGTCCTTATGTAGATACAGCAGCTGGAATCCAGTGCAGTAAGTCAGACCTTAAGAAGTGACTCTCATTTTGTTTCTAACTTAATATTTATTGAGTTAACTTTGCTTTACAAAACAATATAAGCCCATTATGTGCAGGTTCCCCATTCTCAGACACATGACAACACACCCTGCCCACCACCAAATTACCAAAAAATTACCAATGGACCCCACCACCCTGTCTCCACCCTCTACACCGTTCTCTACTGATAACCTCATCATATGGGCAAGGTAGCTACCTTGACATGGCTAAGCATAGAGCAAGGTTTCTATTTCTAGCTCAATTTCCTGGATTTCCTATGCTTTCAATACCTTGAGTAAAGGATGAGACCTGAGACATTTCAACCAGTGACCTCAGTTAAACAGCAAACGCAAGCTCCATGCCCTCCTAGCTACTAAATATCCAACTCAGCACTCTCCGGAATTCCAAACCTTCTATCAGGACACTGCCTATAAAAGCAGCCACAAATCTCCTCAGAATGAAATTAAAAATGATGGTTCAGCAAACTGCAGATCCAAAACACTGTATTTCTAATCTCGTAAATTATAGTGAGAGAGATGCCAAACTTTAATGGCTTCTTAGCTGAATCAAATTTGTTTACACAGTGATGAATCCTCTCCTCTCTGCCTGTCAGAAGCAAGACAAAAATTATTTATTCCAATAAAAACTTTATTGCTGAGGTATCATCCAGCTCCTCAAAGAAACCCTGAATCCTTTTGATCTCAGGAACTCTTTTCAAACATCTGCCAAACCCCTTTTACAACAGTGGCACCAGACTTCTAGAAAATGCACAGAAAACTTTAGTGACTGTGTTCGTTCACTAGGGCCAAAACAAGGTACAAGCTGAAATAAATGAGCAACAGAAATGTTCTCTCCCCCAGGGATAGAGGCAATATATGAAATCGAAGATCAGCGGGGATGATCAAAGATCAGCCCTCCTGAGGGCTGGAACGAATTCTTTGACAGTGCTGTCCTTCTGGCTGATTGGCTGACACCTGGCATTCTTGGCTTTTAGGTACATCATCCCAGTCTCTGGTTTATGGTTACAAGGCCTTTTCCCTGGGTCTGTGCCAAAATTTCCTCTTTTTATGAGGACACCAGTTGTGTTGAATTAGGATTAACCCTAATAACTTCATTCTAACTTGAAATAGAAAAAAATTCCCAATTGGGTCTGTAAAGCCCAGTCTTCAAATTATTCCATGAAATGGGACAAAGACCAGTCTCCAAAGGGTGTCATATTTAGAGGTACTGGGGGCTAGGATTTCAGAATTTGAAGTGGGGGAGGGGAAGTTTACAGGGTGGAGAGACAATTCAACCTGTAACAGTGACTTGGGTTAGGCAAAGACTTCTCACAAACTGTAAATGAAGAAAATTAAAAAATTGAATATCATCAGAATTAAATACTCTGCTATTTAAAAACATTATTAAGGCATGCCCTGGTAGAGCAGTGGTTGGGTCTGCTGTGTCTAACCAAGCGCAGTCCATATACATTCCAGGAACACAGGTTTGCATCCCAGGGCGGGGCGGGGCAGGGCGTGGAGGGGGTGGAAGGGGTAACCAAAATAAACAACTAAATAAAATTAATAAAATGCTTCTTCAGCTCCCTACTTGCCTGTACCTTTAAAAACTAACGAAAAAAAAAAAAAAAATGCTACTGAGGAAAAAAGCCAGCCATGGACTGGGTGAAAATATCTGCAAAATACATATCTAATAAAGCACTGTGTTAGGACTGTTAAAGAAATCTTACTTAATAATAATATAGACTCAATAAGAAAAATGCAATGCACGATAAAAATAAAAACAACTTAAGAAAAAAAGGCATAAAGATTTGGATTTTATAAATGGTCAATAAGCATGTAATAAGATGGTCACTTATTAATAGTCAGGGAAATGAAAATTAAGGTTGCAAGATATTTCCACATACAGTACAAGGACTAAAATTTATGTGACTGACAATATCAAGTGTCAACAAGGATGTGGAGCGACTGAAACTCTCTTATAGTTACTTCAGAAACTTTGGAAACCAGTATGGAATTTCTTATAAAAGTAAGCATACATCCACACTACAACATACCAATTCAACTCCTAGTTACACAAGAGAAACAAAAACCTATGTTCACACAGGTATTCATATGTGTCCGTCCATTTATATATGAATGTCCGTAACAGCTTTATTCATGGTAGCCAGAAACCAGTAAACAAGCCAAATGCCCATCAATAAAACAATGAATCAGTTGTTATATACGTGTATTGTGGAATACTTCTGAGCAAAAAAAAAATGAACAACTACTAACACAAGTGTGCAAAATCCCACCTGTTCTTTTCTTCCATTTGCATAGCATTCTAGAAAAGGCAACACTTCAGGGACAGAAAATTAACCAGTGTTTGACAGGACTGAGGCAATGGAAAGGAAATAACTAAAGAGGAACAAAGTGGAATTTTTTGGACATTTCCTGATTTTGATAATGGTTAGATGACTATCCATTTGCCAAAACCCATTGAACTATATACTTTATTTCTTCAAACATTTTTTAAGTCCCTATTTTATTTAATTGTTCATCTTGGTTGTTAACCCCAGCCCCAGGATGCAAATGCAAGTCTTTGGAATATATATGGACTTCACCCAACCACCACTCCCCTAGGGCGCACCCTTTAATAAGTTATTTTATGTAAATTATGACTGAATATTTTCAAGTGCTACAGTATCTTTCACTCCCCTGAGCATCTACAAAGATTTTTGGAGAAACTTCTCTCCGATCTCCCCCAACACCTCCAACAAAGTCTTCCTTGACGGGGTGATGACATATATGCCTTTCAGCTCATCCCTAGAATCAGTTTTCCAGGAGAAGTAAAATGCATGCTGATTATTCTCCATCTAAATTTCCATGAAATGGGACAAAGATGACAAGCCTATAAGTGAGTGTCTCCAGTTCTTCACACTGACAAATCAACCAGGTAACTTTTATTTACAAAGTAATGTAAGTTTAGATGTGCAGGTTCACTATTCATCAAATATATGACAACAGCACACCCACCACCAAATTACCAAAGTCCTTTACCACTGTCCAGTAGACCCCTGCCACCACTTGCTCCCATCTATCTCCTTCGGTGTCCAAGGGTTGATTTTGTTTTGTCTGTCATTTGCTTTCTTTATATTCCACATCTGAATGAGATCACCCAGTATTTGTCGTTCTCCTTCTATCTTATTTCATTTAGCATAATCCTCTCTAGCTCCATCTATGTTGCCAGAAATCACAGGATTTCATCTGTTTTCAAGGTTGTGTAGTATCCCATTGTGTACGTATATCACATTTTCTTTATCCATTCAACTAATGATGAACACTTTACATCCAATTCTTGGCTATATTAAGCAGAGAGGTGTATATATCTCTGTGAATTAATATTTCTGTGTTTTGGGAGTAAATATGTTAAAGTGGAATAATGGGGTCATATGAAACTTCCATTCTCAATTTTTTGAGAAACCTCTGCACTGCTTCCCATGATGATTGCTCCAATTTACATTCCTACCAATAATAAAGAAGAGTTCCCTTTTCTCTGCATCCTTACCAACACTTGTTTCTTTCCAGTCTTTTGGATAGCAGCCTTTCTCACAGGTGTGAGGTGATACCTCACTGTTGTTTTGATTTTAATTTCCCTAATAAACAAGAGAGGAAGGATATCTTTTCATGCGCCAGATGGCCATTTGTATATTTTCTTTGGAGAAGTGTCTATTCTGATCTTATGCCCATTTTTTGACTGGGTTTTCTGTTGTTGAATTTTATGAGTTCTGCACATATTTTGGATATTAAGTCCTTGTCAGACAGATGATGTGGAATACTTCTTCCAGTCAATAGGATGCCTTTTTGTAATAATTTCTTTCACTGTGAGGAAGCTTTTAATTTGATGAAGCCCAATTATTTTTATTTTTGTTTCTCTTGACACCAGAGTTGAGTCCTCAAAGACTTCTGTAAGACCAAAATCACGGGATGTATTTCTTGTGCTTTCTTAAAAGTATTTTTAGTTGCCAGCCTTGTATCCAAGTTTCTAATCCATTTTGAATTAATTTTTGTGCATGGTATTAGAGTGGTCTAGATTTATCCTTTTGTATGTGGCCGCCTAGGTTTCCCATTTGTTGAAAAGACTTCTTTCTCCATAGTATGTTCTTGGGTTCTTTGTCATATATTGACTATATGCATGTGTGTATGTGTATATATATGTATATATGTATATGTATGTGTATACACACACACACACATTTCTGGTGATTCTATTCCACTGATGTGTCTGTTTTTATTCCAGTAGCATACAGTTTGATCACTAGTGTGATACTTCTGCTTCTGTTCTTTTTTTCTGGTGATTGCTTTGGCTATCTGGGGTCTTTTGTGATTCTGTCAATCAGGTTTTGATTTTGCTACCACTCAGTTCCTTCCTTCCTCTTCCTCTGAGCAGGATGAAGCAAGATCTGGAGCTAAGAATGAAAGTCCTGTTCTCACGAAAATATGAGTAAAAAGGAGCCTTGCTCCTCAGAGGGATCTCACACTTGGGAGCTGAAGGCACAAGCTGAGCTGAGAGGTGGCTGGTGGGCCAGAGAAAGTACTGGGAGAGTTCTGGCAGAGGAGGGAGGGCCCTTCCAAGGGAAGGCAGTGATAGGTTCCAGAGGTGCTGGGTGCTGGAAAATAGGAGGAAAGAACATTTTAAGTTAAGAACTTCCTTAAAATGTATGTTTGTTTGTGATTTGAATTGCTGCTTGTACTGTTCTTTGGATGTAGCTTACTCTTGAATGAATCGTAAGGGCTATGATTCAAGATGATCACACATGCAACAAGTATTTATAAACAGCTCTGGATATACGGCCATCTTACTGTGCAACCAGGGGGAGGCAAGCTATGTAAAAGTCAACATTGCAGACACTTGATTAGCAAAGAGATGACACATAATCAATCTTATTTGTTAAATCATTTACATTTTATTGAGTCCTTATAAGACCTCCAGAGGTTAGATAGGCAGGACAGGTCACATTAGTGTTATCTGCACTAAACAACAGTGACTAATTTTCAGCTCAGTGGGAAAAACCTGAAAGGTTGTCTTCTTTGTTCTTCCAGTCTAAGAAGAAACACAGATTACAGAAAGAGAACCTACAGCAGGAGCCTAGTTTCTGGAGTGTAAGGTGGCCTTTCAGGATTACTTCATTGATGAAGTCTCTCACAGACTCCAAAACTTCTGAGGTCTCACCAGGTATCATCGTCCTTCTTATCTTTTGGTCCCAAAGGCGTGTCTATACTGGTGCCTCCTGGAGCACCAACTTAAATGTCAGCTGACACTGGCATACAACTTCCATTTCTGTGTATCTCCTGGGATTCATACTTATTATTTTAAAAAGAGGAACAAATTGATCAATGTGTTACCATCCTCTGTGGAGTACCTAAGAGTATGGTTTTGCCCCAAACCCCACAAAGGCATGTAACTTGGTGCTTGGCCATTTCTCAAAATCATTAGACTAAAGCTAATAAGTGATTCAACTGCACTTATTTTTAGGGAAGTGATACAGGCCACACCCCACAGTAAGGCAAGGTTAAACAAAAGCAGCACAGTCATTTTCCCCTTGTCAAGTTATTATTCAGAATGACTCAGAGAAACCAAAATTCTTTCTGCTTTAGAAC
Source organism: Solenodon paradoxus (assembly GCA_004363575.1). Lineage (NCBI taxonomy): Eukaryota > Metazoa > Chordata > Mammalia > Eulipotyphla > Solenodontidae > Solenodon > Solenodon paradoxus. The sequence goes on along the minus strand of RJWH01000214.1, from coordinate 448,218 downwards.
TTCCTCAAGAAGGGCAGGAAATCCAATCCAGCTTGAACCAATCTATAGCACCCACTCAAAGACCCCGGCTTTGTCCTTAAGAGTGTCCCCTCCTCATTAGAATGTCATTACCATATTAACTTTCATGCCCCTCAGAACCAGGACAGATCTCACACTGACCATAACTGATGCAGAAAGAGGTGCCACCAGTTTTCCTGGAATTCTCCCTCTATTCCCTGAAAATATTAGCATAACTCCACCTTGTAACCACCCCATTCACCCCTCCTGGAACCCTGAGTTTATATAAACCTGATGTCCTGACTCCCAAGGCCCTGCGGCTCTTTGCATTAAGCTTCCTCTTTCTCCACAGACTGCCAGTGTAGTTGTGATTCCTTATTTCATTCTTGAAGTAGGGTTCCCAAGGAATGTCCTCACTAACAAAAGTACTGAATCACCATAGTTGCATAACAGGTCAGTTTTACAGTGGACAATGATATTTACAATCATTGATTAGAAGATGATGGCGGTGCACCCTGGTGGAGCAGCAGTGAGGTCAATCGCTTACAAAGGAGCATAGGCCGCATACTCCTGGATTCGAGTCCCAGGTCTAGGGAGAAACAACCAGTATGAACAATTACATTAAAATAAAATCAAATGCTTCTTCCTCCTCTCTCTTCCTGCCTACTGCCTACTCATCTTCATTCTGTCTGCACCTTTCCTTAAAAAATAAAAAATAAAAAAGATGATAGCAGCAAGACTATTTTTAGAATGTGTTAGGCTGGCCCAGAAGGACAAAATGGCGGCCCAGAAAGACAAAATGGCGGCCATACCCGGGTAAAAGGAGGCTGACGAAACCACACCTGGAATCACAGGACCAATCCCCAATCGCGACGTATGAAGCCCGCGAAATTATTTTGCTTAAAGAGTGTGCTTCCCGTTGTTAGGGCGCGACTTCCCCGCGTTCTGTGGCCGGGAGAACGTCACCCGGGTGCGCAAACCCCAATAAAGCCCTGGCTATTGGACTTTTTGTTTAATTGACTTTCTTTCCTCATGGAGCCCAGAAAAATCCTTTCATTTGGTGCTCGAAACCCGGGTGGAGTTGTTGTCTGCTTAGGACCACTCCTCTCCACGCTCCCCAAGGAGGCCTCGTGGCCACCCCTCCCATCCGGACTACGAACCAGGGTAAGTGCCACCGTCCCAAATTTTTTGGTCTCCAACCGCTGAATCTGGGACCCTGGATACTGATACCAAGAGACTGCTCTCACGGAAAATCACAGCTGCGTCAGGGTGACCCTCTCATGGAGAGGCTGCTCTCCAGTTCCGTCGGGGTCTGAGTTAGGTAGACGTTCTTACACTCAGATTCCCATTTTTCTGACCCGCTCAACAGATTGGGTTGCGGGACACCAATTCCCCATCTGTTGTTCCTTGGGGACCATAAAATGAGGAGAAGAATCCAAACTCGATCCCAGCCTTAAGCGAAAGCGGCTGATTTTTCTGTCTGTTAAGGCCAGGCCCCTTATACCAGCCTGACAATCGCAAGCGCTGGCAGAAGGCACTTTCGATTTTGCTACCCTGATGGACTTCTGCAGACAGACTGGGAAATGGTCTGCGGTTCCCTACATCCAGGGCTTCTGGACTTTGCACTGCCTCCCACATCCCTGCGCTCGGCGCTCCACTGCCCGGGTTCTCCTTGCCCGCGGCAGTTCGGAGGAGCCTGGCCGACCTTCCGAACCCTTTGCTCCGGAACTTCTTCCTCCTTCTCTGAATCCCCTGAAGATCTCACCTCTCCTCCTCCTCCCTCCCTCCCCCTATCAGCCCCAGCCAAGCCCTCCTACTCCTACTCCGGCTTTGTTCCTTAACAGGCTAACCGAGGCCATGTTACTCCGTACCTGCTTAGATCCAACATCTAATGTGGGGCAACTGTTTTGGCTACTCATTTTATCTCAGTTAGCCCCAGACATCCAAAAAAAAAAAATTAAAAAGGCCAAGGATGGTCCCCAAACCCCCATCTGAGATCTGGTGAACATGGCATTTAAGGTTTTCAATAATCGGGAAGCAGAGGCTGAGGCTGCCCGCCAGGCACGCCTACAGCAAAAGGTAGCCCTGCAGACCCAGGCTATGCTGGCGGCTCTGCGGCTGGGGGCAACGGGGGCAAAGCCTAAATCCGGGCCAAAGAACACCCTGCCTGGGGCCTGTTTCAAATGTAACAAGGGGGGGGACACTGGGCCCACCAGTGTCCCCAACCCCGGCCGCCCAGGAAGCCTTGCCCAGACTGCCGGCAGCTTGGCCACTGGAAGGATGCTTGTCCCCTTAAGAGCTCGTCCTCGGCGTCTCCACGCAGAGAATTAGCTCAAGGCGCGAACTCACCCCTGGCCACGTTGGGGCTTCTTGGGCTCCTGGATGACTGAGGCGGCCCGGACTCGAAGACCCCCATCACCCTCACGGAGCCCAGGGTAACGTTGCAGGTAGCGGGTAAGTCCATCTCTTTTCTCGTGGACACGGGGCCTACCTACTCTGTTTTACCGTCTTTTTCTGGACCCCTAGTTCCTTCACAGATCTTGGTCATGGGGGTAGATGGGACCCCATCTTGCCCCCGACGGACCCCTCCACTTAACTATAGCCTGGACGGGTTCCCATTCTCCCATTCCTTCCTTATCATCACCAGACAGGTTAATGTAAATTCCTTGGGGGCATGAATAGCACCCACCCCGTGCCTCTCTGCAGGGGCATGTGAATCTTCTTTCCTTAAATTTTAAAAAAAAAAATTTTTAAGTGAAAGGTGCCTTGGCTAGAAGCTCCTGTGAAGAACTTCCCTTTCCTATCCCACCCCTTTTTTTTTGTTTTTTTTTCAATTGCTCTTTCAGAGTCTGATTAGCCCGTTCAATGATGGCTTGGCCTTGAGGATTATAAGGAATTCCAGTGGCACGTCGGATGCTATACTGGCTTAAAAAAGTAGTGAATGCCTGCGAAGTATATGCAGGGGCATTATCTGTTTTCAGTTGTTTTGGGAGGCCCACAATGGACGTATTGGCAAACTATATTGCTTGCTTGTGCCTTAAAAAGGTGGAATTGAGAGTTCATCTGTTTCTGTTCTGATAAGGGTGGTCTCGATGTTTCTGGCAGCATTGACTGCATGTTGAGAATCTGGGACAATGTTTGCAGGTTGGGGGATGTTTTTGGGGGCTCCCATGGCGGCAGCTGGCTCTGCTGGCTGCACGGGCAGGAGTCCTGTGTCCCAAGCCTTGGTTGTGGCACCCCAGTGGTCTGCTTTGCCATTGCTGCTGCCATCTGTGAAGTGGGTTTGGGCCGATGGCAGTGCTGGTGGGATACTTTTTTGGGTGAAATCCAATTAGTTGGTTTTGAAGGTTGAAGAGAGTTTGGAGGGTAGTGATTGTCAAGGATTCCTGCATGGTCAGCGGAAGCTGCTTGCTGATCCAGGCAATTTGGTTTGTAATTTGTTAGTGGCAGAATGATTTTCTCTGGGTCAGAGGCCATGAGCTGGCGCAACCTTTGCCGACCATAAAACACCACAAGACTGAGCTTTTCAAGATAAGTTTTCAATTTTTTGTTTGTTTGTTTGCTGGTTAGGTAAGAATACCCATTCAATAATTTTTTCCTTTTGAGTTAGCACTCCTGTGGGAGAGTGAATGGTGGGAAACCTGATAGTTGACACAGGAGCGCAGGGTCAACTCGATGGAGCTGGGCCTATTGAGCATGCTGCTCAATGAGTTCTAGTTTGCGTTTTGCGGCTGGAGTTTGATTGCTTCATAAGCTCCCCATTGTTGTAAAAGATCTCTTCCACATACATTGACAGCTATGTTGGTGATTAGGGCTGAAGAGTTCCCATTTTCCCATCAAGTTCTTGTAGGAACAGTGCTGCTTCTACATAAACTAAAGCGGCCTGATAAAGGAAAATGTCAACACTCTCCAAAATCTTAAAGACAAGTTGAAAACGGGATATACCCCTCTAGAAATAGGGACCCTATGGTGGCGCTCCCTGATTTTTTACCACTTTGGCCCCGATCCTTGGGCCAGTTTTGATAATCTGTGTATTACTAATGCTTTCTGAGATTCCTCCAGGACAGGAACCGCGAAGCCTCCCGGGTTACCTTCAACCAGATGCTGCTCCAGACCAGAACCTACTTCCCTGTCCAGACTGGGCCAGACAACACCAACCTCTGACCCCATCCCCTCTATGCCCCCTATCAGCAGGAAGCAGCCAGATCGATCACGGCACCCCTTTATCCTATCAAAGAGGTTGGAATGTTAGGCTGGCCCAGAAGGACAAAATGGCGGCCCAGAAGGACAAAATGGCGGCCATACCCGGGAAAAAGGAGGCTGACGAAACCACACCTGGAATCACAGGACCAATCCCCAATCGCGATGTATGAAGCCCGCGAAATTCTTTTGCTTAAAGAGCGCGCTTCCCTTTGTTCGGGCACGACTTCCCCGGCCCCCGTTCTGCGGACGGGAGAACCTCACCTGGGTGCACAAACCCCAATAAAGCCCTGGCTATTCAACTTTTTGTTTAATTGACTTTCTTTCCTCATGGAGCCCAGAAAAAACCTTTCAGAATGTGCATGAAAGGAACTATGAACTAGCTAGAGCTGGGAAAATTGGGCAGTATAGAGGTGAAGATGGGACAAGAGTCAAGGATACATGAATTCCCCCCCCCCCCCATCAGGACAGTTCCAGTCCAGACCAAAGTAGGCGTGATCCCCTGTTCCAATAATAGTCCACTCCTTTGTCAGAAGTCTGCAGAAACCAAGAGACCCAAACACCACCCCTCATTCCCCACCCTTTGCAAAATCATATTGCCTTCTCTCCTATGCCAGGGTGGGTAAGGTCTTTAGAGAATGAGTTTCCTTCTCTCTTTGGACAAAGAATAAATTTCTTTTTGTTGATTCCTACTGGTGGCCCACCATCTGTATTAGCTGGTGGGAAAAGAACCGATCAGAGATACTGGCATCAGGCATCTGATGAAACAAGGAACCAGAGAAAACTCATTTTTGCTGGGTTACTCTAAAGAACACAGAGCCCTGGGGTCCCCCTTTTCTAGATAATCCATTGGCAGTGAAACAGAAACCTGGGACCTGCCCAGTGGGACCTTGGCCAGAGCGGTTCCTATAAGTCTGCTGAGATCTAAGAAGAAGTTAAATGTGAACACAATAGCTTAAGACTTTTAGGGTGTGACCTTTACTTATGCAAACTGACCTCTACTTTAGACCACTTATGCACATATCCACACACACCCGGGGGCTCTAGGAGAATTGCAGATTATACCTGGTGCCTGGCTAGTTCTATGGAAGCCATGATTGCACCTGTCGAAATTATTCTTTCTTATTATGCCTTTGTTCTCTGCACCTCTCTGTCTGCCTGTATAAACCCTGAGCTACCCGCACAGGTGACGGCATGATTTGAGTGTTTTACTCCTTGTGGTCGCCAGCTTAATAAATCTCCTCCTAAATTAATAATTTCTGGCATGTTTCTTTGATCTCGTTGGTTACTTTATGACACTGACTCCCTCAATTTCTTGAGAAGAGGGTTGTGGGTGTGTTAGGCAGTTATGGGCAAGGAGAGGCTGTGACTTCAAGATAAATGATAATTCTGCATTTGAGCAGAGTTGTGCTTTGAGGATTTTTTGTTTTCTTTTGAGGCACAGTGCAAACCTATTACCCTCATGTATTTTTGCATTTTGTCGTCAATCCTATCAGGCTTCATAAGACATCAAAGCACTCATTTGTTATTCCCTTGCTCACTCTCTCTCCACTGTGCCATTCAGATAGTGTTGCCCCAGATGGCATTCAGCAGAGAAACATCTGTGCTATTATTTTTTAAGTGACCCTGTGCAGGTATCACTTATCATGAAGTGATTTATAAACAGTCCCTGAAAATCATTTTAAACTGATATAAATTATAAGTGGATTATGTTATTTACTATGGTTTAAAGTTTCATGAAAAACCGTGAAACAACCTGGTCTGTAATTCCAGGTTTGAGAGTTTTCAAAATAAAAAAACGTGGGATTTTTAAATTAATATAGTACAGACAAATGCAGAGTAATGTCTGTTGCATTCAGCGTACCGTAGTATCATTCCATTCTATAACACTGTTGTGAAAGGTTTCACAGCTCAGCAGCTGCACTGTAAGTAGAGCAGTTGCTGTGGTTGGAATGCAGGGCCCTACACACTACTCCATCACATTTAACTAAATCACAGCATGTGCAGAGCAATTGTGGAATCAAAATAGTATTAAGAAATGTTTTGTTGACATTACATCACTTATTTCATAGATCTTAATTCCTATAATAAAGTCATCCATGACATGTTTGAAAAAGAAGAATGAGTTGAAAGGACTCACCTTTTCACCTAAGATGAAAGTCTCCGTCTAGAGAGATCACGTGATAGCAACAGCTTTGCTGGCGCTCTCACATCCCATCATCTGAGCCTTCCCGGCTCTCATATCTCATCTCTGCCCTCCCTACTCACCCTCCACCTTGTCTGAGTGAGTATATAACGGTTTACCACTTGCATTCCTTGAGTCATGGTCCCGTTGCTACTTCTTCAAATTCAGAAATGGTAAACCGAAATCCTTCTCTGACCATAACACTCTGACCTTCCTCCTCCACTTCTAAGGCCATGTGATTACACTGCACCCACGTGGCAGTCCAGCATCTCCATCCCATCTTCACATCAGCTGATTAGCTGCCTTAACTCCATCCAGAACCCTAATTCTTCTGCCCTGAAACCTAATGTAACACAGGTTTCAAGGATTAGAACACAGACATCTTTGGGGAGACATTATTCTGTCAACCACACATAGGTAAGCATAAAAGATAATCTAAACATACTTTTTACTTATTTTTCCTCCTTAATGATTTAAAAGACAACTGCATGAAATGGTATAATACAACACTGAAGTATTTAGAATATATAAATATGTAATCAATATGTAAATAATTAATTGTACACAGTAATAAAGGGAAGGGGAAGGAAAGAGATACATGGAGCAAAATGTATACATACTATTGGAATTAAGTTGGCAGCAGCCTCACCAAACTTCCCTAATCCCCTGTCAGAGGCAGGATGAGAAAAGGATAATGAATTCAGAAATAAACTACAAACATAAAAGATACAGAACACATAAAAATTCTACACAATAACAAAATGGAGGAAAACATAACAAAACTTTCCTATTAAAAAAAGAAAAGCCACCAGAAAGAGTTGGCACAGAGCAGGCAAGAGCTATGTTCAAATAAAATCACAATGATGAAGATAGTGATGTGAAAACAACTGAGGGAAGAACTAAAGAGACAAGAGATGTGGACGACATGACAGATGAGAGGAAGAAGGAAGAGAGGAACTGGTGAGACTCAGGAAAGAAAGCACGTATATAAGAATAAATTATTTAAAGGAAATAGATACTATGAAAAGTACAGTAAAAGTGGAGAAAGACAAATGGCAAATGATCTAACTCATATGTAGATAAACAAAGCAAACAGGGAGGAAAGGGGTGGGGAGTGGGCACAAAGGGTGATGGGGTCCAATGAGCAGTGGTGTAAGACTACTAGAAATGTGGTGGTGGGCACAATGTGACAGCATATAACTGATGAAGAGTGAACCTGTACATCTAAAACTTACACTGTGCTATAAATCAAAGTTACCTCATTTAGAAAAAAAAAAGAGGGGGGAGAGAAGGAGGAAAGGAGGGAGGGAGGAAGAAAAGTAAAGAGAAAAGAAGATAAAGGAAAAGAAAAGAGGAAAGGAAAAGTAAAGAAAGAATAGGGGGCAGAATGAGCCCTGAGGTTGGGCAGTGTGACAGCACTTCCTCCCCAACCTCCCTGACACCATCCTGTGTGACCTCCCACCTCGCAGGGACAAGACTCACTTGGCCCTTCCAAATTCCTTTCTCTCTCCAGAGCCTCGCAGAAAGGGGAAAAATTATATATTCACTATAGGAGATGACAGAAATTTAGAAAAAAGACTTCATGAGAAGTTCCAGAATGTCCCCACTCAAGTAACAGTCTCCCAGGTAACTAGTGTCACATTTTCAACTTGCTTTTCTACTAGAGGAGGCATTGTCTATGTGCCTTACTTTTCAGCTCCATTATGATCGCAGTTTCCTGAAATTTTTAACCATGGTTTTACAGCTGTACTCTTGTTCAGATCTATATTCCCCTCAAGACCATAACACTTTTATAAATATAGAACTTATCTTGATTTTTCTAATGAAGTGTAAAATAATTTTAGCATAATCTCTTTTTTCCTGAATCTTATTCTAAATTATGATTTAGAAGAAAACTAAGACTAAAGAAAAACCTGCTTTTATAAGATGTCAGACTCATGGCTATGAGGGTACATTTCAAGGCAGTCAGCCTTCCCATACAAACCTTGCTCTCGAGATAAAGAAACTCCTCACTAGCCATGTCCAACCCAGCAACTAGATGCAGAGACTCAGATTTCTAAATTCCATGTAAAAAAAAAAAAAAATTACCTTCTCCTGTCTGAGAAATTTGGTCAAGTATTAATGAGTAATATCTAATAAGAATAATAATTCTATAAAAACAGAATCATTTACTTACTGGCTAATGTTTTAAATGAAGAATGTGAAATTGTTCCTTGATAAAATATAACTATGACATTCTGACTTAGTTTCTAAAACCAAAAATAGTTATTTATCTGTCCTCCTTTGATTTTCATTCATAAAAATTAAAACAGAAATTGGCAGCTTTCCAAGATTCTCAGATCACAAAGTTCATCTGCAATTTTACTAACAAAAATAAAGATGACAAATAATTGGTGATGTATATTCAAGTTGGTTTTATAATCACTACCAAGTTGATAAAGACTTTAAGTTCCAAAGGCTTCAAATTCTTTGTCTAAAACTAAAATTTAAAAATCTCAAGTCATCCTGCAGTAGTTACAAACTTCTTCCACACTCTCTCTTCCAATTCATTTTAAGTTCATTAACTGTAAGATACATGAATGAACACACAAGTGTTCATATGTCATTTCATATGTCAACTTGACAAGGCCATGAAGTGCCCAGATATCTGGTTAAACAGCAGTTCTGGGTGTATCATTATCCAATCTATTGCATGTATGTGTATATGTGTAGGTATTTAAGTAACCAAATGCTTGTAAACTCCAGATTTAGGCTGTGTTTTGAAAGTGTCTTAAGTTAAAAATTACCCTGAGGGTCACATTTACCACCTTATAATAGCATGTAGTAGGAAATAGTTCCATCATAAAGAAATGCACTTTATAGCATTTTAAAAATATATCTGTTCAATTAAGGTACATAGCTAATCAGAGTTATTATAACTGGACCATGTTGATTACTCCATTACAAAAGCTCACAGAGGGTCAGTAAAACCTGACTGACAGCACAATCCAGTACTCTAATTTAGTGGTTCCCGACATGGCAACTTAAAACAGTGTCACCAAATAACCACACTAAGTGGCAGCTTGACAAAAGGTCTTAGTAGGCAAATGCCTGTGTTATTATAGTACATGAGCAATTGTCAACTTGTGTTTAAACCCCACAGTGAATTCTAAACCTATATATCTCTGAAAATCAGATTTCCCAGGTTGAATATAAACAGGAGATGGTAAAAATAGGAGTCCAAAGACAGAGGCATGTCCAGACTTGTGAAATCCTTTCAAAGAGACTGAGAAAGAACTTTACAGCACTGCAAATTCGTCATGTGCATTAAACTCATCTATAGAAGAACTGTCTTAATTGCTTGAGTTAGCAGATCCAACCCTCAAAATCAATATAACTCAAGATTATGCAGGTAGGTATGTAAGTAATCAAATGCTTGTAAACTCCAGGCTTAGACTATGCTTTGAAAGTGTCAGGTTAAAAATTACCGACTGCCACATTTACAGTCTTATAAAATGTGAAAAATTAACAAAACAGTTGCAACCATTGGTTGTAAATGGGTTTTATGTCCATATAAATATACTCTACAAATCAGATGATGCCATTTCGTTTGTAAAAAGTTTTGCATATTAAAAAATAAAGCTGACTAAAAATAAATGAGTCCCTGAAAACAAAGGCGTAATATCAATAAACAGATGCAAACTGATACTAAGCTACAGATCTGTCTCTTCTATTTTCAGAGATAGCTGAGCTCGACAGTCTAGACTCATTTAGAAAAATTCAGTTGTCATACTCAAACTTCAATTCCAATCTAGCGTAGCATCTTGGCATGGAGAGCAGTGGAAATTTCTACCTAGTTCCTTTCTATCAGACGCCAGCACTTCCTGGAGCTTCCCAATGGGAAGTATCTGATGGTTTCCTAGTAATTCAGGGTGTAGTGTCTTTAATCACTTAGCAAAGGGTAGTTCTTATGAAGAGCATATTGGTCACCTAAAGCATCATACCAAACTGTCCCCAAATTTACAGCTAAAAACAGCAATCATTTATTATCTCACAGTTTGAGAGTCAGAAATCCAGGAGTGGCTGAGTTGAGTGATTATGATTTAGGGTTTAGGAAATTCTCTATAAAACCTCAATTTCCCTATGCCATGGAACATTACATAGTCACAAAATCTGAGAATTAGGGCTTAGAGGTTGCAGTCAAAGCCTTTAGTCTCTGCAGACTGAACAGGTTGAAGGTCTACTTCCATTCTTGAGTCTATTGGCAGGAGACTTCAGTTCCTCATCATGTGGGCCTCTCCACAGGGCCTCCTATGCCATCCTCACATAGCTTCCACCAGAGCAGATGGAGTGAGGGGGCAGGGGGTAGAAAACACACCCATGATCCAACATGCAAGTCAGTTTTTATGAGCTAATCTTGGAAGCAATTAAGTATAACTTCTATTCTATTGACCCCACAGTTCAAACACGGGTCGATGTGACAGCACAGACTGGGGACAGGCAGGACCACTAGGGTCACTTGGAGAGCAACAAAGAATAGGCAGCAGAAGCCACGCGACTCTAGAGAGGCCAGGCACCAGTCTCTTCCCTATACCAGCAGAGCCTCTAAGCTATGAGATCCAGCTAAGTTAGGTAGAAAAGGAATGTCATGGAAGAATCTTGGTTTCCCACAGAACAAAAAGTAAAGCTTGCAAAAGAGACTCAGAAAATGTCAGCAACTAAGAGACATTTGCTGAATGAATACCTTAAATCTAAAACATAATTTTTAGGCATGCCCTAGTAGATAAGCAGTTAGGTCCCTGCTTCCACTGAAGTAAAGTCCACATGCATTCCAAGGACCCGGGTTCACATCCTGGGGCTGGGGGAGTACAACCAAGATGAACAACGAAATAAAAAATATTAAAATGTTTCTTCCTCTTCTCTCATCCTGTCTACTTGCCTTAATTCCTGCTTGCATGTTTCAAAAATATATATATAATATTTTTTACGTGAGTTAAGGTACTCTGCTATTCTAAGACATGCATTACATACATCAAACCATCACAACCTATGGGATATAACAAAAATGCACATTTATTTTTACTTTCCATTTGTTCTCTAAATTGTATCCACTGATAGAAGTTTTTAGATGAAAAGGTCTAGCAGACCCTGTGATTTTCTGATCACTCTTAGGTAATACTAGGCCCCACAACTATTTTAAGCTGCAAAACAAGATCCTGATGTCAAAATTAAAATGTGCACTCCAAATTATTCATCGATACTTCAGTCTTCAAGGTGAGACTTCTGTTGCCCCCACACCTCCGAGGCCTGGGTCCTATCGCAGTTGATTATCAAACTGTCCTACAAACTTCACGGCTTGAGCACACAGATGCATTATCTTAACAGTTCTGGAGGTCAAAAGTCCCAGAGCGGTCTCGTCTGGGTTAGCATCATGGTTTGGCCTGACTGTTTTCCTTCCTGGAGCCTAGGAAAGGTCCCACCTCTTGCCTTTTCCAATTGCGGGAAGCTGCCTGCATTTGTTGGTTCAAGGCCCCTTCCTCCACTTTCAAACTAGCAACTCATCCTTCTGAAAGCTCTCAGCTCAGGCTTCCATTCCTGCAGCCCGCCCACTTCCGCTTTTTCTTTTCTTTTCTTTAAAATAAAAGGTGCGGGCAGGAAGAAGCACTTTAATTGTTCATCTTGACTATTCCCTCCACCCTTTGAACTGGGGGATCTTGGATGCATGTGGACCCCACCTGATGTACCAAACCATTAGGGGACCCGGGGCGTGCCCCCTCTTTCACTCTTAAGGACCCTTTGTGATAACACTGAATACACCTGGGTGCACAGACACTCCCAATTTCAAGGTGAGCTGATTATCAAACTGTGTGCTATCTGAAACCTAATTTCCCGTTGCCTTGTAAGTCTACTCATACATTGTGGAGATTTACACTTAGCCGTCTTTGCATAAAAATCACGACAGTGAACGTGGAGTTGTGGTCATTGGAAGCAGTGTCCCACAGGACCGCCCCGTCACCCATCCCCGTCAGCTGAAATGGCGTAAATGATGAGGCAAGACCATCTGCGTAGAACCCCCAAATAGCCTGGCCCATCACATGAAGAACACACGCGCCACTCACTCACCGCGGAAGCGAGTTCTGGGAGACTCCTCGCGCTCATCTCCCGCTGCCGCCAAACCCACGCACGCTGCTGCGCTTTCCGACTCCTGTCGTAAAAGCGGAGCCGCCTGTTGTAAAAGCCAACTTTCAGAAATACACCATCTGGGCCTCTGTCATAAAAGCCACTGAAAGCTGTTGTCTCGGGTTAACGACGCAATGTGCTTTTGAAAACTTTCTGCCTCCTTGTGGAGAAGAGGGGCGGACGGCGAGGTGGGATGTAAAAGCGGATATAAGTCCAGATTCGAGGACACATGACTATTCTAGGAAAGGGGTGGCGGTGGTATTGGCTTTATCTAAGGTGATTTAGAAAGTGGGCCAAATAAGTTTTGAAGAGTGAATCTGTGAGATACGGTGTTTGGGGGCGAGCGGTGAGCAAGTGTAGTCATTGGAGGGTCCCCAAATAGCAGGACCTGGGTGACGCAGCCACAAGTCTAGAGACACCGGGAGGGCAGGTTTCGGAGAGGGACGAGCTAGGATCTCACAACACGGGGCGTTTGAGAGACCAAGACCCTTAGGAAGTAAATGGTTCCGAAAGAAGAGGGGTCAGGGGTGTGACTAAAGCCAAGACAGAAGGTCTCCCACTAACTTCAGAAGAACTTTCTACACAGACTGTGAATGAACAGGCTCTTAACAATTTAGAGAACGGATCCTAAAGAGACAGAAAAGGAACAGCTCAAGTTGGGTGCAAGAAATGCTTTGTTCTGGAGACTGAAGGAAGACAAGTCTGGAAAAAGAGGACTCCACGCCCCGGCTGCTGTTGCGCAGAAAGGCTGGCACTGGATTTGGAACCGGGAAAAGTAGGGACCACAGCCACCCTCCCCTGACACGTGTCTGCTTCCCCAGTCGGATGCTGCCGCCGCTGTTTTTCTCCTTTGAAAGCTCCCAATGGGAACCTACTTGGCTCTGAACTCTTAATTTGTGGTCTCGGAGAGGCACGCAGGTGCAGGGCGTACAAAATGCTATGTAAAACATCGTCTCTGCCTTCAAACTTACTACTACAGGGCCAGCAATTTGAGGCAAAACACATTATGCTGTGAGAGAAGGCGCTATCTCTGGGGCGGGGTGGGGTGGGGATATGGGATCACCCCCACCATGGGAATCTTATTCCCTGCCATGCGCTAGATGATGAAGCTAGGGGAACTGGGCTGTCTGCTCGTCAGCAGGGCTAGGAGCAAGCTGCAGAAGATTCCAGAGGAAGAAAAGCACAGTCCCCACTCAACCAGAATAGCTGTGTAAGGATGCAGCCTTTCAGTGTGCTTCTCACTCTCCGGGTTTTCCTCCTTGCCCAAGGAGGTATTTTTCCAGATACTTTGGCAGCCTCCAATTTCTAGCTCTAGAGAGACGCCATCCACCAGTGAGATCTTTTTTCTGTTGTGACCTGAGATGCCTTCCTCTCCAGCGCCCCACAGGGTGCCTGTGCGCCCACAACACACACACTTGTCATAACAGAGCCTTGAACCCCTCTGCTCCACAGCAGCCCTCTTGGCCCTCTGCCATCCACTGTCTGGCCCAGTCACTGGCTGGCTGGTGCATACAGGCCTCTCATGGCACCAGAATCAGGCAGAGCAGCCCTGTGTTTGGGCTTCTTCCTAAAACACAGCCTTTGTTCTTGGACTTTGTGGCCCTCCTCACTGGTGCACAGCTCCAGAAGTTCCCAACCCACCCAGAGTGAGCACTTTACATTGATACTAGTGGAGCGACACACATACCCCACTGCTGATTTCTGATCACATGGCCAAGTTTCCCTTGATGTCTACCATGGATTTATTAGTTTTCACTGCGCTTTGCTGGACCATAATACTTAAATTACATCATTTTAAATAACTTTCTCTATGTTGGGAATTGTCATGAATTCACCACTTCTTGGCTCAGCATAATCTTGACTAAATTGGAGGTAGGAGAGGAGCTTACTGCCATGCTGGATACTATCTGGGAACACAGGCTGCCACTTTCCATTCCACTCAGTTCTCCATGCTCTGGTTTGATGGCAGCCCGTCAGAAGGCAGCTCCATTCTGGCACATTCCTTTCCTTCCAGGTGCTGATATTAGTTAAATGATCTGTGTTTTTTCAGAGCCTCTATGGCTCTTCTTGGACACGCTGGTTCATGAGATGGGCTCTCCCACTCTTTAGCTGCTCCTGATTAGCTACTGGGACCCTTCCAGCCCTTGGCCCCAGAAGTCAGAAAAACATGCTAATGTTTTTGGATTGCTTATCTAATGCCCTCCACATTCAGGAAACATCTCAGAGTTCAAGATCCCGGGAATCAGTCTGAATTTTATTTGATAGTACATTCATATACATTCCTGCATTTCCAAGGTAACTAGATCACATTCAGGTTAGCACTTCTGGTAACAAAATCATACAGCTCCCTGGCTTCAAATACAAGTGGGATGATGCACACAAACACTGCTTTCTCCTTAATACTGCAGAGCATGTACAGAAGTCAGTCACACGCCTCTTACAATACAGTGTGAAGGCTTATGTTCATGTTAAAATTACACCATTCCATTTGAGACATAGAAAAAATAACAAAGAGCTTCAAGGCTGATGATACCTAATCCCAGTGTCCATCCCCATGCCATCTTCTTTTAACCACCAGATGGTACATTCAGTGACAGCCCCTTGGGAAGAGATGGACAGGGGACAGAGGGGTTGTGCAACCCTAAGACCCATGGCTTCTTAGTCTAAAAAAACTTCATGACTTAAATGACTGGAAATTCTAAGAGTATTAACAAGGGAGAGTAATAGAGTAAAATAGAGAAAACTCTTTCAGCTACTGATGGGAAGTATGAGCTGCAGACATTTCACACAAAAAAATGGAATACTGTATCATATCTGATAATACATGAAATTCTACTCCACTGAATGAAAACCACCTCCAAGTTCCCTGTTTTGAATCAGTTCAGAAAAACAGCTGTCACTTCCCTCTACAATGTTCTCTATGTCATTACCACCTAGAACTGCAGCCAAAGAGTATACCAGCCTTTGGAAAAGTTAAGCCAAACAAGCTGTGACAAACATAAGACTGAATTAGGTAGGAAAAGATTCAGATGTGGGAGAAAGCAAGAAGTTCTATTTATTTAGTCTTTTTCCTAGATAAAGAATATTGTTACACAATGTTCTGGAACTGGGTCCAACACAGCTGGAATGGTAAGTGATGGAAGATGCAAGCCCCCAGTGGACAGACAGCGTGCTCATGTAGCGCCTTCCTCCTTGAAGTTCAGTGTGCGTTAGTGTCATTATCAATGATTTGCACAATTAAGTACATGATTCCGAATATGCTCAGACTGATCATTAATTCCAGTGACTATAGAGTCCCTGCCACATGCTGCCAGGACTTTTCTGAGTCCTGAACTTACCAGGCTGTGAATGAAATTGATATGCATCATTAACTACCTCCAAAAGCAATACCATCCCTTTCCAGATGAAAACTATGATGGATGAGGGAATAAGACACTTCTTAGGAAAGCCACACCACCTTAGGAAAAACCAGAGCCAGTGCATACTTTACAACCCCTGAAAAAGGCCCCAGTGGCAGGGTGCGCACAGGGAGCAGTGATGTTCTGAAACCAGTAACTGGTAGCTAACTGCCTAACAGTAAGTTCACATAGGAAAATGCAGAATAGTCAACAGAGAGCCGTGGTTTACATTATATCTAGAAATGTTTTATGCTTTAAAAAAAATGGCAATGCACTCCAAAAAAAGTTTTCAGATAATTCATGTACAACAGAAGGCACTGTTACCGCATAAATCCACGATTCTGCATGGCGAAAACCTGAGACATGCCATCCAACCCAGCCCTCAAGAGCCACCTTGTCCCTCAGCTTTTGCAGCATATGGTTTGTTCTTTTGAGTCCAATGATTTTGTTTTTCCTTCAGTTCATACATTTCAGTAGCTGCTTAAAATATACATTTCGGAGTGAGAAGGTAAAGGGGGAGGGGTGGGGGTAAAAGTGCGACCCAATGCCAGCCAGCTGGTAACTGGCTCACAGGAGGGCGCAGAGGGCCCGCTGCCTCCCCTTCACCTCATGTACCCTGGTGAAGTGAAACCTAACGAGACATCCAGTTGGTGATGTTCCTTCTTTCAGTTGTTGCTGGGCAGAGTCCCAAAGTTAAATGCGGAGAGTACTCCTTTGTTTTCGAATGTGAAGCCTCCCTCTTGTTCAATCTTCTTCTTTGCCTCTAGCATTTGCCAAGAGAAAGGGGGGAAAAGAAGGGTGATTAAGGTGACAGTCTTTCTACTTGGTCTCTGAAGGGACAGACCCCGTGGCACCAGCTATCCTGCCCACCTGAGCACTAGCCATCAGCAGGCCTATGTCAGTCAGCAGCTGACCACCATAGGAAGGACACTTGCTAAAAGTGAGTGACATGAAAACAAGTTTGAGTCAGGTTTCTGCAGTGCCCCAGTCTCTACTGGAAGGATGCCCACTCTCCTGTCGCAGGAGGACAGACTCCTGTAGGACTGAAACACCAAGCCTCTGTAGAGCCTGGCATCCATGCCCCCTACATGCCTTTCCATGTTTTCCACTAAAATATTTTTCTAATTATAAAATCTTTTCCATTGATTGTCCTGGGGTGACCATAACAATGTCTGCATAAGTACCTTTTCCAGTTCAAAAGCTGAAAATCAGTAAGCAGTACCAACACGTCAAGCCCAAAAAGTACAAAAGGGGAACACTGCATTTCAGGGACACATGCTCCTGCCTCACAAGAAGTCTCATACACCTTTAGCTCACCTCCAGTCAGAGGTTTAGGTGGTGACCTTGCTGATGAACCCTCCTTCACCAAGACTCCTCCCAACCCTCGTCCCTTACCTTTGGCTCCAAAACAGGTTCAAGATATGACCAAGAAGAGCACTCAGAGACACACGTGAATGCAAAGGTGTCATTTGTGATTACACAAAAGCCCATGTATGGGATCTAGACCTGGTAAGAACATCATGTCATATAGACTGATGTTGCTCTATAAGGTTGTATACCTGAGACTTCTACAGTGTTAGAAACCAATGTTAAATTTGAAAAATAAAATAATAATGATAATTTCTTAATATCTTAAAAAAGGTGGGCCTTTAACAGTTTTAAACCAGTATTTAGATGCCACTAAGCTCATAAAATAAGGGTTTGATGGAAATTCTGACACCCACATACCAATCCACAAGCCACCCTGGCTGACCTGCCACTGTCCTCCGGTGCTCTGCCAGCGTGTACACCTCCTGCAGTGCCCGCCGTTGGTCCTCACTCAGCGGTGCCGTCAGCAGCTGGTACCAGGCTGCATCCCGATTCTGCACAGCTGTGCGTTTGCAGGGGGGGAGGGGAGTTGAGTCCAGGGATAATGATTATTTCAGAGATTAACTCATGATACAATCAAATCACAATAGATGACTGCAGACAGTCAGAGTACAGTACTGTGACAGATGCAGGTGTGACACTTACTCCCAAGGTCTGGCTTCAGTACCCAACTGTGGGGCCACCTAGGGAAGGTTAGGAGACTGTAAATCTCTGCCTCTTTTCTGGCCCTTTACTAACTGTGACTGTTCATGGGGACACCTGTACTCACTCATTACCATCTCTGCCAGAATTCCCATTCACTGCACCTTCAGCATGCCCTTAGATTGCCTTTAGGCAACCAATCCCTAAGTTCTCCTGAACTTCTCTGTTTGTATAGCTCCTTTAAACTCAGCACAACTAAAACCGAAATTTAACATTTTAACTCCCAAACTCTCTATCTCCCCATGTCCACCATAGTTTTCTCCCTCTCCCAGTCACCCCTGTAAATAAATCTCTAACATCTTTAACCAGGCCCTTTCCAGCTTTGATCCTTTCTAAATCCTTCACCTGTCTGCTTCCTTTCCACCGCCACCTTCCACTCAGGGCCCTACTCCTCCCAAGCTACTAGAGGAACCTTATACTGAGTTCTTGAATCCAGCTTGCTTCACTTCTGCACATGGCTACCTAGGAACTCCCTGAAGGACCTGACTACACCCAATAGCGCCTCCTCACAGAAAAGCATTCAACAACACTCCCATAGGCAGTGGGATAAAGACCGCCTCAGTCCAGAATCCAGCTCAGTCCCTTTCATTACTGCACAGAGACTCTAGCAGTGGCGGGTTCAAAGCTGGCTGGCTGCCTAACCACCTTTGAGGGGCACTGTGAAAATGTACATCTGAGATCTGACCCACCACCTACAAGCCTTCTTGCTGATTATGATGATACCCATATGAAAAGCAACTATTTGGAGCGGTGCCCAACATGTTCCCAACTTCACATGTATTAATTACCTCTTTCCGAGCCTTGGAGTAACATTCCTTGTACTTTCTACCTCAAGTTTCTGAGAAAGTTCAATAAAACCCAGAGGTGGCTATTCCATTCATGGTATATGTAGCAACTCTAAATAATGACAGTATAGTACACTAGGACTGTTGGTGACAAAGCTCTGAACACAATGTTCTCTTTTAATGTTGCTTATAATAGCAAAAACACTGAAATATTCTCATATGCCCATTGTGGAAATTATGGTACAACTATAGAAAGACTATGTAACTATAAAACAATCTATATTGAGACTTTTTCATTATTTCCTAAATATTTTCATTAGCTTATCACTTTTTTTTAAAATTCTGTACATTTTCCATTTCCACTTTCATACTGGGTTATCGGCCTGTGGTATATATGTGGCAAAGATATTTTCCCAATCTTTTCTGAGCCTTTAACTTCATTACAGTGTCCTCTGCTTACACAAAATCAGTGAAGTTCTTATGGAGTAAAAACTTACTGTTCTGGGCACTATCTTTCTTCCCATGGGGACTGTGAATGACTAAGTTTATGACCGTAAGTTTTAGCAACATATGCCTGAAATACTCTCCTGTTTTCTGTAAAAATGTTTGCCATTTATATTGACACTGGATAAACACTGGCAGACATTCCTGCCTGACATCAGTTTTGTGAGAATAACCTGTAGTCACTTTATAGTGATGAAGGTAGCTGGGACTGGGTGATTCACTGTGCTAGTCTCTCTAATTTTGTTTGTTTGGCATTTCTAAAATAAAAGTAGACAATTTTTTTAAAAAAATCTAATCCAATATTTGGCAGATCCCCAAATTTCTAGAACAGCAAATGAAAAGTTTAGAAAAAAAATGTCTGAAGATTCAGGGAGTAAAGACGTACTTAGCAGAGCTTGTGTAAAAAACTGATATTCATCCACACCATTGTCAAGGTCAAGTGGAGTGCTGAATCCCTCGAGGGCTGTTTCTTCCAGCACTTCTTCATCCCAGTCATCATCATCCTCCTCCTCATCTTCGCCTCTTCCATTGTTTGACTGCATGGCCTGGGCATTTACATTTGACTCCTCTTCATCACTTGAAATTTCCTCTGTGAATTCATCCATTTTTTAAAAGAAATCAAACACATCAGGACAAGATATGAAATTCCATAAAGAAAACAAAAATGATAAAGTAACCACTCTGGAAAAACTACTATACCATTTCACACAAAATTATCCTATCACTACTATTCTTATATTCATTAATAAAAAAATACTATTTAACCAGAATTCCAAATTAAGATTTTGGTCAAAGAAAATGACATAAAATGATTGTGCCGTCAGCGCATGTGTTTTCAATAACACAGACCTCCCAGTGAGAAATCAGTTGTCTTAAGAGTTAGCTAAACTAGTTATGGCCTCAGAAATGCTCAAGTGAAGAGTTCATTTCTGCTAATAGAAACACACACAAAAATAGAGAAATGTAAAGCAAACATAAAACAGCTAATGTCTGCTGAAAAGTTCAAACGTTTATATTATAAAATGTTTAATATATTATCACCTCAAATTCTGTTTCTATGTTCAGTTCCTGGCAGTTAGACCTGCAGTGGGAACAACCAGATGACAGTACACGCAGAAGAGCAACCGAAGAGGGACAGCCTGAAGTGAACGCAAACCAGGCGCTATTAATCTAAAACTAGTCTACAGAGCACATTATACTGAAGCATCTGGACTAAACTCCAAGATAGCTTGCTGTAGGAATAAGGCAAGAAACCAAAGTTTTGACATACAGATGGATGAGAAAAAAATGACAAAAGTGTAATTACAATGACAGCAAGAAAAACCTGTTAATCATTCAACAAGAAAATTTGATATTGCTAGAAAAATTCCCCTCAAGTCATAGTATTTCTAAGCCGACAGAGAAGTTAGAAAGAGAACACCACAACACACAGAAAAAAGAATTCTGTAACTGCTGGCACCAATTCTTAGCCATAAAAACAAAGACCTATAATAAAGCATTACTGCAACAGACCTACACAGAGTTCAGAAAAGCAGATTAGAAATTATGCTCTGAGTTGGGGTGGGATAGGGCACCAATTCCAGTGTATAAACAAATTGTGATGATGAAAGTTACAAGCAAAAGGTTTTAAATCCACACACACACTGAAGTTATAGAATTTAGCATCAAAAATAGTATCATATACTTTGTAAGAAAAACTTTTATTTTTCTCAATTAAAGAAGTCTCTTTTTAAACAAAAGAGGGAAAACTCCTTTTGAAGTTGTGATAATATTACTTCCTGGGCTCTGGCAAGTAGTCTTGCAGTATCATTAAACAAAGATCTAATATTGATGAATAACTTTATTCTGGCTCCTGATTAAGCAAATCACCCTCATCTATCTATGTCATTCTAAATTTATAGTATATACATCATAAATGTTTTCAAATTCTAATTCTGGTGATGAGTCATCTAGAAACGATTTTTTAATTTTAATTTACTAATTTACTGTACTGAAGCTTTCACTCTAAATCTGTTGATTTAACTCATGGCTACTGCAGTCATTAAGACCACTGGCACAAACAAGAAATTAAATATTGTGTTACTTATTGTCAGCCCACATAGATCTGTTATAAATGTATTTCCCAGGGCATAACAACATTCATTAGACTCAATAATCAATAATATAAGTGTGAAAAAGAGAACAAATCTAAATTTATTTCACATGATACAATTAAGATAACCAAACCCAAAATATTTGTTAAATACACAACAAACTAACAAATGGAAATCTGTTTAGTGACTCCAAATAGACTAAAATTCAAAGAAAATGCATGATCAGATCAGGATCAATTCTAGCACTGACATCAAAATAGAAGACTTACCGTTTTCTTCCGTGTCTGCTTTTTCACCTTTGGAGCCATCCTCCCGGTTTTCCAGCTGCCTAGTAGCACACACCTGCTTCAGGCCCAGAAAGAGGAAGAGGACTGAGGGAACGATCTGTCCTGCCACAGCGTCCACTGCAGGAGGTCGATTCTGCAGCTCCAGAAGTATACTCAATCCTATTATACACATCTTCCGGTCATGATGCCTACAAATTAGGAAGGAAAAAAATGAGCACATGAGAAAAGAAGAAAATTCTGGAGAAACTACAAAAAGGAATGTCCCAACTGTACTCTAAGTTTCACTCACTGGGATTATGCACAGATAACTTCCACTTTGTACTGTATCAGTCCCAGAAAAATCAAGCTTTGTAGACCAATTATTGTTTAAAATGAGAGAATATACAAAAGATCCAATGATGACTGATACAAGCTCCTGTTACTCTTCATTATTTGCACTGCTTGATTCATTCAAGTTACTAATGCCAAAATAATGTTATAACAGGAACTGCACTTGACTTGCGGACTTTCTCATCCTTAAAGCACCTAGGTAAATGTGCATACCGGGTATCCAAAGGATCACCACAGCAAAGATGTTTATCAAATGGGACTCTAAAGAGTCCAGGGAAGAACAGTTCAAGATGCCAAGTCTATGCAACAGCCAGATAGTCTTTCCATCTATGGAAAACTACTTACAGATGCTAAGAAGCAGAAAAGTGTACCAACTGAACAACTGAATAACTAGATCTCTACTCTCCAAGTCTTGGTCACAGTTAACTTAGAGCACCATTTCTTTTAAAGTATGTTCTTCCCTTCAAGACAGAAATAAATCTAAATCAGGGACAATCCAGTCTCCTACAAGTATAAAGATAAGAATATACACAGCAGTTTTTACAGACAATCCTCACACCTTATCCTCCGTCATCTCCCCACCACTTAGCCCTGTCCTAACTTCTTCTCCCGCTAGAGGTCTTCTCCTCTCAGCAAATTTCTCTTATTGACTTCTTGCAAAACTGAAAAAGAGTGCTAGTTATTTCTAATGTTTTAAACAAATTAATCAACAATCTACCTCAAATTCTAGCATTACAGGGTACCTAAAAATTGCTGCATCACCTCAGGTAGACCTATAACTACTACTTGGGATCTCATTTCCTACCTTTGAAAACCAGGAGAGTGCTTCGCATATGGCCAAGCTCTCCTCTACAGCTAACAATCTTCTGAGCTCACGTTTGACAAGGCTCCCTTGAGATCTGCAGAGTTTAGGATCCTGGGACACTATATTATATCTTCATCAAAGTAAACTTTCCTTAGAAGGGTGACTGCATGTAGAATGTTTTCACCCATAGACACTTACCTGGACAAACACTTCATTCTTATTGCCAAGAAATAAAACAAAAATAAAATAAATCAAAAACAAGCAGGGAAGAGCTACAGCTAATATTCAGAGCCTGTATTCTCTCTGCTATATTATACTGTTGAAACACATTCTTAATTTTCTAACATTATGTTAACATACTAAAAGTAATATAGAGATGAAAATTATCCTTCTATATGCTGTTACAGATACATATTAAAAAGTTAACTTTCCAAAAATGGAAATGTGTTGTAAAATCCAAAGGACACATACCCAAGAAAACAATCTGTGTCATTCATCCACTGATTTATAAACTGTACAGTTATGGGCCCAGGGTTGTGAGGCAACTGCATTCTTTCTAAGGTGTGTAGCAGCAAATCAGGGTTGTAGTACAAGGCAGCAATTGCGACCTGAAGACACATAGTTCGGAGCTCACTAGTTTTGACCCCTCGGGTTAATCTCTCCAAAACAAGTTGAACAAAGAGGGGAATGCACTAGAGGAGGCAAAAGAAAAAGAGAGTCAGCCATACACAGAGAAACCAAGCAACTTTCATAAAAAGCTGAATGTAAAAACTATTTTCAGTAAATAAGATATTCTTAATGACAATAAAACATTTGCTTATTTAAATAACTTTTAGTTATTGTACATATGCATTGTCTCATAAAAAACCAGGAATTAAGTGAACAAAAAGAGGTCCTTAGAGCAGTGCCAGGAAGCCTCCTTCCGTTTTAGCTGCAAAGTACAGTTACTGATGATTGTCCTACAAGAGTTTGCACTCAAATGTAGACTCAGCCATTGCACGTTCAAGGTAAAACAAGTAGGGTAGTAAGCCTAATCAGAGATCAATGAATAGGCCTGAGAAGAAGCATAATGTGATCAGAACTTCTCTTGAGAAAGAACAGTCTTGTTGAAGTGAAAAAAAAAAAAAAAGATAAGAAAAAATGGTGGACTTATAGCATATTAAAATAAAACCATCTCACTACGATTTTAAACTCAATACTGGTTAACTAATTTTAGAAGTGTTTCCTAATAGTTATTTTCAAGTAAAAAGGATGGGCTAAAGTTATCTGTGTAAAATAAAACTCTGTGGTCTTAAAATAAGCTTGTTTTAAAATCAAATTTTAAAAATCAGGGTTTTGGGGAGGGTGGCATGAATAGGCAGAACAAAGAATTGTTTAAGGTAGTAAAACTACTCTGTTAATATTTGGTAGATACATACCATTGTCAATTTGTCCCAACCTGTAGAATATACTGAGTGAGCACTAAGTAAACCAGGAACCCGGGGTGACAGTGATATGTTTGTGTCATCACTTGTAACTGATGTACTGCTCAGGTGGCCGTGCTGGTAAAGGAGGAGGCTATGCACGTGTGGGGGCAGGGATAGATGGGAAATCTCTGCTTAGATTTGCTGTGGACCTGAAACTACTCTAAAACATAATCTATTGAAAAACAAAAGTCAACATATCGTGTGGAAGTTTTAAGAGTTTAATTTAATAGGTTTTCTTTATGAGGCAAAACTATAAAAACATTAGGGTTGTCAGAAAACTAGCCTTGTTGAGGATGATATATTAAATCAAAACACATGATTCTATGTGTTACTTTAAGACAGATTTCATAAAGAGATGACCACTTGAACTCTACTGGTTTCTTCTTTTTCTGATACAGAGCATTTAGTGTTCTGATGTGGTAGCACACAAATACAGGCTACAGGCTACATTCAAGATTATTACTACGCATCCCCACACCACCCCACTCTGTGTCTCAGGTGTCTAAGGCACAGGTTCATGGACCTGGGTTCAAGACCCGAGGCTGGGCCTGGGGCAGAGGGGTATGCTTATTACATGAACAAATAAGCACTGCAAATCAATAAAGCCACAAGGAAACACAAACTAAGTTCAAAAAAACTCTTTTTGAGAACTTTTAAAAATAAAGTTACATTTTAACAAAAATTTAACAATTACAAAGTCATTAAGAATATAAAAAAACTTAAATTTTTAAAACTAGTAAAGCTAAAATTATCCCCAATATATATTAACTCAAAATTAATTATGAGGACTGACTGCACAAGCTATGTAGAGAACTAAGCAGCTTCAGAAAGAAGTTCTGAGAAACTCCACAGCTTTGTGATCTGCAGGACACAGTATGTACAATATGCATAACCTGCTACTATTTAAGAAGGTGAGGAGAGAACGAATATGTAAATCTGCCTATTTTTTTTAATGAGAAGATGAACTAGAAACTAGGAGAAAAGCAGACATGAAGAGTAAAGGTGGAGGGGACAGGGATGGAAGCTAGACTTTCCTGAATATGTCTTGTTTTATAAATTAGATTATGGAACTATGTTCTATATATGCCTTTCAAAAATCTTTAAGTAATTCCTAAAAATTAAAATAAAATAAATCATCCAAACAGGAATTATTTTAAGTGACCTGACAACTTATTGATTTAACTGTAGTTTGACTACATATATATATACACACACATACAAACATAGTGTCTGGATACACCCTGGAGGTAAAGAGCACTATTAAAATATCTTAAACTTTTAGTAGTAATTATATGTTGTTGGTAATACTGGTATAATTACGCTGAGACTGTGTTTTCATATTCACGATAAAGCAAGTGAGGATGACAAAAAGGCCAAAATTTTCGGTGTGGGAGATATAGACTAGGCTCAGTTAGTTAAAGTGAAAATAACAATCCTGATTTTTAATTGAAAATATCTACATATACTAATGATGCATTAATATTTTTAAAAAAAGATACAATATGTATTTCCTGGCTCTCAGACATAGAAACAATTGACCAACTCAAGCAATGAATATCCCTGTGCTTTTTTACAGACTTGAAATACCATTTCCAGGGGAGGGCAGTAGATGGGTAAGATGAAACTGGAATATCTATCTAGTCATGAGATAGCAAGGAAACTACCAAACACCACTAGAGTCAGGTCAAAAGCACTCAAATGACAAATTCAAGAGGTTCCCTTTGGTCAAAGTAAAATCAACTTTGTATACTTGAAATATACACATCAAATAAATATGAAACTAGAAGTGCTTAATCATACTAAAACAATAATAACATGCCTCTTATCTTTGGAACAAACTTATTATTATCTTGAATAATGGTAAATAAGGGAAGTAGTCAAACTGTTCCTCAGAGTAACTGGACAGTTGATGAGAAAACATTTCTTCTTCTTGAGGGTTCCAGCTGGTAAATGAAGAAACAATGAGAGAATCGGAGTATTGCCACTGAGAACCAGCGCCATCAGATGAACAACAGCAAAGTGCTGTGCCTCCTGGCAGAAAGACAAACTAACGTAGACAAAGTATTCTTGCCAAAAAATGTCACACATGAATCTGACCAAATTTCTATGTCTCACCACCAGTCTAAATGAAAAACAGAGGAAGGTTACGCTGAGATCACACAGCCCTTCCGCTGCACTTGAAGGCAGGGTAACAGTAACCACGCACAGCAGAGCCCCTAGTGGCCTTAACTGACATAGAAATTCAAAGTACTAACTTCTCAATTCCTCTGAAGCTGTTTTGAGAATAAAAGCCCACTGCGTTACATTATAAATTCTTACTTGCTAATTCCAAAATGTCCTATCTAGTTAAAAACAATTATTCTATTCAACTCTTTCTTTTTGACCTAGACTCCTCCAAAGTGAAATTTCAACTTTTCCCACTTTCTGTAACGTTTTATTTTGCCAAAATAAAGCCACTGGACTTAAGCTTCCAATTCCTTCTTTCTCTTCAAGACATGTCTCTACATTAGGATTAGGATTATCCCATTATCATATTTACATAATTCATGTTCCTGGGGTTTGTAAAACAAAAAAATTCCATAGTCAAGTCAATTTAGAAAATAGAACACACTAAACACATTTTCAGATAAAAACACTGGGAAGTTAAACAAACATTGTCTGTTGAATTTTGTTTTATCTAATTTTTTGTAGACCTTTTTGACAATAGAATACTTTTCAATGAATACCTACTAACATTACTATGTCATTACAGTTTGAGTAATAACAAGTCTAAAAGCCTATCTACCGGTATCCACATTTCTCTATAAAAGGATCAATTCATTAGGAAGAAATGACCAGTATAAACCTAACAACAGAGTCCCAAAATATATTAAGCAAAAATTGACCAAGAGAAAGAGAAAGAAAACTGAACAACAATTAGACTTCAGTACTGCGCTTTCAATGGTAGATAGAAAAACTAGATAGCTGACCAGCAAAGAAATAAAAGACAACATTATAAACCAACTATAACAGACCCTTGAACAGTGGGGTTTAGGGGTACCCACACCCATGCAGCTGAAAAACCATGTATCTTACAATAAACTTGTAACAAACTAAAAAAATAAAATGTTATTAAGAAAGTCATAGGGAAAACATATTTGCAGTACTGAACTACATAAACACCGCAAATTCATATTGTCTGCTTACAAGAAAATCTACCTATTAGTTAATCCAAGCAGTTCAACTGTGTTGTTCAAGGGTCAAATG
Organism: Solenodon paradoxus; assembly: GCA_004363575.1. Lineage (NCBI taxonomy): Eukaryota > Metazoa > Chordata > Mammalia > Eulipotyphla > Solenodontidae > Solenodon > Solenodon paradoxus. Next base: position 420,693 of record RJWH01000214.1, on the reverse strand, counting down.
TCTAACAACAACTATAGAACATGCTACCTAACAACAGAATACATATTATTCTCAAATACACACGGAACCACCTCACCTTCAAGACAAACTATATGTGGGCCCATAAAACAAAACTCAATAAATTTAAAAGAAATGAAATCATACAAAGTGTGTTCTCCAACCACAGTGGAGCAAAATTAGAAATCAAAACAAGAATTCTGGGAAATTCACAAATATACGGAAATTAAACAACACACTTCTAAGTAATTAATGGGTCCAAAATAAACCAGAAAGGAAATTAGAATACATTTTAAGATGTACGATCATAAACATATATTAAAACTTATTAAAATAATTCGTAAGTGCTTAGAGATAATTCTATAAATATACTGAAAAAATCTCAATCAATAACCTAATCTTTCACCTTAAGGCACTGGAAAAAGAAGAGCAAATTAAACTCAGAGCAAACAGAAGAGAATAGAGAATAAAGATTAGAGCAAAAAATAATGAAATAAAAAAAAAAGAAAACAATAGAGAACAAAAAACCATAATGTTTCTCTGAAAAGATCAATAAAATTAACAAACCTTTAGCTCAACTGACCAAATGTGAAAAAAAAGGAAAGAACACTCAAATTCTAAAATCAGGGGAGCATCCTGTGGCTCAGGGGGCTGAGACACTGGTGTGCAGACCACATATAGCCAAGGACTCAGGAACAAGATCTGGGGCCATGGTGAAAACCAAGAATGAATAACTAAATAAATGAAAATGTTTCTTAAAAAAAAAAAAAACAACAACCTAAACTAAAATCAGGAACAAAATAGGGATATTACTAACAACTTACAAAAATGAAAAGAAATATAAAGGAAATATAAACTGCATGCCACCACATCAGTTAATTTATAACGGATAAATCACTAGAAAATACAATTACAGGCATAAACTCAAAAAGAAATAAAAATATGAATAGCCCTATCACAAAAAAAGGAATTGAATTAGGAATTTTGAAACTATCCACTAAGAAAAAGTTGGACACAGATGGTTACTCTGCTAGATTCTACCAAACTTAGAGAACATCGATCCTTCACAAACTTCCAAAAAAACATAAGCAGGAGAACTTCCAAAGTCATTCTACAAGGCCAGCAACACTGTGATACAAAAAGTCAGAAAATTATATCACAAGAAAAATATTATATATCAGTATCTCTTATAAATAAAAGCACAAAAATTATGACCTAACTGAATCTGGAAAGTATTTTTTATAACAGATCATATTCCACAAGGATACCAGGTATATGAGGTTGATTTACCACCTAAAAAACAATTAATGCAATTTGCCATGTCAATAGAATATCAGGACAAAACCATAAGGTCCTACCCGTTCATCATAAGAATACTCAGCAAACTAGGAAAAGGTCTTTACCAGGCCCTCAACTTGATAAAGGCCATCTATGAAAACATGATGGCTAATCTCAGACTTAGGTGAAAAACTGAATGCTTTCTTCCCTGAAAGCAATAACAAGACAAGATGTCTCATCTTACAACATCTATTCAACATTGCACTGGACGTCCTAGCCAAAGTAATTAGGAAGGAAAAATGAAATAAAAAGTAGCAGATTAGAAACCCTGCTTGCAGATTACGTCTTATAGATACAAAATCTTAAATTCTCTGCAACTTTTTAAAACTAACAAGGTTACAGAATACAAAATATACTAAAAGTAACTGTGTTTCTTAAAATAAGCAATGAATTGAAAATGAAATTAAGAAAATAATTACTCACAAAAGTATTTTAAAAAACAATTAGAAATATTTTAACAAAAGAAACAGTATAACGTATACTCTGAAAACTAGAAAATATACTTGAAAGCATGACATCCTAAAGAAAAAGAAAGACATCGCATGTTCAGGAATTGAAATACTAAATATTCTTAAATGGTAATAATTCTCAAAGTGATCTAAAGATTCAGTACAAGGCCTATCACAATTCCAGAGGACCTCTACTGAAACTGGCAAGTGGATTCTGAAATTCAGATGAAAATCCAAAGGACCCAGAATAGTCAAACAATCTTGCAAAAAATCAAAATTTGAGGATTCAAACTCCTATTTTCAAACTTACCACAAAAGCTAGAGTAATAGAGTGTAATCTTAAATTACTTAAATTAAGAATATTAAACAAAGAGAATGAGAATCGAGAAATATATATATAGTTCATTGCTTTGACAAGGGTGCCAGGACAAATTCAATAGAAAAAGAATGACTTTTACAACAAATGATGCTAAGACAACTTGATATCCATATACAAAACAATGAATTTAGACACTGTAATCAAACTATACACAAATACAAACTCAAAACAAATTTCTAAATGTTAGTTGTAAAACTCTTATTTCTTAGAAGAAAACAGAAAGAAAGCTTTGTGACCTTGGATTTAGCATTAGTTTGTTAAATATGATACCAACCATAAACAATAAATTAGAAAAAATAGGCAAAATAAATACCAAAATTTAAAACTTTCATGCTTAACAAACATTATCACAAAAGTGATGACAATCCACCAACTGGGAGAAAAGTTTTGTGAAACATATATGTGATCAGGTACTTGAATATAAAATATAAAATAACTATGATTCAAGAATAGACAGATGAGCCCTGGTGGTATATGGTTAGGTCTGCTGCATTCAGTCCAGTGCAATCCACATATAACTCAAGGGCCCAGGTTTACATCCTAGGGTGGGAGGCAGGGCTGGCAGGGAACAACCAAGATGAACAACTCTCTTCCTGCCTGCTTGCCTACTTGTCTTCATTCCTGCCTGCAACTTTCCTTTAAAAAAAATTAAAATGGGATAAACAGATAAATAACCCCAATTAAAAATGGACCAAAAAATCTGAGTGGACGTTTCTCAATAAAAAAATATACAAATAGCCAGAGTAAGCACATCAAAATATGCTCAAATCATTAGCCACCAGAGAAATACAAATCAAAATCATAAGATACAATTTCACACCTACCAGGATGGTTAAAAATAATAATAATAAAAAATTTTGAAAAACAAGTGTTGGTTAGGATATAGAAAAACCAGAACCCTCTTTCACTGATGATAGAACAATGCAATTTCTCAGGAAAAAAACTTGGCAGCATTACCATTCCTAAGTATATATCAAAGTTACAAAAACATGTTCACACAAAAAAAACGCATGTAAATATTCCTAAAAATATTACTCATAATAGCCCAAAAGTGTAAATGATCTAAATGTCCATCAACTGGTGGATGGCTAAAGTAAATGTGTTATGTCCATATAACAAAATATTTGGCAATAAAAAGAAATGAAATACCGATACATACTACCATGTGGGTGAGTCTTTAAGACATTATGCTAAGCAGAAGAAGTCATTCACAAGGGAATATATATGATTCTATTTCTATGACGTGTCTAGAGTAGGCAAATCCACAGAGAATAAAGTAAAATAATGATTGCCTAGAGTTGGTAGTTACAAGAGAAAATGAAGAGTGACAGCTAAATAAGAACAGAGTTTTGGAGAGTAGTAATGTAAATATTCTAACACTGACTTTAATAATGGTTGTACAATTCTGAGAATATATACAAATGATTGAAATGTACATTTCAACAGGAAAAGCTATGCTATTTGAATTATATCTCAATAAAGCAATTAAAAAAATACAAGGCACACACATTACAGAAGTAGAATTAAAAAGAGACTCAGTTTTACTTGAACACTTTCACACTTTTTTCTAATTGAACATCATACAATTGTATCAAATTAATCTTATTGAAATGTACAATACTTTTTAATTGATCAAGAGAAACTCTGATTTTTGCATAGTATCTTCATTTCCAGTTAAAAGAGGTATCTGGGAGTATTTAAATAGCTTACACAAAAACAGGGAAATTCAATAGAGCGGAAGTTACACATTTATCTCCTTCATGATTTGTTTGGTAGTCCATTTAATTGTTACATATCTTTCCGTGTATCTCTTTGACAGTTAAAATACAAGCACAATTTCAAAAAATTGCATGGGTATTTTTCTATGTCATTCAAATAAGATTTATAGCAGCAAGCACAAACTATAGCCAGCTTTTAAATTTTCCATTATAATATAAACAAAATGTCAATCAGGCATGTAAACTTTAAATACAACATCACATATGATGCTTTCCACATATGCATTACCTGATCTATCCCTCTTCCTTTGCACTGAAGAATGATGACTTCAAGAAGCTTGGCTGCATGAGATTCTGCATCTTCTCCTGCATCTCCAGATAGCACCTGCAGTGATTACAGTGAGTGGCACTGCAGAAAATTTAACTGCATCCACATGAAGCAAATATGCCATAAAATTTGGCCATAAGCACCAAAGCTTTGCTTAGTTTGTAAATTTCCCTTGCCAACCTGAAGAAGGAAGGTCAAACTAAATACAGTCCATCTATCGTCTCTATTTCCTCAAATTTTTTAGAAGGAGCAATAACACACTTATTTAACTTTGGATTAATGAATAAGGTAATCTGAGATACTAGTCTAGATAGTTGAAATGGCATGATAATAACAAAATGAAATCAAAAGAAAATAAAATGCCCTTCTTTATAAACAATAAAACACACCCCTATTTTTCTGTCCCTTTTGAATTCTTGTTCAAATGTGCCAATATTTCATAATTACAACTATAATTTAATATTACATACCTTTTCATTTCCACAAATGGACTTTATAATTAGAAATAGTCTTCATGGTTATGTTATAACCATTCAGGACACGGTATTATAGTAGATGAATATAATAAAGTATACTAAACTGCTACCCCACTGTGATTTCTATATTTTCATTATTATATACAATTCTCAGTGCACATCTTCATACATAGAATTTAGAATATGGTTGTTTTATAAAAAGGTCACCAGAAGAAAGATTCAGAGATGTGCTTGTATTAAAACTTAAGAAGGATGAAAAAATGGGTAAATCAAGGGTTCAAGCACAAGAAAAAGAAATAGACTTAAAGAAATAAAGGTAAGACAAATTAAAACTATAAACAAAAGAGGTAACAGAGAGAAAACATAACCCGATTCACTGAAAAACTATTTAATGATGTCAACTTTTGCCAAAATTATTTTTAAAAAGCAAAGGAAGCAAAATAAAAATTGCAAGGAACAAGAGAAATAAATACAGATAAAGGAGAGATTAAAAATAAGAGAACACTATAAAAATACTGTATTCTAAAAGATTTGAGAACTTAGATGAATTGGATGATTTCCTAGAAAAACAGAATTTAAGAAAATTTAATTCAAAAGAAATTCCAGATAAAGGTAACGGATGGAACATTCTCATTTACTTCATTTTATTCCTTCCCAAAGGGCCATTAAAATGTTAGTAAAGAGATTTTTGGAGGCATACATCTGCAAAGTCCGAGAAAAGGAAAAAAGACACAGATATAAAGTTTGGAAATTGGCAAACAGATGGACCTGTGAGCTGAATCAAGCAGGCAGGGGGCAAGGCCAAGAATCAGACCTCTAGTGCAGTGTTTCTAGAACTAGATTCAAAATGTGAATGGGCTCTGGAACCTAAATGCCTTGGTTCCAATACCAGCTCTGCCACTTGTTAACTGTGGTTTCAGGAAAGTTACCTAACCTGTGTGTCTTACTGTCCCCATCCATAAGAGGGGGTACACAGAGAGAAAAAAATGACTTCCTTTTCCCAAAACAGCATTTACTTGGGTCTTTTATTTGTTGGTTTTGTAGTGTTTTTTCCTAAAATGATAAGAAAATATATCTCAGTATATGGACTCTGGAACCAGAATGCCTGAGTTCAAACCAGCTCCAACACAGGAAGCTGTGTGCCATGAGGCCACACCTGAGGAACATGCAGGGAAATGCGCCTGGCTCCTCTCTGACAAAATGGGAGTACAGTACCATCCTCATAATGTTGCAAAGACAAATAAGTTAATGTGCATAAAGGGCTCAGGCAATATATACTATATAGTATGAGTTCAATAAGTACTAATGGTTATTAAAACCAAGAATATGAAATACACTTCAACTAGTTGGGAAGTGTTAGGACATCAGAGCCAATGACTTTCCCTCTCCCTCCTGTTAGACAAATCACTGTGAGTTATTAAGAGAACACGGAAGACTGTTTTTCCACATGCTGCTTTCTCTTCCCCTTCTCAGCTCCTCACCAGCAGCTGTCTCCATAAAGCAGAAAAACCAAAGACGGTGCGGTGATTATCACTGAACAACTGGGCTATTACAGTTCTAAAGGAGTCTGTATAAATAATATTCTTCCCACTCAGAGCAGATGTCATGAAACCTAAAGACTTCCCCTGGTCTCCCAGGCTCATCGTAGGTGCACTGGGACCAATGCTAGATACCTGGCAGGCACTGAGCACAGATCCTGGCACATAGCCCTGCTAGCGAGGGAAACAGGCTACACACTACATATTTCACGCCCAATTCAAAGGTCAAACTTTTTGGTTTCTGGTTATCAGAGCATTCTAAAATCTGCCAGCATTAGACAACATAGTTTAATAATTGTGTATGTATATATATTCACTTAAAGAAGGAAATCATTAGTCACTGATGATTTCAAGATATAATCAATAGAGGGTCAATAACCTGTGACAAAGATAATATAGTCTGTGCATAAATAAAACAGGAGCTATTTTATCACTTATGAATTATCCTGAATTCAGCTAAATGACACTGTTTCTCTCAGTATTCCAACTTTTGTCTCATGTTGATATTGCGTCCATCTAATGACTTCCCATACATAAATTACAATTAAAAGAAAACCTCAATAAAAATAAAAATCAGAATGACAAACTCAGTGGTCAATCTTAACCAAGTAGCAAACTTGCATTTCTGAAAGAAAAATGTGAAGACTGGCTTACCCTGGACATTGCAACATACACACCTGGAAAGCTGGCAAACATTCCTAAGCACAACACACAATGTAAAATGTTCAAATTCCAATTCCAAGATGCATTTGAAAACAAAGTGAAATGCAGATGTTAATGAAGGATACAGAACCCCGCGTATAAGAAACAAGAGGAAAGAGTGTCCCGCAGAGTAAAACCCTTAAACATTACTAAGAACCATGAGGACATGCTTACCTTTCTACACATTGTAAAAAGTATTTCTAAATGTTTTGGATTTGATAGCAAAGTATCTGTATCTATTGTCACATAATTATGCAAAAGTGGCATCATATCTGAAAAAAAATAAAAAATGAGACTCGAGGTTACAGAAATAAAAACTATTACCACAGAAACCACATTTCTGTAGCACCCACATATGTGTATCTTCCCTGGCAAACACCAAGTGTTACCAACTGAAGTGATCAATTTTCCCAATTCATAATGAGAAAAATGTGGATCAGAAAGATTAAAATGCTTGTTTCTTGTAGGGAGTATTCTAAATGTACTTTTTTCTCCAAGGCACTCACTACCACCTGACAAACTGTTTTCCTATTTGTGAATTTCCCACTACCCTTGTTCTCCCCACTGAAAAGGAAACATCAAAGGGCAAGGGCAGTCTCTCACTGCTGTACTGCTGAACTTAAGAGAGGTGCTTAGCCTGTAATGAGAAAATGTTACCTAATTTAATGCATGGATATATGCTGATTACAAACTAATTTAATATACAGCAGTTATCTCCATACACCACATATGAGTGATTATCATATGATGTCTGCCTTCTTCTGGCTCAATTCCCTCCAGGTTTAGCCACGTTGCCACAAATGGCAGGATTTCACCTTTTGATAGCTGCATAGTATTCCACTGTGTTTCTATACATCTTTTTTATCCACTTCTCTGTCAAAGGGTATTTAGGTTGTTTGCAGCTCTTAGCTATTGTTAAAAATCACTGCACTTAACGTGAGGATGCATATATCTCTGTGAATAAGTATTACTGCATTTTCAGGGTAAATATCCAGTAGAGGAATAACTGATCACTTGGGATTTCCAGTCTCAATTTTTTGAGGCATCTCCATACTGCTTTCCATAGTGGTTGCGCCATGTTACACTCCCACTAATATCACTGGTATCAATCATATGTGGTATATAGAGATAGCAAGCAAACAAATAAACTAAATTAAAACTAGACTTAAAAAAAATAAACTAAATCAAACAATAGACATTCAAGAACAACAACAAAAAAGGTAAATTGGTGGGTGCAGGAAGAGATGCGGGATTAGTTTGGTGCAAAGGGGTAAAGGGGAGGAATTGTGTAGTGAAGGAAAAGAGGAAATAGTGAACTTAATGTATTACATATGGATGTAAATTCACTATCAAGTGTACCTTAAACATAGTAAATGTTTTAATGCAATACTCCTTCAATAAAATCAATCTGAAAGACATAGCAGAAAATTCCACCCAACTTCCTGGGCCTCAGTAACACCTACCACCCTTTATTCGTCAGGAAAATGAGAACAACTGTTTTCTGATTAACACTGCCGTCATGAATGCCTTTCTTTCATCCATCAATGGAAATTATACCAGATAAAGCAAAAATGACACATGGTCAAAGCCTTACCTGTAAAGTATTCAAAACAATCCTGCTGAAAAACCTCATATAAAATACCCAGAAGCTGCCACATTTGAGGGGAAATACCATGGCAGGTTAAACTATATGCCAGTGAAAGAATTTCTTCATAGAATTCTAGAAAGAAGAAAATCTCTAGTTAGAATGCTAGAAAATAGCACAACAACCAGAGGACTGAGACGACCCCCTCACGCCCCTTCTTCCCACACCACCCCGTGCTCAGCAGGGGCTGCTTCAGCACAGTTCTGCTCATAGATCTTATCTATGGGTAAGATGAGGCAAAGGTTTGTTTTCACTAATGCTACCTATAGTACTGAAAAAACGTAATTTTTCCTAACTCATAAATACATATAACTTATATTTAAGAAACTATATTAGAAATGGATATAAAAAGAAACAGACTGTTACAACTCTCATGCACAGCAGTTGAAATTTACAAATAATTAACATCGTTTGGAGAGTTTAATTAAAGTAAGCTAAAATGCCTGTCTCACTAATTTTTATTCTGTCAATTTACAAACTTGTAAAATTTTTCAATTTGACTTTGACCCTGAGGAGGCTCTAAAAGGCCCAAAGCTCTTAGCAACGACCCACTGTGGCTGTGCTGGGGTCAGGTGCTGAGCAGCAGTGTGGGACCTAGGGCTGACCGGGCAGTACTGGCCTTGGAAGCTGACCATCTTAGTGGCAGAATGCTGACTGGCTAGCGAACTCCAGCCTCCCCACCGATTAAATAGCCTTCCACGAAATTCCATTTAAATAAACTGAAAGGTATTTCAATTATTCTCAGCCAGGAAGTCTGTTAGGATAGGATGGCTTTACTATTTTGACTTCCTACACAAATTAAAACAGTGAAGGCAATAACCTTACTTTTCATAATAAATAAAATCTTATGTTTAAGTTAGCAAGGAAAACAGGCAAAAACAGAGGGAGACTAGAACAACAGAAGAAAACTGAAACACGGAGGTAAATGTGGTCAGACTGCCATGGCAGGGCTCCTGGAAAAATGGACAGAGCCCCTCTTCCAGAACAATTATTTTCTTATCTGAGATCTTATATGATCAAATAAAAGTTCAATATTAGGTACATCACAGGTAAAACTACAAAGGGCACCACCTTGGAGCTAACCATGGAGCAAAACAGGGACACAAACTTGAAGCTCTTCCACTGCACCCAAGAAATAGGCCCCTTTCCTTTCCTTAACTTTCTGATGTTGTCATTTCTCAAGTTAACAGCTGGTACATGCAGACACCAGCATATCTGGTTGGCATAAACTACTTCCCTTTGCCTTACTTCACAGCTTTTCTCCTCCAAGTTACTTTAAATTTAAAGAGAGGTATATACCCTGGTGGAGCAGCAATTAGATCAATCACCTCCGAAGGAGCAAGCCACAGACCCATAGGTTCAAGTCCTGGGCCCAGGGAGAAACAACTAGTGTGAACAATTAAATAAAAATAAAATAAAGATGCTTCTTCCTCCTCTCTTCTCCTGACTGCCTGCCTGCTCTCCTTCATTCTTGCCTGTACCTTCCCTTTACAAAGAAAATTAGTCACCTCATTTCCAGTAACTAATGGCTGTTCTTCTCTGGCTACTAGGACTATGTCACCTGTTCTGCATTCGCTCTGACAAGAAAGGAGAGAAATACATTGTACCAGGGGTCCTAGTAGCAGAGAGCAGCTCCATGTCACCGTCTCACTTCCAGGCATTGAGAGTTGCCTGGAAATATCTGCTTAAATGCAGATTCCGGGGCACTGCCTCACACTAAGAATCAGAAGATCTGGAGATAGAGTCCAGGACTCTTGATTGTGACTAGCTCCTCAATGATTCTTAAGCACACCACAATCTGAGAAATACTGTGTTTAATCAATGATTTCAGGGTATAAGAGAACCTACTAAGATGGGAGAATATAGCAGAATACTCAATATACCTGCAATCTCATCCTTCACATTTTAAATTTAACTATATAAATGCAGTACGGTAACATGTATATTATCTATATATATTCGAATATTATTTACATATATTAGAAGTACATGCTCAATTTTTTACTAATTGGTGAATGATAAAAAGTTTGATGATAATTGCTCTTAAGCAGTAATTTGTTACTTTTCCATCTCTCTGTCTGCATACATACTGGGTATATTACTCCTAGCCCAAATGACTTGGAACTGGCATCTTCAAAATGTTTCAACACGATAGCCTCCTCTACAAATTCCCATGAGCTTCTAACATCCAATGTTAATTACTGATTCTATTCAGAGGTCAGCCATTATAACAATTAATTCATAACTGTGATAAGATAGTCTTTTCATTTCACCTTTTCAACTCCACATTGACACAGCCTCACCCAAACCTCATCCCAGTTTATTTATAAAAACATAAAATGCAAAATTCTCTACCCTTTAAAAAATTCCAAGACAAAAATTCTTAGTGGGATGTATTAGCTCTAAGTGAAAATACAGATATCTAATAGTAGAAAGTATATCCAAAATAAATTTTTCAATCCAAAAATTGAAGAGAATGTAAGCTTCTCTTTTGCAAAGGTGTCCATCTTGTTGAATTTTAGGGGATAAAAATGTATATGAAGTTCATCAAATGTTATTAAATTCTCATCTTATAATGAAAATTAATTTATATATACTCAACCTTTGAACTTACCAATTACATGTTTCTGTAAAACAAGATCAATGATGCGTAGACAGATGTTCTCTAACTGCTGAGTAACCTAAAAACAAATTGTACACATTTTAGTTTAAAATTCATGACGCCTACCCTAAGTTAATCTATACAGTTAATATTATCTCCAATAAAAATACCAATAGGACCTTTATGAGAGGAGAAAGAGATAAGTTAATTCTAATTTCATGTGAAAAATTAAACATGCAAAAGATTATGAAAAGTATATCAGAGATGGAAATGGGAGTTAAATCCACAATAAAATCATAAATTCAATGAGTTCCTTACTTCCTATTTTATACCAAATTAATTCCTAATAGAGTAAATATTTCAATTTGGTGGTAGGTGTGGTATGATACTAAATATATGATGAAGAGTAAGCCTGCACACCTAAAGCATTGTGTTGTAAAACAATGTTACCTAGAAAAACAGGCTTAAAAAATAAATAATTTTAAATGCAGGGTATAAAACATTTTAAAAAAACTGGAAGAAATAAAAAGAAGAATGTGTATATTCCTGAAGAAGGCAAATGACTCAAATCATGGCAAACGAATGAATATATGGAGTCATTTGATTTTAAAAATTAAAATTTTCTGTATAGGACAGGAAGAAAGCAAAGATAAATGGAAAACCGAGTGGAATATTTTCAAATGGCATCACAAAGATCATATTCCTTTTTGTTGATGAAATCAATTCAACAGGGGAAAAAAAAAAAAGGCAAAGGTTATAAAAAACAAGAAATATAAACAGACCTTAAGCTTTTTATAAAGACATGTGCATTCAGCTACATGATAAGCACACGTGCTAAGAACAGGATTAATACCTGCCACCTCTCAGACAGGCAATCATGAAAGGATGGGGCTAGAGACAGAGACACTGCCATGGGTAGTTTGGGGAGTGTGTACCTGTACAAGCTATGAAAGACAAATTAGCAATATTCCTCCCGCTTACTTATACAGATATCCTATCAAATCAAGGAATCTGCTCTACAGACACATCAGAACATGTGCAAATGGCATATAAAAGGCCCTCCATTTTAGCAACATTTGTGATTAATACCAACCAAATGCCCACTTAAAAATGAACAGTCAAATTACATCCATTAGTGAGGGGCTGGTTAAATAATTTTTTAAAAGGAAATGTGCATGTAGGAATGAAGGCGAACAGGCAGGTAATCGGGAAGAGAGAGGAAGAAGCACTTTATTTTATTTAGTTGCTCATCCTGGTTTCCCATCCCCTCCCCGCTCCCACCAGCCCCAGGTCTTGAAGTAGGGAACCTGGGAATGTACGTGGACCACAGGGCATGGTGGACTAAACCACTAGGCCAACAGGGCATGTCAGGCTAAATAAATGTGACATATCATACAAAGGGGTATCAGACAACTTGGAAAAATATGTTCTTTGACTGACTAATATGGAATGACAGATGGAATGACATACCCAGATACCCTGAAGTGTATGTGATGGCTTCTTTAGAATAGACTATACGCATTTTTTGCTTGTATATTATAAAGGAAGTCTGAAGTACAAGAACACCCGCTGGCGGAGCCATCTCCTGAAGGGAATTAGATGACTGCGGAGCTGAGCAAGATGAAGTTTCACCAAGTATCTTTCCATGCCCTTTGGGTTTTTCAAATATATTTGTACTGAATGTTTCTTAAATAAGTGAAGATTAAAATTATCATGGGATACACTCTTCACCTAAGTATTCTAGTTCAACTTTTGAGCAAATTCTTTTCATATTCAGGCTAAACTATTGTTTTAAAAGTTAAAAAAAAATCCTGCAAGCTTTCGTGGAGTAGTGGTTAGATGAATTACCTCTGAAGGAACGCAGGCTACATACCCTTGGGTTTGAGTCCCAGGTCCAGGAGGAAACGACCAGTGTGAAAAACTAAATAAAAATGATTGGTCCTCCCCTCTCTTCCTGCCTAATTGCCTACTAGCCTTCATTCCGGCCTTTACCTTCCCTTTAAAAAAAAAGGAATTCAAAAACCAAAAAATTTCCCAGTTGAAAAATTTTTCAATATATTTAAGGCCATTAAGTAAAACTGCATATGCTTAAGCATCTGTTTTAGATTTTTTATTTTGCTTTTCATACTCAAATATTTGTACATGTATTCATGTCGGTGTGTGGTTTTCCTTTTAAGGAAATTGTGCTTTCAAAGTTTACTTGTAGTTAAATCCAGTTCCAAACTCATAGGACAAGCTGTCAGAAGACAAGATTGCAGCCTCTGTTTTGACTCTATCTGGGAAGGGATACGGAAGGGAAGGGAAGGAATAGGAAAAGGTTAGGTAAGGGATAGGGAAGGGATATGAAAGGGATAGGGAAGGGATAGAGAAGGGATAGGGAAGGGATAGGGAAGGGATATGGAAGGGATACGAAAGGGATACGGAAGGGATAGAGAAGGGATAGGGAAGGGATAGGGAAGGGATATGGAAGGGATAGGGAAGAGAAGGGAAGGGAAAGCCATTCTGCTGAAGGCTCTATGTTTTCCCTCTTAGGTACAGAAGCTGGATTTTATTTGATAGTGCTCTCGATTTTAAACCATCCTCCTTTGATAAGCTCCTTTGCCATCATTTGAAATTCAAAATAAATGTAATATCAAGACTGAAAAAAATTAAAAAGAAAAATGCTGCTTTGTTTTCAAACTACCATAATCCAGCTGCTCATTCTCCTACTGACCATCCAACACAGGCACAAGCGCGCACACACACACACGCACACACACACGAGAAAACTAGACTAGTTGGATTATAAGGTCTCTTCAGATTTAAAATACCAGATCCATGTAGAAGGTGAAATGATTATCCTTAATTTAATCTGAGACATCTCAATGTTACCAAGAGGCCCATAGAGTTTCAATCAGAACACAAAAATAAAACAACAAATATGAAAATAACAATTCACATTAAAAATAATTTTTAGGCTTCTTCATCCCTTCCATTCTCATGATATTTGTTACTCAGAATTTTGTACGATTAGTTAATATTGCCACTATGATTGAGTGGCTGTCATTCTCTACCAGTATGACGAGACTGTGGGCTCCAGAAGATAGGGCTCATATCTTACTCAATTTGACAGACCCCACACACCTAGTGATACATAGCAGATATGATGAAATGAATTTGGTTTAATACAGAATGATTAGTACACTACAGTCACATGTTCTATTTTTCTTTAAAATTTGAGTGCAATTTTTTAAATCTAGCATCACAAAAAACAGCAATTTGAAATTTAAGAATATAAAACTCAACATGCCCTGGTGAAGCAGCAGTTTGGTCCGCACTGGCCACATACATCCCAAGGACCCGATTTCACATCCCAGGGCTTCGGAGAGCAACCAAAATAAACTAACAAATAAAAAGAAATAAAATGCTTCTTCCTCCTCTTTCTGCCTGCCTGCCTGCCTGTTTACTTACCTTCACTACTGCCTGCACTTTTCCTTAAAAAAAAGAAAAAAAAATTAAAATTCATGCCCATTAATCATATAAATGTCCGTTAATGTTACTCTAATAACATAATAAAACAAAATCCTACCTCTTTATGATCTTCTACCACTGTCAAAATAGTATCAATGGTATGTAAAATTCCCATAGCCATTACTGTCTTGTCTTCAATTTCTTCATATTCATCACTTTGAAGAACTTTGCCAAATATCTCAGCCTAGAAAATCAACAAACATATTCAACAATTAGTACTGTTGTGCCCACATATCACTATTATAAGTTAACAAAAGGACAGTCACATATCTAAATGTCAGTATTACTCAAACTTTAAGTCATACACTTTGACAAGTGAATCAGTGACAGAATCTATCATGTTTTAAGCACAGCCACTCTGTCCTCATTCATTCACTAGAGTGGAATATATATTAGCTATTACAATCAAAGCTAATATTTAACTCTTGGTTATCATTAAACAAATCCAAAATCTAGGAAAACTGAAATCAGATAATACTAAAATTAAAATATTTGACAGAAGATTTAGAAGAAAAAAAATATCAAGGGAATCACCTAGAAAAGAAACAAAAAGAGCAGATGAGGAAGACAGGAGAGAAAAAAAAGAAGAAAATTTGAGACACTCTTCTGGTCCAATATTCCACACATACTTATGGAACAACAAAAAAAAAATGGTAGGGAGAAAATTTAAAAAGTAATCAGAAGATATTGCCCAAAACTGAAAGAAATGAGTTTCCAGATTCAAAGTCAAGAACACAGAAATTGAGGCATGTCACTATGAAATCTCAGAATGTTATAGATGAGTATTAGAGATCATTCTATATTGTGTTAGATTTAAGTCCAACTACTGAAATTATTAACTGTCTGAATTACTAGAGTAATTATATTTATATTAGCATTTTAGTGACATATAAAGCAAAACTCTAAATTCTGGAGTTTATTTAGATTATTCAAGATATTTAAGTAACAGAAAACATTATGCAATCTTACCAAGTGTTGGGTCATATCCACAGCAATAGAGGCCACCTCCTGACTGTATTCACATATCATCTTCTGGATAACATTAGTAACATCATCATTTTCTGTCTCTCTGACAATATGCAATAGCTCCTGCATAATAGGCCTCACATGTGGCTTCATATATTCCTTAACTAACGTAATAAAACAAAGTCAATTTTTTTTAAATTTAGCCTTTCACAAGTGGTTAAAAAAATTAATTTGGTCACAGGTAAAGTAACACAGGATTCTAGATATAAACTTGCTCTGCAGTGAATAAATTACAAAACTGTGCCAAAATAATATTCACCCATGTAGTCATTTTCCCATGAGTAGCACAGGGATAATCAGTACTGCACAGGAAAGAACTGTCCTGCCCAAGAGCCAACGACCCCTGCCAAGAAATTCTAATACATACCCTCTGTCACCGGCATGACTTATCCAATATGAATATGATACCAGGATACAAGTTTTAAAATGATATACATCAAGACTATGCCCAGTACAGACCAATACATCCCTCCGTACTCTCCTTCCTCATACAACACTCTATCCTCCCTGAAACACTCCTGAGAGAGGTCAAATAGTTGATGTTCTCCACAAAGCTAGACTTACTTTGAACTCTGAACGGAACACTCTTCTAATCAAACAAGTGAAATATCCGTATTAGCTATCACTCGTTAGAAACAGCACTTGCTACTTGCAGCACTAGCAGAATCACATACTCCTCGAGCTGAAAGGAACCCTGAGGCCACCTGGTCCACCCCTAAATTTCATCTGTGGAGACACAGCAAGTGAGTAGTACCAACAATTGAACCCAGGTGTCCTTTCCAGTCCACCCTCGTGACACAATGACCAACTTGCTTCCCTAAACTCTCCTGGGAACCACTGTCAGTTGAACTCCTAAAAAGGGTAAGAGTAAACTCCTCTAAAATTCTGAGGGGGCAAAAGATCAGGAATCCAAACTCTGAACCATAAGACAGAGAATCATCCTTAGCAGGGAAAGAAGCAACGAAACAACAGAAAAGACCAAGTCGAAAAATGAAAGAGGGCACACCTCATGGCCCAGGCAGCTGTGACACTAGCATGGAGACCATGTAAAGCCCAAGACCACAGGTGGGCTTGCAACCACTGGCATGGAAAACCAGAACCAAGTTCTTCTCCCTCTCTCCCAGCCTCCCTTCCTTGAAATGCTTGTTCCTCCGTCCTCTCTTTAAAGAAAAAGTTAAAAAGTAAACAGTGTCCTGGTGGGTCAGGTGCTAAAATAGTCATGGGAGTGTTGACCATGCAAGGTCCAAGGACCCAAGTTCATGACTGGGGTGAGGTAAGGGAGAGGGGACAACCAAAAACAAATAAGCAAATAAATAAAAGTGCATCCTCCTTGCCTCCCTTCCTTCTTCTTTAAAAAAACAATCAAAATAAAATAAATAAATGAAACAAAATGGACCTCCTAAGAGGTCATTTGGCTTTACCACGCATCTGGTTAGAAATGAGCGACTGCAGAGCCAGCGCGGCTTCCACCTTCACAGGCATCTCCTTATCTTCAAGCAGCCTCTTCTTTGCCAGCTCAGCTGCATTCCTGAGGTTGAGCTCATTATGAAACTTCAAAGAACTGAAGGCGTGGAGCACCCAGCAGGACTAGTTACGAGAAAGTCATTAGGGACCATTAGGGCTCTGGTATTCTTTACACCGCCACACATACAAAAACTTCTTACTTAGTGAAAGAGCACCAATGCTGCAAGTACTACTCGTTCAGTTATCTGTTTGGAGAGGGTAGTTTATTAGCTGGAGTTTCTAACTTTCACATTTACTCTTTTTTTTTTTTTTAAGAAAGAAAGCCTTATTTCTTCTATATTATGTACATGCAGTAACATTTTTCACAGGAAAAAGAAAACAGAGGCAAATATAAGTGTCTCTGAAAAAAGTCTACATATGCTTGTAATAAATACGATTCATAGCTAATTTATGACTTATACGCCACAGCTACTACAAACTAGTGTTTGAAAATTCATTTGCTAACCTGCAAAGCAAATAAATGAAACATTATTTTCCCTTACACTAACTGGTTTATTAGCAAGCTTCCTTCCTTCACTCACATCAGGTATGAAGAATTCCAAACCTTGTATTGATTAACAGATTTTAAACGATTAAACCACAGAATCACATTACCCTTTTCAATCCTCTATTTGTATACAACACAATAAGCGGCAATTCATTGGAATTACCAAAGACCTTTGGCAAGAGAATGACCACACAATCTGTCACAGACAGCAGCTTACCTATAAACATACTTAGGTGCCCTCTACATCACTACATTTGCCAAATGTCTTTCTGGTAAATATTGTCTACTGCTTTTAAAATGCTTTTGTGTACAAAACATTGTGGACATATGTTTGACATTTTTTTTATCAATGTAGTTATAAAAATATTGGGTTCTTGTATTAAATTTCTTTTATTTCTCCATCATATATTGATTCTAGTAATAATATACACTTTAGACAGATCATTTTACCTGGACTACTAATTTTCTCCCCTTTTCTAAGGCATATCTAATACTGATATCATAATCAAGTTTTCAGTCAAACTAGAATCTTAAACTGCTTTGGATACTGAAAATCAAGTCATTTATGAATTTACACTGCACCACGGTTATTATATCATCCCCTCACTGCATGTGTTGCAAACACAGCAAACAAGGCTGGAGTGAAAAATGAAAACAGCCAGAACTAAAATCCATGCATCCCTTTATTTAATAGTTTGTTCCTTATTCAGTTCATCTGACTGTAAGAGATATTTTAATTGACTTCATTTCACTTCAATATGTAGAAGGTCAACTTATCAAAAACGGTTTAGTTCAAAAATTAACTCAGACATGAAGACTTTAGTAAACCTTCACTTTGAGACTCACTCACCCTAGCGCGAAGATACCCCAGGTTTGACAACAGTAACGGAAACACGTGATTCTGCAGCAACAGCTCCATTTGGTCCTTGAATAAACTCTTCTATTAGGAACAGAAATGAAATGTCAGCTTTCAGTGTCTTCTTCCTATGCAAAAACCACTTCCTCATAAAGGATGTTTATTATGACTTACACTCTTAATATGCTTATATTTACAATTTTGGAAATAAAATCAATTATAAGGGTATTTGACCTTATATGGCACATTTTAAAACAAAACAAAAATAGTACCTTAGATAAAATTCAATACTGATTCATTTTTGTAAAAATAAGAAATAACACTAAAATCATTTTGCATCCTTTTTATATAGCATCATAATAAAAAAAAGACCAAAAAGAAAAATTTTCTTTTTAAGTAAAGAAACAAGTGACAGGAAGAACAATATTTACAGTCAGTTCAATTATCCAGAAGCAGCAACCAGTTTTAAATTTCTGTGACTTTCATATTATTGTATATGATTGTGCTTTACAGTTTCAGTAAGCAAATTAAATTTTGAGTAGCTTAACCTTCAGTAAAATATCAGCTAAGGAACCAATCACATGCAAGGCTCCATCTTTCCTCCTTGGGTCAAAGTTCAGGTCTGTTAGAATTTGATAACAGAAGGCCATCATTTTTGGCAACACCTAAAGAAAGAGAAGACTCCATTTTAGAATAACAAAATCCATTTACCTGAACTTTCACGCCTTTAATCTGAAGCATAAGATATATGAGAAACAAATTTTCAAAAGTAAAGGCATTTTATTTCATTTTATCAAGCAATTATAACTAAGAAAAAAGTAACCGTTTCTTTCCTTATGAGGACAGAAAAATAGTCTTAAAGTGACAGATTAACAGTACTTTAAGAGTTCAGTAATAGGGCATATTACAGTGTCAAATCAATACAGGTCACCTTTCAGATTTGGATTTTAAAAAGAATAACTATTTACCTCTTTTCTTTTCTTTGCAGCTGTATATAAAAGAGTCTGGGCTGCCGTAGTAGGAGAAGCATAATCTTCAAAAATATCTAAGATTTTAAAAGGTTAAACCACATTAGTAAAAATACAGCCTGATTGGCCACTATTTTAAAACCAAAAAATTAAACAGTCCCCATATGACACTGGTTTACAACATAAAAAAGTGAAAGCTAAGATAGCTTAATATTTATCATACTCCACAGGCTGTCCTTTTAAACAATCATATTAAAGAAATCAACACATATTTGGCATCTGTTTCACTGAGAAGAGGAAAGTGCTTTCTTATCAAAAGACAACAAAAATTTATTTAGTGCTTACTATGTTCCAAGCACTGATCTAGGCTCTGGGAATACAAAGAGCAAACAAAAAGTTGCATGGAGCTTAGGTGGTGAGAGAGACAAACAGCTTACACACACGCATCACACATCATCAGTCCAGCTAAGAACACAAGGACAACAGGGTTAGGAGAAAGATAGTGACAGGGTAAGGGTACCAGTTTAAACAGGGTCAGGGGAAGTTCCTCCAATTTTCTATTAAGGTTCACTAAGTAGAAACTGAATGACCAAGGGAGAAAACTCTACATGGAAATCTAAAGAAAAGCTCTTAAAGGGGAGGAAACAGCAATGGAAAAGCCTTGAGGAAGTGAGCAGTGCCTGGCTCTGTCAGCAGAGAGGTCAGTAGGCAGTCAATGGGTATTTGCTGAATATAGACCTATTTGAAATATATCGCTTAACACCATAACAATTTTCAAATTTCAGAAGAGGCCATGTTATGTAAGAACATGAAAACTTGAGAAGTGTCTGATGTGCCCATATTTAAATAAAGAAATAAAACAATCCAACTCTTTGCTTCAAAATAAAACATACAAACACAATGCTATAAATAATATTTACTGAGGATTTATTTCATGCCAGGAGTATACATACTAACATTTTACAAGTATCCAAGATTCTATGCTAAGCAGTTAACAGTTAGTTCATGTGTATTTTCCTACCTAACCCTCCCTGCATTATTATTGTTGCCTGTTTTATAGCTGAAAACGCTGCATCGTGGTGAGCCTTAGTAACTTGCCCACAGTCACACAGGAGTAAGCAGTCATGCAGCATGCACGCCCAGGCTGCCTTAACATCAGAGTCTGAGCTCTTGTAACTGCTGCCAAATATAAAAATATTATTAACATCAGTCAATACACTTAGAAACGTTTACTCCTATAAATAATTGCAAGTGACAAAAATATAAAATAAAAACTAGGGGCATCCTGGTGGAGTAACAGTTGGGCCACCACCTCTGGTGAAGTACAGTCTATATACCTCCCATAGACCCAGGGCCAGGGCTGGAACAAGCAAGATGTATAACTGAATAAAAGTAAATTAAAATGCTTCTTCCTTCTCTCTCTCTCTCTCTCTCTCTCTCTCTCTCTCTCTTGCTGCCTGCTTGTCTGCTCACCTTCACTTCTGCCTGCACCTCTCCTTTAAAAAAAAAAAAAAAAGAAAGAAAACCAATGCCATAATTGTTATTCCCTGTAAGTTATCCAAAAGTAAATCATATCTATCAAATAATAGCCCCTGAACTCTAGACCACAGAGGACATGATTAAGGAAAAAAAAAATTGCAACCGGTTTTGAGTTATAATTCTATCAATTAACACACAATTCCTAATTGCTTTATTTTCTAAAAAATGAGCTAGTACCTTATTTGATATGACAAGTAAGTGAAATGATGGTAGCTTTCTGAAAGTTCAACCAACATTCCGCTCATTACAAATACACAGGTATTACAGAAAAGCTAAACACTATAAGAAAGGAGATAATAGTAAGAAAGACTGACCAAAAATCTGCTCCATCAAACAACTCAAGAAAGAAAGAGCACTTGTCAGGGGAAATAATAAATCACACAAAGCTGTGATGACTTTCTAAAGGGAATGGTAGGCTGAGGGAGCAAAGTAGGTTGGGTAACAGACACTAAATGTCATTCATTTGCTTTTCCTATACTGTGTCTCCAGAAGAAGAGGCACTTTCTCACTCAGCGAGTCACATACTACTAAAGACAAAGTACTGTAAAACAAATGAAGTACCACTGTACTCTTGGTGGAGTAGCAGTTAGGTCCGCCACCTCTGGCTGAGCACAGTCCACATTCATCCCAAGGACCTGGGTTCACATCTTGGGGCTACGGAGAACAATCTATGTGAACAACTAAATAAAAATAAAATAAAAATACTACTTCCTCCTCTCTTTTCCTACCTGCTGCCTACTTGCCTTTACGCACGAGGACACCTGCCCACACAGAAGCACTGCCTGTCACAGCACTTTCAGCATGCATCAATTATTTATTCTGACATGCACTGGAGGCAGACTAGGGGCAAGCACAGGGAAAGACAGTAGAGATGTAGAAGAGGTGAAGAATGCAAAGTAAAGCAAACAGTAAGATAAAGCCCCTGTCAAATTGTGTGAGTAACAGATACACAAATAACATTTTGCTGCATATTCCTTAAAGTGATTAATTCAAACTGGAGGCAGCAACTTCCAGGCACAACCAAGTTGGGAGGACCCCCAGAGAAAAGGGCCACACAGTGAGGCTTCTCTGGCTGGGCTCATTTCCTCCTAGAACACTTCATCCCTGAGATAAAGAGGCAAACTGAATTGGGGTGCTTCCAAAATATGCAGAAATCTAAAGCATTTCCCAGGTGAGAAGCATCCCACCTATAAATGGGTATTCCCAAAGTCACAAGAAGACCTGGTCCGTGAGGCCAGCATCACAAAAACAACAGTTAGAGAACATCCATGAGTGTCTTGGCACCTACTGCCAGAGGGATGGGGAGCTTTTCAACTCCCACACCCAACGGCCTCAAGTCCACCAGAACAACAGAACATCAGATGCCCAAGAATTTCAGAGTACTTGAAATAAAAACCTATATTACTGAAAAAGCAAAAAATAAAAACAAGTATTTCATCACGTGGAACTTTGGGAATTTAACAAAATAATAAAATTTGCTTAAAAACAGAAATTTAGTTATACAACAGGAGCTGATGAGGAATAAAATTATCTCAATTACCAAATTTCATCCTTATGTACTCATAGGGATCTTCTTGCCACAGCTCTTCATCCTCATCTTTATAACACATCACAGAAAAAATTACATCTTCAGATATATTCTAAGAAAATAAAAAACAAAACAAAACAATAGATGAGTAGAAGTTATTCATAGTCTGTGAATACCTGTAATGTACTTACTTCCAGGCTTCAAGAGTTTTCCAAACACTCGGGTTAATTCTTTCCACTGGCTGAGGAAAGCCAGATTGTGTGTGTTAGAGTTCAACACAGCTGTTTTTAAACACTTGATCAAAGGTAGAGAGAAAGAGATGAATGCAAAGGCTATTCTTTGAAGTCATAAGAGGGATAATAAAGTTTTGCTAGTAAATAAATATTAAACACACCTTGATTCTTTAAGGAAGAGAAATATCAAGCCACGGTTTATAAGTAACTTTATTACTGTATTTCTTATTGTGAATATTTTTTAATTTCCTTTTTTATCCTAAACATCAGCTAATCAACTATATTAAAAAGTTATTGGCACATCCTGGGCTCAAGTGTTAAGCCCGTGCCTTGCAGGGCAGTGCTCACAGAAGCAAGGACCCAAGTTCAAGAGGAGGGGGAAAGAGGAGCAGGAGGGGTCCGGGACACACATCTAAAATGAACAAACAAATAAAATGCTTAATGCTTCTTCCTCCTTTGTTCCTGCTGCCTGTCTTCCTGGCTGCCTGCCTTCATTCCTACCTGGCTTCCTTCCTTTTTAAAAAAACAAAAATTCCATTTTCTAAAGCCTAATTGTTCTACAAATGTGGGTTTTAGCAAAGTATCTAATAGTCTTCTGTACATGCTCTCATGCTCTACAAGGCCTTTCTGTGCTCTTAACAATCACATATGTAAAAACAATCATCTTTTATCACTTATTCCAAATTAAATAATTCTAAGAGAAAATGTTCTTAGGCCTAAGTATTGGAGTTATCCTGTGTCTAAATTATATTCATGTGAAAATAAGGCCAACAGCACTAAGTTAAAAAAAAAAAATGCTTACAATTAACCTTGACTTTATAGTAACAAAATAAAATGATACCAGTATCCTATTAATTGCAAAGTAAGGTCAGGGTGATTGGGCAAATATTATTAAGACGTGATATGATTTATAATAAAAATATATACTTGGTCATACAGTAACTGAAATCTATTTCTTATACATATTTGGTCTACATTTAGTGTTCCTGGCTCACAGCTTCCAAAAGCCCTGGAATTTCCTAAGTATAAGTAATAAAAGTAATAAAAGTGTCATGTTGTGTGAATGAGATGACTTCAGGGGAAGCGGTGGCGGGGGCGGGGAGCGGGGGCTGCCAGGGAAACCAACCAGCAATTAGAGTTGGAACTTCCAGTCCCAACCCTGACCTCAGGGAGAGGAGAGAATGGAGATGGAGCTCACTTGCCAATGGCCAATGACGAATAATCAGACCTATGTAATGGAGTCCCCATAAAAACCCAAAAGGGATGCTTCATAGAGCTTTAAGTTGGTGAAGCTATGGAGACATGAGGAAACTGGCACCTGGAGAAGGTATGGAAGCTCCAATCCTTTCTCCAAAGTATACCTTATGCATCTCTTCCATCTGGCCATTCTTTAGTTATATCTTTTGTAATGAATGGGTGATCTGGCAAGTAAACAAGTTTCCTGAGTTCTGTGAGTCATTCTAGCAAATTCATCAAACCTGAAGGAGTCATGAGAACAAATGATTTCTAGTCACTAGGTCAGAAGCACAGGTAACGACCTGGACTTGAAGCTGATATGTGATGTGGAGGGCAGTCTTGAGAGCCAGTCCTTAACCTACAGAATCTTGTCACTCTCTCCGGATAGAGATCAGAATTGTGTTGAATTCTCAGACACCCTGCTGGTGTTCAAGAACTGCTTATTGGGTGGAGAAACCTCTGCACACACCCATGTTGCAATGGGTCCAGGAATCCTGAACAACATAGAACAATGCCGAAAACACTATATTTGTTTGACATGTAATAAGCTAATACTAAACAGAATTCATCCTGGAAACCAAAGGAATTTATTTTTGTTTTTAGATACCCTCTTAGAGTTTATAGAATTTAAAACTCATATTTCAAGAGAAAAAAAACAGTTCCTAACATCTTTGAATTATCCAAAATTATCTAGATACAAGAAATTAGTTACTAATGACCCATAATTTTCTTTCTCATTTGTTCTTTTATTAAATAATAAGGAATTCATTTTAAGTAAACAATTGATATAAAAACAAAAAAATCTAAGCTTCAGCTACAGCACCTAACCATCCAATAAAGGATCATATTGACAAAAAAAAAATGGCCACATATCAGACTTCCTTTCCTAAATATAACACTACCTTAACACAGCCCTGGAGCCTGTTTTCAAAGAACTTTTATACAAAGTACCTCATTTGATCCTAACAACCTTTCAGTAAAAAGTGTAGAAATGCATTAGCTAACTTAGCAGAGGAGAAACTGAGGCTACAAGAAATTTCAAGCAAAATTAACAGAATCCAAGTCTTCCAACTCACCAACTTGAAGGCCTTACTCTCATCTCAGCTACTTAAATTCCCAAGCCTTTCATACCAGTTAAAAAACTGCATTAATTTGAAATTAATGGAATTAAAAATTTATTAGATATAAAATGTAGGGTTAGTTAACATTGACTTTGTCGAGAAAGAACCCAATTTAACCAGAGAATAATTTCAGAGCGCAGTTCCCTGACACTAACCTGTATATGTGGTTTCATCTGCTTCCAGGTTACAGAATGAACGACGCCTTGGTTGAGATAGCTGAACGCTTGCTGAAGAACGCGGGGGGCTACGTATTCTTTCTGTCTGTATTGGTCTAAAATCTTTAATAGTACCTACAGGAGAATGGGAAAAAAAAAGTATGGGAAAACACAAACGACTTTAAATTTAAAAGGAGGTACATTTTAGGCATGACCTAAAGCCTGGAATTCATAGATACGGGAATTAACTATCTGGTTAGACCACTCATGGGAAATTTTAATTATTAGATAGGCTCATGTTATTTTGAACTGAAAAGTGTCATAGTATAAATGTCAGACATTTACCAGTTTTTAACCTGTGAAACTACTCAGTATAATCTATGTTCTATTCCTCAAATAAACTGACTCCTGTTTAAAATAACAATAAGCTTGATTAAACATAAACAATGAAAACATTCACACAGCGAAAGACATTATAAAGAGGTTTAATGTTTGATAAAGGTTTGTTTCAAACTGAAAGAGCATTGGTGGCCTAGTTCCCTTCCAAATTGGATAAGTTATTCAAAAAAAAATATTAGTCCTCTGAAAAGAATAAGTTGTCTCCCTAACTAAATTACATATAAAAATAAATTCCAGATGGGGAAATATTTCAACCACAACAACAAAAGTAATAAAAACATAGAATTCCTAGAAGAAAATATGGAAGAATTTTATAATCTCAGATGACAGAAAATCTTTGTAAACATAATACAAAACCAAGAAATTTGTAAGAGTTTTTTTAAAGATTATTTATGGAGTGCCCTGGTAGAGCAGTGGTAGGGTCAGCCACCTCCAGCCGTCACAATCCATATATATCTCAAGGAGTCTAGTCGCATCCCGGGGCTGGTGGGAACCAAGATTACCAACTACATAAAATAAATAAGGTACTTCTCACTCTTCCTTCCTATGTGCCTCTGATCACCTTCAATCCTGCCAGCACCTTTCAAGAAAATTTTTTTTTAAAAAAAGGCTTTCTTATAATGAAAGAACCATGCCCCAGACCCACAGTGGCTTGAACTGTCCAAAGACTCTCAGAGGTAGCATGACAATCAAATCAAAGACTTCCATCTCCTGGTCTCCCAGGCTCATCAAGCCTACAGACAAGAGAGTAAATAAAAAGCATTCTTCCAAAACATGTAGAGTCTTTATGAACTCAGAACATTAATTCAGTTCAAGTTATATAAAATTCAGGTGGATAAGAATTGTCAGAAATCCTGTCATCACCTAGAAGCTCCTTCTGTAATGCAAACTAAAATGGATGCTTTCAAACTTGGCTCCTCCTAATATACTTGTGGCTCATACACAGGAAAATGTTGGGAGACGTGACAAAACACCACATGAGAGAAGACTTTGGTAAGAACTGTTTTTAAATACCAGGAATAAATATATCAAACAACCAAGATACAAACACAGTGTTTGGCATGGATGCAATGGCATATTTATGTGTGTTTTTGTACGTTCACATCCATCTATGTGACCCTGGAAGAACTCTCTTCAACACTTCTAGAAGCACAGACTTTGCAATGCATGTGAAATGGGATTTAACAGCAGTGGAAAGAACAGAAGGTAGAGCTGATCCACATCCTAATTACCCCACCATCCATAGTAAGTTGCTGAACAGATAACTTTATTCACTGATTTTCCTTACAGAGTTTCTCCTGGGCCAACAAAATAACTGGTGAGAAAACTTTAGTGGCAGTTTTCCTGAACTGTTACAGGGTACTTTTTAGAAATGATAATCTGTAAAATAATAACCCATAAAAGGAAGTATTTCATCTAAGATAACAGGTTTGAAGTATTTATATCATTGACAATAAAGATGACTAATTTGAGTAGATTTATAAAAATCTGGAATCACCTTCTGTATCATTAAAGCTTTTTTACTATGTCTGATTAATATTTGCTTCCATATGGTCCTGACACAGTCAGTGTTCAATCATTATTAAACTTGATATGCTGAAATATAAAGATCAAGGTACAAATAGCAATACAGATCAACCAATCTTCATCCCACTTGTCCTTTGTAGTGTTTAAATATTAGTATCAACTCCAACTGTTTCTCAAGAGCCCCTTATTTTCACTTTGTGGAATGGTCTCCAAACTTTCACAAAACATGTAGGCTCTCAGCAGGAAGTATTAACTTCTGACCCTAAAAGAGATCAGTTCATATTATAAAAATCTTCTGACATAAAAGTTTAGAACATGAATGTGAGGTCCAAAGAAATAGAGAGTAAGACAATCATAAGAGGTCAGGGAGAGTTCAGAAAACCCCGTCCAGTACTGGGCTGACCACCGATGAACAAGCTGAAAAGGTCTGAGCCCCTCATGAAAAGGTCTGGAGCTGCTTCTGTGTGGCTGCCCCACAGCTGGGGCTCTGAAACTGATTCTCAGAACTGCCACTTGGGTCTCTGCTGATATGCAATGTAGTGATATGTTAACAAGTTCTCTTAACTGGCTAGAAAGACAACTCTTTTCAGTAGCAACCATTCTCCTACTCAAGTGTAAGTTTGTTACCTGCTGAATTCCAACAGCATAGGTTTTCAAAAAGAATTCAGAAAATTCAAAGTATTCTTTTGTGACATTTCCAGGGCTTCCATATCTTAAAATACAAAGAGAAAATGTTAAAACACTGTGAATTTTGAAAACAAAGCACACTCACTAGCTTAAATACAATCCCTTGTTGAAAGATGTATTCCACTGAGGTAGAAAATTAACATGTTCTCCTTTATTCCAGAAGCCCCCAAATGAAATAATGATGACCTGTACTTAGGACTTTGGACCATACTTAAGATTTCAGAAAGGAGATTTCACCTACTTAATTAACCAAGAACTCCTAAAGGACAAACACTACAAATAAAAATGTTTTATCTGACATAATAGGCTTTTTTCCACCCAACGAATGCTTCTGAATTTAAATTTGACTAACTTTCCTACAGTACTGAAAGCCAAACACTTTCTTATACAATTCCTGAATATTTCCAATGAGCAAAATATTGTCATTTGTCCATTCTTTTCACAGAATAGAAAAGACCAGAGATGACTGTCCACCTCATCATGCTCTCAGAGCTGACACAGTTAAGCCTGCTGTAAAATGGTGACTTTCTGCCACTGTGGCTCTAAAGACAAGTATTCATAGACTGTGGAGCGTCCAGAGATCTCTCTAGGTTCATTATCTCCAACGT
The DNA here is from genome assembly GCA_004363575.1 of Solenodon paradoxus. Taxonomy (NCBI): domain Eukaryota; kingdom Metazoa; phylum Chordata; class Mammalia; order Eulipotyphla; family Solenodontidae; genus Solenodon; species Solenodon paradoxus. Next base: position 392,117 of record RJWH01000214.1, on the reverse strand, counting down.
TGAGACACTGGCCATGAGACCGTAAATCTAATAAACAGAATCACCGTTCAAAGAGACGAGCTACAATATGCAGCGCCCACTTCTTACACTTCCACCAGACCAGCTCCGGTCGATCATCCTCATCAATCTGCAGTGTCTCCTAAGAGGAGAGAAGCACCCAGGTTAAATTTCTGCATAATCACAGGATTTATGTGAATGACAAAAGCAGAATAAACCTTGGCATAGATTGTATCATATTAAACATGAACTGTGTTTGCCATACAAATTCTTGCTTTATAGATTGGTTGACAGTAATTAAGCAAAGCAAATTTCAAATGAAAATGTTGTTCACATTTATCTCTTGTCTTAGAAAGTTCCAAGAAAGTAGAAAACAAAATGTGAAACACACGTCCCCGAGGAGAAGCTCCAGGACAACACAAAGTGCCATCTGACCTGGAGATAGTATCACACAAGCGTACGCTCATCAAGTTCACTAACTATCCAGGAAGTTCTGTGCATTTATGTATGAAATTAAACCTCAGCATAATTTGTCCCAAAATATGGACAAAGACTGTAGCAGATTTGAAGACAAGCTTAAATTGCAAAATATGCATTTTAATTTTGCTAATTTGATTAGTTATTTGAGCTAATGTGATCAGTTAAATAGAGCATCACTATTATTGCAGATAGAAATAAGAAACTGCCTTTCACTTGTGTAAATGGCAAAGTTAGAATTTAGGTAACAGACATTCTCAGTCACTGCTTAATAGGAAATAAACAAGAGTGATGTTTCTGGAGAAAACTGCAAGATCTGTCAATGACTTAAGTTGAAAACTTTATCGAAAGAACATAATCATGTATTTGCACAAAAATTTGACTACATCTTTATCATTGAAACACTGAAAAACTCTGAAACACTGAAAAACAACCCAAATGTCCAGTCAATCAAGCATCCAACATAAATGACAAATCAAAAACAATAATTATAAAAATATTTATAATAGATTTTAAGTGAAAAATTTCAAAACAGTACCTACATATTCCACTTATAAATAAAAAATGGTTCTTTATAGAGGCAGAGAAAAAAGACTAGAGAAATACCAATTTTTAAATGGTTTTCATTTTTAAGAGGATCAAATATGGTCATTAATTTTATCTGAACGTTTGAGAAATTAGTATGTATTACTAATTTTACTATAGTAGTATTTTTCCCCCAAATAATAGGCAGAGATAATAACTCAGTCTACCACAAATATCCCAAACCCAAGTTTTTCCAGTTTTTCTTAGGAACAGAAGCCCTGTCTTACAGGGGGAACCGTCCTGTCGAGAATAGTTCGAAAGATCTCCATCCACGCTGTCATGGTCTGGTTATGCACCAGCTGCAGAGGCAATGCATACTGAAAATAAAGAACAACATCATCACACAATACTCCCTCTCCTCAAGAAAACATCAACTTCATCCACATTGGAAGGTTGAAATAGATGAAACGACTAACACTTGAGCCTAAAAAATAGTCATTCCTTATGATTCAAACCTAAAATTTAATTTAAGGTAGATCTATAAGTATATATATATAAAATATTTTTTGAAGTCTACAAGTTATACATGATATGAGTAGTTTCTCTGGGTTACCTTTATAAATGAAAAAACATTCATAAAATCTCATTTATTCAGCACAAAATTCTAGCTAAGTGAAATTTTTTTTACCATTTCCCCCTTCTGTTTCAAACTTTTCATTTTAACCATATTCCCCAGCTTTACTGAGATACAAATGACTTAGAACATCATGTGAATTTAAGGTAAACAATGTGATGATTTGATATACATAAATACTGCAAAATGATTATTACCACAGTAAGATTCGTTAACACCTCCATCACCTCACATAATTACTTTAATGGGTGATGAGAACTCACTTTAACAAAAAAATCTTTACCTCATAAAACATTTATGCTTTCTCAATTACTTTCCTCTACGCTGCGGCTGAATACTGCGTGTATGCAGTTCTGCTGAGTCCCTAAGGAACCTCACTACTCCTGAGTTACAGATGAGGTCAAGCGTTTCCACACCCCTGAATCCAAACTTGCCACATGCTGTGGGCAAAATTATCTCTGTCCTCACAATGCTTATGCTCTACCTATATAGGGGACATATACATAAGCCAAGAACTACGACATGGTGTGACCCAGAGCAGCCCTGATACAGGCACACAGAAGGACCACCTGGTCAGTCTGGCAGCTGCAGGACAGTGTACAGAGAGAGGTGCTGTGCGGATCAGGGCAGAAATGCGGGAGAGCACTCCAGGCAGAAAAACAGTGTGGTAAAGGTTCAGGAGCAAGGAAAGCACACATGGTCATGAAGCCACCAGGACTTCAGTATGGCTGCAGGGGACAGACACAGTGGAGACAGATGAAGCAGAAAGACAAAGGGTATTTGCAGACCCTGCAATGAAAGGCATACAGACACTGCATCTCAGCTCTGCCACTCACAGAAGCTCTGCCACTCACAGAAGCTTAGACAGTAAATTTCCATGAGCCCCTTCTTTCAAAAGGATTTTTTTAATACATTGGAAAACACTAAAATTTTCATTCTTTTTCTTTTCTTAAGGAAAGACAGGAATGGAGGCGAGCAGGCAGACAGGTAAGCAGGAAGAGAGAGGAGGAAGAAACATTAATTTATTGAGTTATTCATCTTGGTTGCTCCCCCGGTGACCCGAGTCTTTGGGGCATATGTGAACTATGACCTGCAGACCTAACCGCTAGGCCACCAGGGCACAGCAAGAATACTGTTCATTTTCAATAATAACTGACACTTACTGAACACTTTGCATGTATCAGGCTGAAATACAATGGCACATTGATCCTCTGCACTAGAAATTTACCTGAACCAGCGCATAAAAGATTTTCAGGATCTGCTTCTGGAGTAATACAGAATAGTGTGAGGGGTCGGGAAGGAGCTGCATGATCTGTTGCTGGATACGAGGCAGAAATACTTGCATTGTTGCTATAAGAGGTTCTCTTTCCTCTGCTTTTTTGTATCTATATGAGTAAAGACAATAAGAGAAAAATAATTTCTTCCCCACAAGAGAACGAGAAAAAATGAAAACAATTTTTTAACTATGTAAAGCTAACAGAACAAAGACATTCCAAATTTTCTGTTTGAATAGTTAGAATAAACTTGGAAGGAACTTTAAAGATGTACATTCCTGTTTCAGGCAGAATACCGACACTTTCTAAAAAGAGCTGCGTTTAAAAGACTACAAGATTTATAACTTTCCTACATGAATTTTTCTAGCACTTAATTCCCCTCATAACACAATTCTTTCTATAAAACACAAATTGATATGCCAATTAAACAGACATTCTGGTATATAACATAATTTGTCCTATAATTCTTCTCAGACTATCTAAATTAAGACATTAAAGTAGTCGATATACTTGGGCACTCTGTGATCACTTTCACAGTTATAAAATTTAAACACCATCTACAGATCTTCAGAGTCTCACTCTGCAGAATCAAATGCATTCATAGGGAAATCCAGGCCATACATGCACAAGCAGCTCTTAGGAACCTGAAAGCAGCCCACCTCTGCCTTTATGGCAAAGAAAGCAACATTTTCCATCTTTGATCTGATTTGCTTAATAATGTGTCCATTCAAAGACAAATGGTAAGGTTATCGCTAATGCAGAGATGCCAAGGACAGCAGTTAACAAATAGTCCTCTGAGAAGCACTACACATCACATCACTGCCTTAGGGATGAATGATGTAAAGGAGCAAATTAAGGCTCTTTAAATCACTGTCATAAATATCTGTGTTTAACCCAACATTTCCCACAGTGACCTAACTTTGCAGAAAACCCATAGCAAACCCCACAATGCAAGTCAGTTCTTTCTAAGGAACACAGGAATGGCATCTTCAGTCAGTACTTACTCGTAAGTCTTCACCAGTTGATACAGACATAATAAACTGCCAAGCCAGCTTCCACTGCTCTGGGACTGCAAGTAATAGTCTATCTTGTCAACTACTGCTGGCCAGTGACCAGGGAAATCATATTTAATGATGGCGCGAAGACACATTGTTAACTGGACTCTACAAGATGGGGGGAAAAAGTCCATAATCTAAGTAGTTATAACTTCCAGAGTCTTTATTTTACTTTATTTTTTTTTAACATAAGCACACTCTAACTCCTACTCACCTACATTATATAGTCATGTTTCTGTAGCGGGGGGAGAAAGAGCAGTCCTATAAAGAAAGACCTCAAGAGCTCAACTTACTGAAAAAAACCACAACGTGTGATTTCCTAGAATCAATGAAACTTTTCAAACTATCTTACCCTAAACACAGCTTAGTATGTGTTTTGAAAAAAGAATTAAAAGCGAATTCATAAAAAAAATTTCAATAGGTGTGTCCTAGTGGGCAGTGGGCAGATCAATCACTTCTGCAGGAGCAGAGGTCACATACCCCTGGGTTTAAATTCTAGGTCCAGGAGGAAACAACCAGTGTGAACAACTAAATAAAAATACTTCTTCCTCCTCTCTTCCTGCCTATTCACCTGCATTCCTGCCTGTACCTTTTCTTAAAAATAAATAAATAAATAAAATCCAATTAAAAAAAGACAATGCATCTACGACAGTTCTGCAAATTTTCCAGTTTGTTATATTTTATATTTTATTTATTATATCCAAAGGGGGAATAATTTTTTTTTTAAATGTATCATTTCAACCAGACAAACTTAGCCTAAAATTGGTCAAAGTAAAACAAAGGCACCATAACAGTGAGGGCAGGGGGAGCCTCTGTGAGCCAAAACCTGAGCCCTCAAATCGGTGAACAGCCCACAGACTGGTTGCACATACCAAATCACCCCTCAGTACTAATTTTTGTACTTTGAGCATAAGAAACAAGCACTTACTAACCATTCCTGAAGAGGAAAGCTAAGGGCTGTTTCCAAAGAAAGAAAGAAAAAAGCAATGGGAAAGGCATAAAACAGAAAACAAGAAATCCTTTTTTAAAAAACCACAAAGTAAAGTGATCAAAGATGTGCTGTCATAACATTCAGGTCAGTAATTATTTCCTCAAAGAGACTCCAAACTATAATTAGGATTGAGAAGAAAATGAGAGGAAAAAAAGTTCTCTTCTACCTCTATAAACTATCAATTTGTCCTTACATGGTCATTTGCAAAGGGCTAGAAAGGGAACCTTGGTAAGTTTGGATTCCATGGTGTGGAAAAAAAATTTTTTAAAGCTTGTGTTCAGTTAAACAGCCAATATTGGGTGCACCCTGGTAGCCTACTGGTTTAAAGCAGACACAGTCCACATAAATGCCAAGGTCCCCAGTTCAAGACCCGAGGCCTAGGAAATAAGCAATGATGTAAACTAAATAAAATAAAGTACTTCTTCCTATTCTCTCTCTTCCTGCCTGCCTGCCTACTCACGTTCATTCTTGCTTGTACCTTTCCTTTAAAAAAAATTGCTAATAACTTGGAATCACTATAAACTAAGACAAATAAATAATGCCTTTTCCATATGTTACCCCAAATCTAAGTGAAAAATTCCCTTTGCAATTCCCTTAAGCAAACTTTGAGGATATCTCTTCAAGGTTGGTTACATTACAGTTAAGCCTTTGGGACATAAAAGCAGCAAAGCCCCAAAGAACATTTTCACAACAAAGGTAAGAGTCTTCTCTTCTACTACTGGCAGCTGTTCCTGGACAACAAACAGGTCATTTTATATGCAATAAAATGGAAACTTCTCATTTTTTTAAATTTCACCTTCTGGTTGGCTCTCCCAACAATCATTTCTCAGTTCATGCTGAGCAAAAGATGACTACAGACAGCCATCTTTCCATACATTGCATTAGAAACAATGCAAAATTCAGAGAGATCCAAAAATCCTAAAGATTTTAACAATAAATGGACACTTTCAAAGAATTTCAAGGCTTCTCTTTAGCTAGTAAATGGCTGATGATAAGCATGGCACCATAGCTGAGCCTGTGCCAGGATGGCCTCTGGGCTGCCAGCATACATGAAGGTGATTTTCTTTCATTAGTACACTTGTTATTTCGACTGAACTAACAAAAGGCTGAACAAAGAGGAGGTCAATATTTGCTCCTTCCTCACCACTCCCTTCTTCCTTTTCTACTGCCTATGTCAGAATATATATCAGTCGCTCGGGGATGAACTTAGATCTAATTCCTTGACATTTGACAATTGCATCATTCCCCTAGCTCGGTTTGATCTCTTTCCTTCCTCCATTTCCAAAAGAACCCTAAAGACTAGCTCATGTGTAAAAGACTCTGTCTCTCCTATTTTAAGATGGCAATACAATTTTTTTAAGAGGAAGAAAGCAGGTAGGCAGGCAAGAAGAGAGGGGAGGACAAAATACTTTATCTTATTTAATTGCTCAACCTGGTTGTTCCCCTAGGCCCCAGGTCTTGGAACTAGGTCCTTGAGATAGATGGGGACGACACCTGAACCAGCAGGGCACACCAGAATACACATTTCTATGACTCTACAGCTGTGCAGCCCAGTCGGAGCAGTCACTAGCTCCATGTGCACACTTATACATGAAACAAAGGGAAATGAAAAAATTCAGTTCTTCTTGATACTAGCCATATTTCAAGTACTCAGCGGCTCTCTAAGCCCCCTGGCTAAACAGTATGTATGGCGCCTGGAACATCTCTACCACGGCAGAAAGCTCTGTGGGACAATGTTACTCTTCAGCGTCTAACCTGAATCTGAAAACCTAGAGACAATCCTAGTAGTTGACGCCTACTCTGTCCTATTTTCTCCAAAGAAAAAGTTATTCAGTGCATAGAAAAGGAATAAAAAGATAGGTAGAAAGATAAGTGGTAGGTTACAACTCCCAGAAGTGAACTTCCCTGTATCAGAGAAAAAAAAAAAAAAGAGAACGTAAAAAGTCAAGAGATCATAATTAAGAGCAAAAGCTATTCACACAGTAGAATTTATACACCATTTTAGCTGGGTGTGATTTTTGTCCTTAATTTTTTGTGGCAACTTACAGCAACACGTCTTTTCCAAAACATTATGAGGCAAAGAATCACTAATGCAAAAACAAATAAGGAAAACAATAATTTTTTTGAGTGCCTATCTCTTTGTAACTTCATCTCTGTTAAGAAAACAACCAGAAGCTGATGATTAAATCCAACCTCTCCCATCCAAATGGTTTGTGCTTCCTGCTATTCCTATAAATAGAGTATAACATACCTCACTAAATCTGGAGACCGAATTATTCCTTCCACAATGTTATCACGAATTTGCTGGCGATCGTTTTCATGAATGTTGAATGGAAATATTGCTTCTCCTGGTGGAGGTTCACGGTCTGGCCAGTACTGTGTCACCATGTTCTTCAAGTAGATGGCAGCTAAGTGACAGCAAAGATGCTAATGTAGCAGCATTAAAAAGATGGCTTCAATTCAGCTCTATAAAACGAGGAAGGCTGAGACCTTCAATGCCAAGCATGGCACCCAGCAAAATGGAAAATCTTAGAGTTATAAATAACCAAGTGGGGGAAGGAAAATAATTAATAATTTAAAGGTTTCTCATAGCTAATAAATCAAGGGTAAACAGAAAACATTTCATTAAATCAAGTTCAGAATGTATATGATAGAAAAATGACCTAGGAAGCAAATCTATATGCTGCGGCTAAATACAAGATGGTTTTAATGAGACCCTTCTAAATGAGCTTTGAGTTATCAGAGTTGTACCCCTCATAACACCTAAAACTGAACTAACAACAGTTGAGATTTTGCTTTCCTTCCATTTTTTTTTTTTAATTTTCTTTCCTCTACTACCATTGTATAATATCTATACTTTCTATAGTACTGGGAATATTTATTTAACCCTTTTGAAATATTTACTACTTGTAAACATAATAGGGAGAAGGACATCAAATTTCAAACATGTTTGGAAATTTTCATGTTTTTTTGTTTCTATTAAAATACATAATAGTTATTTCTATTCTTAACCATCTTCAAAATTTACCACAGGCTTCTGGAAGAAACAAGCAGACATACTGCTACATGGTTTTGAATGGGAATGTCAGGCTTTCTAACCATGCCAGATGAACACTTAATATAGGTACATACTGTTCAAATCCATTCCAATATGTACAATATGTAAGAATAAAGGCATGATGTGTAAAGAATTAAAACTTTTTTCCCCTAAGTTTACACTCTCTCTTCTTCTCCCACCCAACTCCCCTTTCATCTCAATTTTAACAAAAACATAAAGTGGTTGGTCAAAGCAGAGAATAAACCAACATGTTCTACAGGTGTCACACTGACAATCATTCAATAGAAATGTAATGAAATTACAAACCTGACTTCATATGTACTCCTCTTTCATGAGTTTTGATTCAACAGAGGTATGAAAAAGACTACTTCATCCAGGATTTCTACTTGTTTGTATAAAAACAAAAATCATTTGAGAGAGAGATAATTTAGGTGTTTGTCTTATTTCTTTTTAATTTAGACCACACAGGCTCTGGACTAAGTATACCATCTTTCATGAGAGGTGCATTTGTTACATTATATAGCAGTCAGTGGCAATAAAAATGTAGAGATTGTTTAAGAATAAGTGATCTAGAGTTCTGGTCAAGATGGTGACCTGGTAAGAGCGAGACTCACATCCTCCCCACAGATCAACTGGGAATTCACCTATATTCCAGAAACAAACACTGAGAAAAAGCAGGCATTGAGGTTATAGAGACACAGCAATCATGACCACAAAGGGTAGGCAAAAATATCAGGGTTCAGAGCTATACAGCAGAGCTATACAGTTCAGAGCTATACAGAGCTATTCTGGATTCAGGGCAGGAAAGGGGGTGGAACTGCAGAACTGGCTCTTCAAATTGTAAAAGCAGCAGAGTCCCATCAGAGGGACTGGGACAATGAGCCGAGGGAAAGGATCCTGGTACAAGGTGGAAGGAGGACAAGTGCCCTGGTGGTTTGAATGGGAGGCCTAGCAAGAAAATTACACTGGGCGCTGCCATAACCAGAAGGCAGAGAGGGGAAACCCCCACTCCCAACCCCTCTCACCATATTGCCCCAGAGCCAAAGGAACCACCCAGTGGAAATCCCGCCTGCAGGCTTAAAAGAAGAAGAAAGTCTTCCAAAGGGAAACTGTCAATGCTACCCACTAGCACCACTTTGTGCGTGGAGGCGGAGCTGCAGTCTGATTGCCGATTGTGGGCCAATTGCGAGATGGTCATTATAGTTTGGAGCTGGGGCTGGGGGGAGGCTATGCATCTGCCACACAAACTCCAACCCCATAGGCTGAACTCTTGGGCAGCAACACAGGGTCCACATAAGAACTTCAAAAAAAAATCCAAGCAGGGGTGACATCACAAAACTAAAGAAATTCCAAGATCCAGGCTTACTCTACACAAAGTTATCATTTATAGGGAAATCTAATTCACAGAAACATAAACAGAATGCCAAACAGGGCAAAGACAGAAAAATATACGTGAAATGATGGATCCAACCAAAAACTCAGGGAAAAATCTGAATACAACTGATGATGTAAACTACCTGAGGATGAATTTAAGGCAACTGTGATAAACATACTCATGGAAATCAAGAAAACAATACAGGAAGAAAAAGATAACAACAAAAATTAAGAAATGAAATAAGGTATCAAAGAAGTGAAGAATGATAGTTGAACTAAAGAACTCAATAGAGGGACTCAAGAATAAAATGGAGGGATCCTCCAGTGGAATCAGTGAGATAGAAGATAGGGCAGAGGAATGCACTAAGCAAACCAGCAAAGAAATAAAATAATGCAAAGAAATGAAAATAGCATTCAAGACCTATGGGATAATATTAAAAGGAACAATATTGGCATCACAGGGGTCCCAGAAGGAGAAGAGAGAAAAAAGGGAGCATAAACTGTATTTGAAGAAATAAGAGATGAAAACTTCCCTAGCCTGAAGAGTAGAAGCAAGCCTCCAGACCCAGGAAGCTCAGAGTTTTTAGTAAAAGAAAGCCAAGCAGACCTATATCTAGACACACTGTCATCAAAATGTCAAAAACACAAGATTAAGAATTTAAAAGCAGTCAAAGAAAAACGAGTCATATAGAAAGGAGTTCCCCTAAGACTGTCAGCAGATTTATCAACTGAAATTACAGGCCAGAAGGCAATGGCATAGTATATTCAAAGTGCTAAAAGAAAAAGATTTTCCACCTAGGATACTGATTATCATTCAGAACTGAAGAAATGATAAAAAGCTTTTTCAATACACAAAAGTTGTATAAAGTTGTTAAAGTTCCTTTAACTTATCACCACAAACCAGCTCTACAAAAAATACTAAAGGATGTAATATAAAGTGCAAAGAAACCCTACTTATAAACAGCAAGACAGCAAATATAAAAAGTGGGGAGGAGGAGATGGGAACAAAAATGCAGATGGTTAGAATGAGCGTAAGACTAATGTGTTTTCAAATAAAAATAGGAAATAAACAGAATTCTTAAGGCTAATGTCAAGGTAAGCTCAAAATACATCTGCAGGGAAAACTCAAAGAAGAAAAAGGGAAACCAATCAAAGCATAACAACACCCAACCCACCTAAGAAGATAAAGAGAAGAACAAAGGCACTGTCTGGAACAACACACAGAAGATAAATTACAAAATGACAATAAGCAGTGACATATCAACAGTTGTCCTAAACATTAATGGCCTGAACTCACCAGTAAAGTGACACAAAATGGCCACTGGATTAAAAAATATAACCCAAGCTTCTGCTACATTCAGGAAGCTTACCTTTCAAAAGATTAAACAAAAGCTCAAAGTCAATGACTGGAAGACAATTCTATAGTCAAATGGCAACCACAAAAAAAGTAGGAATGGCCATATTTATATTGGATAAAAAAGACGTCCAACTAAAAAGCATAACAAAAGACAGAGATGGACATTATATTATGATTAAGGGGTCAATCCATCAAGAAGGCTGAGCACTTATTAATATTCATGTACCAAATTAAGAAGCACCAAAATATATTAAGCAAGTATTATTAGAACTGATGAAAGACACCAACAGCAACACAATTACAGCAGGAGACTTCAACACCCCATTTACAACAAAGGAAAGATCAACCAGGCAGAGAATTAACAGGGAAACAACAGTTTTAAATGACCATCTGGAGCAGTTAGTTCTAATAGACATATACCGAACACTTCATCCAATGACTACAGATTTCACTTCCTTCTGAAGTGCACATGGAACATTCGCAAGGATAGATCATACGCTGGGACACAAAACATGTTTGAACAAATTTATAAATATTGAAATCATATCAAGCATCTTCTCTGACCACAATGGCTTAAAATTAGAAATCAAGTACAAAAAGAAAGCTAGAAGACCCCAAATTAACTGGAGACTAAACAACATGCTTCTGAAATGACTCTTGGGTAAAAGAGGAAATCAAAGAGGAACTTAAAAAAAACTTCGAAAAAGAAAAAAGAATTGGAGAACCATATACCAAAGATGATGCAGCTGCTTTGGGGTAGGGATTAAAAATAAGCTAACGTATAAATTCTATGTTTTTATAACACTATGTCAAGAAGACGTTTTAATAAACTATCTTAAAATACTTTAAAATATTGTTTGCGAAGTGTCATAGGAAGTTTACAATGGCTCTATTAATACTCAAACTATTAAGACATAGGCTGCATTTAGTAAAAGGTAGTTTTCAGAACAGTCCTATTTTATAAAACAAAGACTAAAGCAATTAAGAGTTATGACTTCAAAAGACTTACAAGGAAATCTTACATATCTTATTTAAGCAAAAAATAATTCCAATGTGAATGTTTTCCATAGGTTTTTTTTATCATAAACATGTAGGAATCTCTTCCTTCTATCTGAAAATACACAAAGACTAAAGCTCACCCAATATTAACAATGGTCATTTCTAAGCAACACATGTTGGATTTTGTTTTATTTTCTTCTCTATGCTTCTGTATTGCCCAAATTATTTATATTAAGTATGTCACTTATATAATAAAGTCTTTTTATATATATTTTCATTAGCTATTGTCACTTTGCCCCATCTATCTTGAATTACTGTTTTTCCAAACTCCTGACAGTCCAAGGACGTTCTCTGCCTTTAATCTTTGGATTCTAATCATCGGTTTAAAAAAAAAAAAAAAGAAAAAGAAGAACAATACACAAAATTGCAGAATTAAAATAAGGTCCCATAAACTTAATAGTAAATTTCATATTTAAAACAAAAGGCCCTGTTCCCCAATCATGTAGTTAAGAGCATCTGCATGGCACACGTGGTGGCCTAACAGGTTAAATCAGGCACAGTCCACAAACAATCCTAAGTTCAAGACCTGGGGCCAGGAGAACAACCAATGATAAACAAATGAATAGAATAAAATAAGTAAAGTGTTTCTTCCTCCTCTTTCTTCCTGCCTGCCGACTCATCTTTATTCCTGCCAGTAACTTTCCTTTAAAAAAATCTGTGCAATACATCATCTCCATAAATGAAGGAAGCATGACTTCATATATATACACTCAGTGTCTCAATCTGTGGACTCAAAGGTAAGGTCACAAGGAATTAAAAATTAGAAAGTTTAAGCCATAAAAAAATGGAAAGCTAAAGGGGGAATATGGCAAAGTTACAGAGGCAAGGAGTTGATAGGTGGAAGGGAAGAAGTAAAGATAAGGCTAGGGGGGATGTAAGAGCTAAACTTCCAGAGGAAATGAAAGAAGTTGTTTGTCTTGTTCTTCCCTGAACTATATACATGGCCTAAATATTAGTTGCTAAGCCACAGGAGTGTGCCCAAGTAAGTGAGTTTTTAAGTCATTCAGAGACTTCATGTATATTTCCTTATTTTTTCAAGAAACCACAAACAGAATAAAATAAGCCTCTACCTCTGCTATCACCTATAAACAAATTTATAAAGAATAAAAAACAACTCACCTGCCTGGCGCACTGGAAATTCCACTTGATCAGAAACTATAATCCGAAGTAAACTGGGGGCAAAATTGATAATCTTGTAGGACTGAAATTACAAAGAAATACTTTATAAAGTAAGGCAATATAAATTAGTAACTGTTAGCACCTGTTACTAAATACATTGCTGTCTAAATAAAAGGAAAACTTTTAAAGATACAGAAACTCTCTGAGGCAAAATGAAGATTATAAGAATACTTCAAGTCCAAAAAATTGACATAGAAAAACTGATGAATAAAATATGAACATTTTGGCATTCCCTGGTGTCTTAGTGGTTTAGTTCACCACAGCGCAGTCCACACACACACCTGAAGGTCACCAGTTCAAGACTCCAGACCAGAAAAACTACTAAATGAAATAAATCCTTCTTCCTCCTTTCTCTTTCTGCCTGCCTACCTGCTTGCCTTCATTCCTGCCTACCTTTCTTTAAAAAAAAATTTTTTTTTCTGGTTTTTGGATATGCAGTATCAAAATGCTCTCCAGAAATCTTACACTCTCAACTATAGTATATGCATGTGTTTAGTTGCCCAACGCAGGGATTCATAATTCCAAGTTTAAATTACATTTCCTCTAGGTTGTATTTTTTTCCCTCTTTGTTGACTATTGGTTTTCTCCTACACATTCCTCCTTCCCTTTATCCTTTTGTAAATGGAATGCTTGTCTTATTATAATAAATTCCTAAATTCTAAGGGTACTTATGAATTTAAATCTCATTCCTTATTTGACCTATACATTGTAAGAGTTTCTTCCCTACTTACTCATGACTTGGTTTGATTTATGATAGTTTGGACAAACCAAAAATAAGAGAGTATGGGCTACAGCAAACAGGATCTGTGGATACGCTCCTGCAGGAGGGCTGTGCGCAAGCTGTGGTGGGACACAGGGCCAGGTGGAGTCATTGCCTGCAGCCTCTGCTGCCTGAGCATCTTTTACACCTAACAGTGCCCAGGGAGTCGTGCTGATGGAGTGCCTGCTTCCCCAGGCGTTTCACCTACAGACATGTTCTCTTTTGACCTAAGTTTGGCCATGTTGACTTTAGAAACACAAGAACATGGAGCATGCCATTCTTTTCAAACTATATTCGCTCCAGACGTCTAGTACCTGGACCATATCACGGTCCTGCCATATCCCCAGAGCCTACACTCATGGCCTTGCCCACCGATATTCCCAGAGGAGACTAATACATTCTCACTGGGTTAAAGCCAGACAATGGCACCGTCTGTCTACTGACTATCCCAGAAGTTTGGACATCTGGACACGTCCCTTCAGCACACCACTAAGTTTGAGCATACCACCTGGATTCAACTAATCACCTTTCCTATAAATGGAACAGCCTTTATTAAGAAAATGTCTGACCAAAAAAAGATGGAGAAAGTTGGCATCTTTAAAATAGTGATCTTTTCCATCCAAGAACATTGCGCTTTCCAAATATATGTCCTGCAATAAAATTTTGAATTATCTTAAAACTGTTCTTCCTTTCATCCTCCATAAATCTCAGAATCTTAAATTTATTGTCTATGAAGTAAATTCTCTTTTATCCATAACTGAAACCACTGGAATTTAGTTTAGTTTTTGTTTTATTTTTTTGTTATTTTTTGGTTTTTTTTTTTTTTTAAGTAAAGATTCAGGCAAAAATAAAGATAAGTAGGCAGGTGGTCAGGAAAAGAGAGGAGGAAGAAGTATTTTATTTATTTTTATGTATTTTATCTTGATTGTTCTCCTCCACCCCCACCACCTCCACAAGGAGATGAGAATCCAGGGCCTTGGAATGAATGTGGGCCATGCCAGTCAGATGCAGCAGAACTAACTGCTACTCCACCACCATGCGCCTAAAGCAGTTTTTAAGAAAACAAATTTCTTTCAACACTCTAATCAGTCAAAGCTAGTAAGTATAGATTTGGTCCAATTTCCTATACCTTCTACATTTACATTATAAAATAGCAATATGTAGAGAGCAAATGTGTAGATCCTGTAAGATCTTGCAATGAATTGAAGATTAAAACAGCTATACAGTTTAGTTCTAATCATAAACCCAACCAGTTATTTTTAAATTCCTATTATAAGTACAAAATAACCATTATACTTAGATTAACAGCTATTTAAAAGTAGTCACTATGGAGACCACTTTCAACATTTTTGCCATTGGGCACATTTTAGAACTCTTCTTCCCAACTGTTTTCTCATTTCAAAGAAACCGTGACTTTGTGTCTTTCTTTAAGAGGAGGGAAGGAAGGAAGGAGAGGAGAAAGAAGCCTTGTTATTTGTTTGTGCATTTTCAGTCCTGTCTCTTCCTATGAACCCAGGCATCTGGACCTCCCACAGTCCACTCCACCACCTGAGCCACCAGCGTGGAGGCCAAACTTGTGACTTCTTTCAGCCTTGATTCAACTTGGTCAGCTGAAACTCTCAGCAATAAATGTAGATATATTCTCACACTGCCTCCCTCACAAATATTTATCCAATTTCAGTTATCCACTTTGGGCTTCAAGTTTCTAAGAAAAAGTTGAAAACATTTCTTTACATCTGTGAAATTTTCTGCAAAGAAAGAATTTACCTGCTGAGCTAAATTCTGCATCTGATGAGAACTCACTTAGAGCAAAGACCTAAGCTTTCACATTCTGGTCTCGCTGTCCCCTGCATTAACTTTTCTATTCTGTCCTCCCACTCCTGATTAGAGGACCTTTTCCAGGCTAAACTCTTCCCCTGCCTCCAGTTCAGTCCCTCACAACTGCTCAGTGTCGTCCTCAGAAAGTTCCAACACACTCTCTAGGACTTTCCTCCCTATAACACTTTTGACCTGAAATTCTATTATTTACTTGTGTGAATCACCCAGGAGAACGCAAGCTCTCTGAGAGAAGTCTTGAACTAGTGCCTGCAAAAGAAGTGAATAAAGATGTTATTCATATAAGCAAAGTCTCTTAAAGGGGCATATAAATGATTCCTTACAAGTGCATAGAAAAGCAGGGATTCCAAAGTTTGACAATAAAAATAATTATCTTTACAGCTCCCTGTTGAAAGTATGTGGAAGGCGATTTGTTAAAACTCCTGGGTGAATTACAGGAGCAAGATATCTAGCTCGTCCCTGCACTGCTGCCAGAGACCTCTGGGACTAGAAATGAGGAAATGTGTACAGGATGCACTTTGAATATCCAGAGGTGAAACTGAAAACACATTTTCCTATAGCAACAACATCACAAATAGCACTCAAGGTACCAGTGAGTGCTAACAGAAATACATTACTACAGAAAAATAATGCTCCAAGTAACACTGTATTCTTTGCAACACTGGCTACTAGCTACTAGACTGAAGCGGCTACTCTTCACTTTGTTTGTTTTTATTGAAGGAGAATTGCATCCTAACAGCACAGAGGATTAAGATGTGCATCACTGTACATCAACATCTGTATATAATTAACTAAGATCACCACCACCATTTCAGTCCAACCTTTCCTATACAATTAAACCTGCCTGTTCTTCTAAACAGCAACTGACAAATCAGTTAGAACACTGCAGACACAGCCCCCGTTTTCCATGCACAGCATATTTGCTGAGAGGGGGCTTAGACTAAAATAAATGAGCCAGACCCTAATCCCTCATGGTAGCTCACCCAGCTATTTATCCATTGGAGCAGGATGTTACAGTAGCATGCAAAACCCAACATTATAACCAAGTTTTACTCCAAGCTATGTGACATTAGATTCTATCTTCTACTTAGAATAAAAACTTAGTAACGGTATACAACAATCCAAATCATTATATAAAATGTAAATGCTAAGTAGCATTAAGTTGCTTTTAGAAGATGGTGGAAAGTGTGGTCTGTAATGAGTTGTGTGAATAAGGGGCCAGACAGAGTGAGGATGGTACAGAACTGGATTGAAATCCCATGGGGAAAAAAACAGTAGAATCAGGTCTGATCTGTTCCACTTCTGCAGGCTTTCCCACCTGCCTTTTCCATTGTGTGTGTGTGTGCAAGCGTGCATGCACACCCCACATGATTTTTTTTATCTTTTTTCACAATGCTACATTCATTTTTGAATACTGACATTGTACCTCAATCTATATTTCACACCACACCCTCCACCGGAATTCCAGTGCCCCTTTACTACCATCATTCCCCTCTTTCCCTCTCTCCTCCCTCCCCTTCCCTCCCCTCTCCTTTTCCATTTCTATAAAGTCCACTGCACTTATGTACTGATGAATCAGAAACAAATCAAGGGAAAGCAGGCTAAGGGCAGGAAAAGCATAACATAACATCCAAGATAGTCATACTATCAAAGTAACTTCTGGTCTAGCAAGATAATGGATACAAACAGGTCAACTCTCCTCTTCAAGTGTAGCTCTCTGTTCTTCCTAACCAGGGATTACTATGCAAGCAAATCAACACACAGACTTTCCCTGCAAAGCCTGGGATGGGTACTGACTCAAAATCACCCCTCTTCTGAGTGATGGTCCTTTTTTTTTTTTTTTTTTTGAGAACCTTTCTTTCAATACAGGCCTTTGGGGGCCTCAGCTCTTCCCCTTCTCCGCTCCAGAGTCAGTGTGGTCACTCTCCTTTCATTTCTTAGGAAGCCTGGATTCACACTTACTCCACATTCCACCCAATTTCCCATTAAAATAACTCTTTTCAAAGGGGCACAAAGCCTATCTGCACTTGAAAGTCAGCTCCCACCAAGGAAAGGCCTACAGAACCATTTACTTACAACAGCCCCGGCACTCTGAGAAACACCAAATGGCCTAATTCAAACACAAATGGACCCACCTCCAGAGTTTCTGATTCTCTGAGCACCCCATAATTTGCATTTCCAAGAAGTTCTCAGGTGATGTTAACTGCTCCCCCTGTGTCACACTTGGAGAAACACTCATTTAGGTTTATCCCTTTACATTTTAAGGCACTGCGACCTCAAACAGTTGTCACCTACCTTGGAGGTAGACTTTAATTCCTACTTTGTAGTGCAAAGTCTAGGATTCACACTTACAAATAAGGAGAGAAAAATAAACTAGAGCTTGGAGTCATTAAAATTTGGAAAGGTCGGTTCTAATGCAAGTCTAATTAGAAGACAGGGAGAGCAGAAAGTCTTACACATCTTGGCAATTATGAGAAACCCCTCTAACACGTCCTACGGGACGTGTCTTGCACAGAAGCACGCCGGGAGATGCCTCTCCTCACTAAGCACTGTCCCCAGTATGCCACCGAACTCTGCCAGTCGGTGTCACACCGTCCCGCCGCCCCACAGAGGGTGGGGGGTAGGCTTTCCTACACAACTCCTTAAAAGGGCTGGGCAAAAGCTGAACTCGGGTCTGAATTTGAAGGGACTTTTCCCACCAGTGTCCCCAAGTCCGCGTGCTTAAGGAAAAGTGATCCGTCCTGCCAAGGCCTCTTCTTGCGGACCCGGAGAGTTCCACCACCTGCACCGGGGACAAGAAAAGCGCCAAAGGGGACAACAGGTGCGCGAATCACAAGAAAGACCAGAGAGCGCTAGCGGGACCCGCGCGAAGACAGGGAGAACGTCAGGGTCCGGGGTCCGCGACTGGGAGAGGACAGATCGAGAGGGGCTTCGGCGTCCCCAGGCTGGGCTGGGGTCGGGCCAGGCCGGGCTTCGGGTCTGGAGATGGGGTCAGGCCAGGAGGAATGTAGGCGTCTGGGTCCGCAGTGGGCAGAGGGCAGGCTGGAAGAGGTGTCGGGGTCCCGACCCCGCCGGCGGCCGATAGGCAGGGTCGGGTGCGGAGCCTGGGCGGGGGCGCGAGGAGGGTCAGGGAGGAAGAGCCGGTGGGGGCGCCGCAGGCCGCTCCGCACCTGATTGAGCTCGTTCTCGGCTGCGATCCGCAGCTTCGGGTCGATGGTGCCTTTCAGCGCCTGGATGATCCGGTTGAGGTCCATCTCCCCGGGAGGGGGCTCCGCGGCCCCCGGACCAGTAGGCCAGACTGCAGCTTTAGTTCTTCTTTGGACTCTCTGAGCGCCCTCCGCGACCCCCCGACTACCTCACTCCCCACCCCCCCGCCACCGTCGCCACCTGCAGCCACTTGCTGCGCCACTCCGACTCCGCGCCCCCAGTCCTCCCTCTCTCCCCCCTCACAACTCGCTCCCCATTCACCGTTTTTACGACAGCCGGTGGGAGGCGGGAGAAGTCGGGAGAGGAAGCGACGGCCCCTTTACGGCGGCCTCCCCCCGCCCCCGGCCCCGGCCCCGCCCGGCGTGACGCTCGGGCCCCCTGGCGGCCGCCATGCTATTGCACGGAGGTCGACGGCGCTTTTTCCGCGGAGCCAAGCGGCCCTTATGTGCCGCAGCGTCCGCCAGGCTGTTGTACGGAACGTGACGGGTCCCCCGCGGAGGAACCGCGCGCTAGCTCCGCCGGCGCCACCGTGATGCGTCACGGAGCGCGAATGGGCTCCTTCCGCGGAGCCCAGCGGCCTCTAAGGCCGCCCTCCCTCCCCGCCTGGGAGGCGCCATGCTGTTGTACGGAAAGCTCGGCTGCTTCTGCGGGTCGAGCCTGTGCTCTCCAGGCCCCGCCGGCGGCCTCCTTGTTGCCGTACAGAAAAGTGTCTCGCCTCATCTTAGGTGGAAAAACGAGCTACAGGTGTCTCTTTACAGCTGATTCCAAGTTAAGCCTGTATGAACCGAGTGGCACTTTTTGTTAGCGCGACAACTGTCTGGGCATCACAACTGAGCCTGTTCCAAGACAAACTTGTCAGGCCGCAGAGGGACCGAGATCCCCATCTGTGGAGCCTCCGCATTCATTCACACACTGGATATGTTAAACAACACGTCTGAGCCTGAGTACAGATACTTAGATGTATAGTGTAACAAGATGAATTCGATGCAGGTTACTGCGGAGGAGCTTACAGTATGATAGAAGAAATTAATGTAAGCTGATAAATATATATATATATATATATATGTATATATAGACACAGCAACTGGCAATAGAGATCAGAGTAACAACGTGCACGATAGCTTCGGAAAAATTTCCAGACTTCAGAAAAGAGCAGGGGGCTGTACTGTGTCCACCCACTGTGACCGTATTAGCCCCACTGTTTCAATGGCATAAAAATATTGAGCTTGTTTTTTCTAGAGTTCTACTGAGAGTAACCCAGCAAAGGTAACGTTGGGAAAAGAGCTGTCACCTTCCCAGGAGCAGATAATCAAAGGCTGATTCCATTAACTGGGTTCAATCAAGAAGGTAAAACATAGGTGGTAGATGAATGACTTCCAGAAAGCTAGCCCCTCAGAAGCTTAAGTGAGCAAGGTCTCCTAGCTGTTGCAAACATGTCTAGCAATGTCTTCGTTTCCAGTTTTGCCCCCTCTTTGATCCATTCTCCATACTGCCAAGAGATTAGTTTTTGTTTTTGTTTTTAAAGAAAAGGTACAGGCAAGAATGAAGGTGGGCTAGCAGACAGGCAGGCATTGAGAGATAGGAAGAAGTATTCACATTATTTAACTGTTCATCTTGATTGTTACCCCACTGCCCTGGGGCATGAACCCAGGTCCTCAGGATATATGTGGACCGAGCTCGCTGGAGGAAGCCCACTTCACTGCTGAATAACCAGGGCACAACAGAACAGTGTTTCTTAAAGGTTAATTCTGCCATGCTCTTTCCTTGATTTTCCATCAACTTCAAACTAAAGTACAAACTCCCAAATTTTAGGAAATGGTGCCTTTCATCTCTCCCACATTAGCAAAATTAGGGATTCTTATGGTAATGGAAATGTTCTTTATCTTGCCTGTATTCATATCCTCATGATACTGTAAAATAATTTTGCAAGATGTTACCATGGAGGAAAACTGATTATGCAAAATCCATCTACATTGTTTCTTACAACTACATGAGAATCTACAATTCTCAAAAAAAAATTAAGGAGTAAAAAAGGGAAAGGAGGAAGAGGAAGGAAGGGAGGAGAGGGAGGTAAGGAGGAAGAGAGAGGGAGGGAAGGATGAAGGGAGGGGAGGAAGAACTTTATTTTTGATTGTGAATCTGGGTCATTGGGTTTTATATGGTCTAAGCCCCAGCTGACTGAGTCAGTCTCACCAGGGTGCACCTATCTCAACATTTTTTAACAAAAATTTAAAAGTTGATATTCCTATGAAAAAAACTTAATTTTTTAAATATATATACACACATATCTGGAAAAATTTTTAAAAAGCAAGTTACAAAAAAACAATGCTGTCTGGTACCCCCTGGTGGAGCAGTGATTTCATCAACTGCCTCTAGTCTAAGCACAAGCCATGTGCATCTCAGGGACCTTGGTTCGTAACCCAGGCTGGGGAGAAAAACTAAGATGTACAACTAAATAAAATGCTTCTTCCTCCTTTCTTCTTCTACCTGCTTTACTACTCACCTTCATTCCTGCCTGCACCTTTCCTTTAAAAAAAAAATGCTGTCAAATTAGTAGTGACAGAGACAACTGGAAAAAAAACAAAAGCATCTATGATCCTGTCCAGGTTTCTTTTTTAAATAGCTTTTCCTAAACTATATATTTTAACTTACATGTGATTCATTTTTATTACTTTGCTTAAGAGTTTGTCTATTTTTATTGATACCCTTACCTTGTTTAACGTAGAATTTGAGCCAGCTATATTGTCTTATCATGGTTTGTATAATGCAGCCTCTCTCTGTTTACTTGTCTGCTTCCAAGAACAGTTGTGAAGATTGAAATAAGCACATGTGTGCATGGAGAGACCTTGGAGCAATCAGTAAGTACTCGTTCAATGAATAAAGGAAAATATAAGATAGATAAGTCTGAAATAGAATACCCATACTAGGAATAAAGAATATAAAACAGATTTGAGACATGTCACACATTGAATTAACAGGCTTTTTTGTCTGATTAGATATACAGAGAGCAAAAGGAAGTCAAGAATGGTTCTGAAGTTCCCAACTTTGATGACCTATGGATGCATTCACAAGATAAATGGGAGTGTTAGATTTTTGAAGAAATCTAAGTTTGCCTTTGGTCATGGTGAATAGAAATGCTTACAGATTATAAAGCTAGAGATTTCCATTGACAAGTAAAAATCCACAATTACCACACACATCTCTCTCACCTTCTGGGTGAGAAGCCAGGAAGGTATGGGAGGGTAAAGGGGAAGGAATAAAGGGATGGAGTTAAACTGTGAGTCATCTGTGTCTATAGGTTAGGAGACACCATAGAAATAGATGACATTACCACAGAAATATAACATGGAATAAAAACAAATAGCATGATTACAACTTAAAAGAAGTTTTACTCCAAGTACTGCCACCATGACTTTGAGACTTTTTAATCATCCAAATGGAGGATCACAGAGCTGTCCTTCTCATCTGTGTGTTAGCAGGTGTGAATCTAGTCCATATGATTAAGAGATAAGGGAAGTTAAAACCTAATGCACAAAAATCCCTCTCAGTACAGGTAGTACCTTTTTTAAACCATGTTAAATAATCAGTAAGTGAATACTGTAAAGCTTGTTATTAAATACCTCTACTCCAAAAGTGTCTTTAATGGCAGAGCACTCCATTATAGCACCTGAAATATATGCAAGACTATATGTATACATCTTGTGTCAGCTCTTTAGTATTTTAATAGACACCAAAGCCTTTAAAATGTCACGTGACCAAAAGCACGGTCTCATATAACCAAAAGCACTATTTGAAAACAAAAAGGCTTTTTCAAAAGAACGTGACAGATCATTTTTAAAGCCAAAAAAAAAAAAAAAAAAATCAGTGCTCTATAAGCTAAAGCAAAAGAGAGGAAGTTTCTAAATAGAAGCTAGAAATTTCCTTCTTCAAGAAACTAAGATCTCGGGGGGTGGAGGGTCTGGAGAGGGAGAAACTAAAGAGAATAATGTAAGCTAGGACAAAAGAAGAAATACTTACTTTCAAATCATTTTTTCTTCATTGTTCAATTCCTTCATTTCCTTAGGTTTTCCACATTTCACATTGGAAAGAGTCATCCTGCCCCAATTCAGAGCCTGTGAAATGCTACAACAGACTCCATGGAGTGCAGTTAGCCCAGCTCACTAAGTGTTTAGTCACAGCAACATTTGAACAGCACACCAGATACATCTGGGTGTGCAAAGCAGTGATGGAAACACGGTGAGGGCAACAGCGCCATTCTCTAGTCATGTCTGGTCTGGGCACCTGTGCTCGTGGCCTTAGAAAATCAGTCTCCAGTACACCCTGGTTGAGCAGCAGTTAGGTCAACCTCCTCTTCCTTCAGGCCACATACCCCTGGATTTGAGTCCCAGGTTCAGGGGAAACAACTAAATAAAAATAAAATGCTTCTTCCTCCTCTGTCTTCCTGCCTGAACCTTTCCTTTAAAAGAAAATCTCTGAAGTCATACTTTTCTTACCCCATAAAAGACCATTTCGCCAGGGCCATTATGAGAATCAAATAAAGACTGCAAAGATAAGAGTACCTGTACTCATACTTTAAATCTTTGTTTACACAAATGAGACTGCACACTGTACTCTGTAGCTTCTAATTAACCAGTTCCCTATGGACAGACATCTAGGCTCTCCAGCTTTTGCTATTATGATACATAAAATATTTGTGCATTTATCTTGGCCCAACTCCAAAAATATGCATAAGGGTAAATTCTAAACAGTGGAATTTCCAGGTCAAAAAACAAAACATGTACATTTAAGTTGTGCACCCAACACTAACAATGTCGTGTCAATTAGATCTCAATTTTCTTTTCCCCTAACGGAAGGGTGCAGGCAGGCAGGAAGGCGAGTACACAGGTAGGTAGGAGGAAAGAGAAGGAAGAAGTATCTTTATTTTTACTTTGTTGTTCACACTGGCTGCTTGTCCCCCGGACTCAGGACTCAAACCCAGGGGTATGTGGCCTGCTCCTTCAAAGTGATTGACCTAACCACTGCTCACCAGGGTGCACGTAGATATCAATTTTTGAAAGAGAAAAGAAAAGCAATGAAGATTGAATAGCAGTATTTTACTTCCCCCAAGTCTGCAAAAGTTTCCTTCATTTATCATAGTGCACGTAGATATCAATTTTTAAAAGAGAAAAGAAAAGCAATGAAGATTGAATAGCAGTATTTTACTTCCCCCAAGTCTGCAACAGTTTCCTTCATTTATCATAATAGGAAGACAAGTTTCTGTGTGAAACAAAGGACACAAAAAATAATGCTTCTTACAATGACATTTTTAAATCTATTTTTATCTTAATTATCTCTAATTTACTCCCCTCCAAAAGGTACCAACTTTATTCCCATCTACAGTAGAAGAGTCCCATTTCCTCACAAGCTTTCTGAAAGTGTAAAACTTCCCCCATGCCTACTGACCACATTTTCTGCGTGCGTGCGTGCGTGCGTGCGTGCGTGCGTGCGTGCGTGCGTGCGTGCGCACTGCCTCTGAACATCTGTTGCCCCTTTTGGCATCTTTTTCTTATTTCCTCCCATGGCAGAGGTCATTTGTCTTTTGACATTGATATTTCCCCTAAACTGAGGAACATACATCCTGTATCCAATTTACCCAAACTTTACGACTTCTAGATTTAGTGTCCAAGTTATAAAGCTCTCCATCCTCCCACACTGGAGATCTCCCCCCAAATCATGCTACCACAAGTCACACTTCCACATTTCAAACTTCCAACTATGTTTTGGTGGCCCATTCTTAAATATGCAAGCAAACAAATTATATTATGAGCAAATCTAACTAAAGGGTAAGTGACGGACAAACAGTAGTACAGGAAGTAGACTACCAACAGAAGAAAGGAAAACTAGCCCTAGACTAACGAGAAAACAATGTAATGAAGCAAGTACAGAATACATACATAAAAAATATTCAGAAAACAGAAGTTGACTTAGAAGCTTTAAGCATAGCAGAAATCTGAAAGTGTAAAAAGGTAGGAAGGAAACCAGAAAATCTCCCAGAAAGTGAAACTAAGAAATGAAAAATGAAACAGTGAAACTGGTTCAGGGAGGTCTAGTTTCTGAAGTGTCCCAGATACAGGGCAAAAAAAAGACATGAGAGAAATCAAGTAACTGCTGTGCTCTTGTGGAGCAGCTGTTAGGTCGATCACCTCTGAAGAAGGAGGCACATACCATGTACCCCTGGGTTCAAGGCCTGAGGGGAGCATACACACACACATATGTGTGTATATACATATAATTTTTTTTTTTTAAAAAAAGGAAAGGTATACACAGGCAGGGAGAAGAGGAAGCAGCTTTTTTTCTTCTTGTTTTTTCCTAATAGTCATCCAGTTTCCCCCGAGACCCAGGACTTGAACCCAGGAGTATATAGCCTGTGCTCCTTCAGAACGAGTGATTGAACTGTTACTCCACCAGGGTGTGCCAACCCCAATATTGGACAGACTAAATTCTTCATTTACCTATTTCAGTAAGAGACTTCGAAGTAAAATGAAGGAATGATGCTTGAGAAACTTAGAAATAATGCACCTCATCCCCCTTGGTTCTGACAATGGGGAGCAACATGTAAAATCACACTCAGTGTCTTGCACTGGTGTCAAGTAATGTGTTCCTATCAGTTGTCAACACTTGCCCAACAGCCAAAAAAATGAGAACAAAGTTGATGGCCCAATCACTGAAATGGTGATTAAAAATACCCAAGATAGATTAGCAAGTACAGGACACCCAGAAACAAATCTAAATTACTTTAGTCAAAATAGGTTTGTCAGGGGAGCACGCAGAAAAATTCTAATGTCTATATATCAACTATCATTTCACCTTACAAAATATCATAAATCACAAGGATCATGATGGACCAGCAGTCGTTTAAGGTATTAATGTTTGTAAACAGGAAAGATTAAAATATGTAAAAATATGTTGTCAATACACTAAAATATATAGCTATTGTGGAGTTAACATAAAAAAATGTGATGGCTGATGAATAACTGGTACAGATGACCAGTGAGCAAACTTAAACATTTCCTGCTTTAAACACCCACGTTTACTCACTACATCATTTTTGAGGAGGTAAGAGTCAAGGGTTCATGATTATTGGAAAAAATTCATTTGACAAAACAGAAGATGTACAGTGAGAATAAAAAACTGACCTTGCCTCCTACATCTCCCCTCCAGTAAGATAACTAAGTAAATATCCAGGGACCCACAGTAATTACATAGTTGCCTGTCCACTTCAGTCCTATCTACAGGATCTTCCTAGTAAAACAAGTTCAATGGACCTTACCTATGGGTCCCCAACTCAACCTCTTGCCAACATAACCAGTCTATGCAGATGCACATCTTTCTGTAAATATATCTGAACTGCATGTTCAGTTACCCTGATTCAGAAGGGAAGATCCTGTCCATCCATTCTAGTCTGTTTCTAGTGTAACCTCTACATTTAGAAAAACAGTATTTCTTTTTTTATTCTATTTTAAAGAGGTGTAGGCAGAAATGAAGGTGAGTAATCAGGAAGGAAGAGGAAGAAGCAGTACCTCATTTATTTAGCTGTTCATCTTGGTTGTTCTCCCCAGTCCCAGGTCTTGAACCCAGGTCCTTGGGATGTACATGATTTGCACCAACAGGAAGCAGCAGACTTACTGCTAGAGCACCAGGGTGTGCCAAAAAAAATTATTTCATTTAAAATACACTCCTAAAACATGACTATTACCATGACGGGGTAACCTAGTCAATGGCTCACCTACCTTAAAAGCAACAAAGAATGCTCTCAGGTAAATTCTAAGGTGTGGGATAAGATCCTAGACTAGCCACCTCCTGACATGCTCAAGAAACTTGCACTTGGTTTGAGCACATGGTTTAGAAGCAAGTGGCATGAAAATGAACTGATGACTGCAGAGAAAAGAAAAACTGATAAAAACATTTAAAAGGGCAGGAAAAGCAGCCACAGTCACTATGACCCAAAGTCAGGCGGGACCTCTGATATGGAGTGGCTTCCTAGGGACTGAAGTCCTTACTCCTGCACCCGGCATCCAGAGATGGAACTGTGCACACAGCCAGGCATGAAAACAGAGGGGGGCTTTCCTTCAGAGAATAGACTTGTGGAGAGCAGAGACCCTAGGACAGAGCATGTGAAGTGTGCAGACCTAATGAAGGGATTATCATTTGCTGAATCAAAAGCTTCAACAGAGGACAGGAACTAGGGATGCCTTCCAGGAACAGGCTCTGTTGGGCAACCTCTCCAGGCTCTTTAGACCGCGTGGCGCCAGCAAGAGGGGCCTCCTTGTGGCCATCAGACAGTTCGTGTGACTGGGCAGCACTTGCTGGGGCAGAGGGGGCGGGGTGGGGGGGGGTCCCCTCGCAATGAGTGCCAAGCAGCCTGACCCCACAGCCCCAGGCACAGGCCCCACAGCTCACATCTAAAGAGAAGTTTGCAGAACTTAAGAGATCATGAGGGACTGAACTCCAATGACAAGGAAAACAAGTAAACAAACGGGATTACATTAGACTAAAGTTTCCTCTAGAGTGAAAGAAACGGTCATCAGAAAAAAGAGCCACCCACCTGAATGGGAGAAGACATTTGCACTTTAACCATCTGACTGGGATTAATATCCAAGATATATAAAGAATTTTAAGTAAACATTACTACACACACACACACACACACACACACACACACACAAACACAATGAAAGGCTTCTTTAAATAACACGGTAAGTCCATTCATGTATACCCATTCAAGAGTTAGCAATAATGAACAGTAAAATTAGGCATTTTATCTCTTAATTAAATGTTTAATCAAATAAGAACACTGAAGGTGCATCTAACTTTTTATTGAGGCACAACAAGGCATTATAACTTGCCTGAACCAAAGGCTGTCAGTTTAGTAAGCTGAACGTTAACACGGTCAAGGAGTAAGTGCAAACAATATACATTCACAGGTTGACTAGCAAGGCTACATCACAATTTATAAAGTGCCACGTGAGTGCTAATTTTCATTCAGCCTGACATTTTTCACCTTGGGAAGGAAAACGAAAAAGTAAGGACCCCCTCCTTCCCCTAGAAATGAAAACATTTTCTTAAACCAATCAATCATTAGGGCAAGGACGATTCTTCCTTTAATTTCACAAATCAGACCACCATCCTTTTTATTGTCCATTCTGTAATGACTTTCAATCTTGATAGAGAAGATAGCCTGAAAAGGTAGAATACTTCCAACTACTCCCATAGATGGCTCCCCTGTGCAATCGTAACCATATCTGGTCTCCCTGGAAGAGCGGAAGAATCGCATGATTGCTAGCAGTCTCGTGGTCTGGTGCTCCGTCGTTGGCATACGCAGACACTAAGACCTCTTCATTCTTCATGAGGTTGACATACAGTGGAACATTCACAGCCAGCTTTAGCATGTGAAAAATGAAAACGTAAGTGCCATTCACTGGGCAATTAAATCTACCAAGCTGAAGGTCGAATGTTTCTCCTAGGTTGTTGAGAAGAAGATCAAACACGATAGGTTGGTCTAATGTTCCAGGGGCGAGATTAGAGGTTCTGGCTGCTGAGAAGGCCACGCGCATTTGCTGAGGCAGGGGGTAGACGTGGACTGGCAGTAGGGTAGTCGCTGCATTTGTCACCGGCACATCCACCGGCGTCATGCTACGGGAGTCTCCCTGTCCCGAGTCACCACTGTGAAAGGTGTCGTTGTCTCTTTCTGGACTGCTCACCTGAGAAGAATCACTCCACCCTGCTGTTGTATTAGCAACAGTGAGTTTCTCATAATGAAGCAGTTAGCTTTGAACACAACATTTAACATTAGTCGGCTACTGGAACACGGATCAGGAAACAATTTATAGCAAATTCCAAAACAAAGCAATCCAGTTTAGCTACAGTACATTTTTGAGATTTTTTTTTTTCTGGCAATTAGTTTTTATACTATTATACTAAAGCTGGAAGGAGATACATGATCTAGACTAATAGCTTCATTTTGTTCAAGAAATGAGGCCCCCTGCAAAGGTTGGGTACTTTATCACTAGTTAAGGTTAACACATTCCAAAACCCAGGTGTGAATAATCTTTACTTCTTTATCATTCTCCCAAAGTTCTGACTTTTTAATTCCTCAGTAATAAATCTACTCAAAGTATCTAATGTAGAAGAACTCAAGAAAACTGATAGTACATCAAAGAAACAGCTTTGACAACTACTACCACCAGCCAAAGATACTTTGTTATAATACTAAGCCCCATCATGAAAGCTTATTCCTTATTTCCAAGTTAATGTGATAGCATGAAGTTACAATGTTTTAAGTTCTGTACAAAAACAAAACACTGCTCATAAGTAAAGGCAACAAAACTACTAGTCACTTTCTTAAAAGAAATATTCTATTTTCCTGTGACAAAGTTAGTCCTCAGTCACTTTTATTTTTTCAGTTACACTCTCAAATAGTCCTTTCACATTTTATAAAGTATGCTAAGTGCCCTGCATTGTTTCAAGTCATTCTTTCTTTCTTTTTTTTAAGAGGAGAAGAAAGAGAAGGAAGAAGCATTTTTATCCATTTATTATTTTGGTTTTCCACCCTGGCCCCAGGTAACAAACCTGGGTCGTTGGGCTTTATTTACATGGTTGGCAGTTTCAGCTGCCTGAGCTACAAGGGTGCATTCCCCAAGCCACTGTTTCTTAACTGTTGCTCATTCCTATTTATCAGTGGAGGGACACCAGAGTATCTAGAAGTGCCCACTATTACAAAACTATCACCCTGGAACATCACATTAAACTATTTGACATCAGCATAGAGAGTATTAAATTGAAGCTAAATTACACTCCAGTGACAAGCATATTAACACACACACATGCGAGCGCGCCCGCACACACCCACACACACACACACACACACACACACACACACACACACACTTTAATCAACAGCTGATTTCCAGAGTCTTTCTACCATGGAAGTCTCACCCTCAGCACTATAAGATAAATGCAAAATAATGTGCTGTGGTGAGCTTTCCAGAGGATGGGGAAAGTTCTAGAGCTATGTTCACTATTTAGTTAATGGTCCTTACCTCTTGAATGTACCCGAGGACCACCAGATGTCCCTCCTCGCTTGTAACAATGCTGGAAATTATCCTAAAATGGAAACATAATATTTACCTTGTCACCTAAAATGCAAGAGGATAACTAGTTATTACCCAGGATTACTGACTGATAAATATATAAGATTAACATCTTCTTAGCTTTTTATCTGACTTTGTCCAACAACAAAAAAGGCTCAGATGTTTTCAAATGCCGGGAAAGACAAATGAAGCAAGGGCCACTATAGTAATTAACCTGACCAATTAGCTATGTTAATACTTGTAAGAGCAATAAAGCATTTGGAGAACACTGTGCAAAGGTGCAATGCTAAGTAGTGAGGAAAATTCAGAAATACTGACATGGTCCTCTGTTCCTCATCCTAATATAAAAGGAGATAATAAAAAATACAGATTATTTCATACTTGCTCAATTTAAAAAATAAACGATGATGACAATTACACATGTGTTTTGTTTTCAAAGGGGAATTAAAAAGAGTGATATTGATACTGTATAACTGTATTTCCTGGAAATGTGATATCTTCAACAAAAAATGTTTTAAGCAGCAGCATTTCTGACTCCCAATTATAGTAAAAGTCAGCTTTCACACAACCCATGTAAAGAATAATTAATGCTATAATTATATTAATACATGCAATAAAAAATGTAAACAGGTTGAGAAAGTGTACAATAAAAATACTGTTTCTTCCCACAGCTCCTAGTCCTTCCCCCCCCATAGTTACCACAATATTAATATCTTATGTTTCCTTGTGAAGACATTTAAAGTAGCACGTAGGCGTACTATAAAGTTGGTATTAAAAACATCTCCGTTACTGAATTCTCTACTGATCAGCACATTCTCTTCACACACCACACCTGAGGATCATGGAATAACTGTCAGCATTTGCTCGCTTGATATAAGCCTGGCAGTAGGCAACAAACACTTATTAGTTCATTTACTCCTCAGAACATCCCAGAGTAATCCTCATGAGGTCTCAGTATAAGATAACTAATAGATAAGTCCTCCTCTAACAGATGAGGAACTAGAGCTCAGAGAGCTTAAGTAACTAGCCCAGGATCACACAAGAGAAGAGGTGAAATCAATCCCAAGTTGAGAGTCTTACCGTGTTCTCTCTCCCTTTTCAATGCTGCCCCTGTGCACCTGTCTGCTCTCATGTAACTGCAGGTTATTTGAGCATGTGTAGTTTACATATTATCAACACAGCTCAGTATAACATATATATATACTTGTAACCCCGTAAAACTGAAAATGCTGATGTAGTATATAAATTCATATCCATAGAACATCAAGGACAGGGAGTTGTCAATGTTTGCTAAAGTGGAAAGTCTAACATCTTACCAGTTTTTTTAATCATATGTAGTAAAGAAAAATGTACTGGTAAGCCCTGTGGGTAAGTCCATGACCTAAAGCTGCACAGTCCACATATATCCCAAGGACCTGGGTTCAGACCAAGGGTCATGGGAATAAGAAAGCTTAAAATAACTAGATAAAATAAAGTGTGCCTTCCTCCTCTCTCTTCCTGCCTACCTGCTTGTTTCATTTCTGCCTGTATCTTTCCTTAAAATAAAAAGAAAAAAATCTACTGAGTTATTCAAATCAGAATAAGCAAAAAATTTAAACTTGAGTGTGCCTGTGGCTTGGGTGGCTGATGTAAAAGCCCAAGGACCCAGGCTTGTGACCTGGGCTGATGGGAACTAATAAAAATGCTTCTTACTTCTCTATTTTCCTTCCTCTGAAAAAAATTTAACTCATTTTAAAAAGGGTTTTTCTATACTCGATATCTGGAGAAGTTCAGACTGAACTTGAATAATACTTGAAACTCTATCTACAGCAAGACAGTAAAATTAATAGGCTCTGGAGTTAAGAAATTTGCATTCTGATCTTAGTTCTACCATTTACTTGCTAAGTGACCGTAGACATGTTATTTAACTTGCTTGTGAACCCATTTCTCTTACGGATTAGAGGAGTAAATAAGTTCCTGAAACAGCTTGACTAGTAAGTCCTTGACCTTCCAAGTTCCGTTTCAAAGGCAGGTGGCCGCCACCTTAACTCTCACAGCAGTTAGAGCAGCTCACACAAAACAGACGACATGCTGCTCTGTGCAGCCGCCAGCGCCCCTCAGCCCGCAACACTGTGCAATGCCACAGCTCCACTTACCCTCTGGGAGTAGGGTGTGCCAGGGTACTCTCTAGCCTGGAGCTGCAGCTGGCTGTAATTCCCATTGGAAAATGAAGCAGGTCCTCGATAAGTATCAAAACCTAGCAAATAAACAACTTACATAAAACTATGAACAAAAGTATACCACACTTCTAGTCCAATTCAATAGTACTTTAAAAGCTTAAATTGATCCTAAATTACCACTGCCACCCTTAGATTAATGCTTCTTTAAGTGAACTCTAACAATGCTGCTTCCACAACAAACAAACATAAAATATTGCTGACTTCAGATCAGCCAAACGTAGAGATGTACTCCTGCTGGAATGCAGGTGGTCGGAAAGGGTGACAGCTGAGAAATGAGGTAGTAAAGGCCTCTGTCCAGACTACTTTGCTAATAACAAGCAGTGACAGGGATACATTGTAACATTTTAAGCAGTAAACTATTCAAATATGAAAATATCCCAATGCACAAATTATTCAAATATGAAAATCCTTAGAATGTGAAAAGCAATTTTTCAAATATGAAAATAAAAATTCATTCCTGGACAAACAAGATGCTTCGCCTTTCTACTTCAGTGAGTCATAGGATCAATCTGCTTTACATGCAAAAAGTTCCTGGTAGTGAGCAAAGGTATATTAAAAATACTATATTTCGCAGAAATAGGGAATTCTCTACTATATTATAAAGACAAAAATAAAAGAAACAAGGCCAAGTAAAAACAGTCTGAGTCAAGTAAATATACAGAGAAAATAATTAGCATAAGTGAATTTAATCAGAGCATACCTTTATAACCACCAGGGAACCGATATGAATTGGTTAGCAACCTCCCAGCACGAGCACATCCTCTAACAGATCCCCGGCTACTGACAAATGGTTGAGAAGGTCTAGGAAATACATTCATCTGTGCTGGGTAGAAGGCAAGGCCACCATTGCTTACTTGAATAGTTCCATCAGGATAACTTGTTCCTTAATGAAACAGTTTCAGAGTCCAAGAGTTAAAGGGTAATCAATACAACACTCTAAATTTAAAAATCACTATATAGCAAAACCTTTAGGAGTGCCCTGGTGGAGCAACTCTTTGGTCAGCTGCCTTTGGCCAAGAGCACAGGTCACATACATCCCAAGGACCTGGGTTCAAGACTCTGGGCAGGAGTAAAAACCAAGCTAACCACCTAAATAAAGTGTTTTGTCCTCCCCTCAACTTCCTACCTGCCTGCCTCTGCCACCTTCATTCCTGCCTGTACCTTTCCATTAAAAAAAAATTATTAAAAATCCTTTTATACCATTTTCTTCCTTATTTAAAAAAAAGCCCTATATATGTATATCCATCTGGAGAGAGGGGTCTTTCTCTTTCTCCCTTTGTGCGCAGACACACACATGCAACCAGAGTATTATTCTGTCTGGAAAGAAAGGAGATTCTGACACACGCTACAATATGGATGAACCCTGAAGACATTATGCTGGGAGTAAAGCAGGCCAGTCACCAAAGGACATACTATATGATTCAATTAAGGCGAGTGCCCAGAGCAGTCAAATTCACAGAGATAGGAAAGAACAGAATGGCAGTTTCCAGGAGGTAGGGGAGAGGGGAAACGGGAGTTACTGTGTTCAGTGGGTACAGACGGGGGGTGAAAAAGCCCTAGAAATGGGTGGTGCTGACAGCTGCACAACCATTTGGAGGGACTTAATGCCACAGAACTGCACACTTAAAAATTGTGAATGTGAAAAGGGTTAAAATGGTAAGTTTGATATTACATATATCACCACATTTAAAGAAAAAAACAAGCTCAATATTCCAGACAAGGAGTAAAAGAAAATAAATTCTAATCAATATCATCATAGAGAAGGCATGTGGCAGATTCTTCTCCAAATAAGCTCCTGCCCTCTGTTTGCACAGAACAGGTGAGTACAGGTGAGCTTAGAGCTCTGCATGCACCACCTCTTCTTCACTTCCTTAGTCCAGTTCCTAAAAGGCTCCCTTCATTTACTCAGGCTTAAATTCTAGAAAACTCAAAATGAGTCCAAAATATCAACACAAAAAATCCATAGATACTTCTTAAACTAGGAAATAACTACAAAGTTGCTTATTCTTTCATGATTTACACTAGCATGCAAGTTTGTTTTTCAAGGAAAGGTGCAGGCAGGAATGAAGGTTGAGTTAGACACACAGGTAGGAAAAGAGAGGAGGAAGAAGCATCTTTACTTTAATTCAGCTGTTTACACTGGTCATTTTCCCCCTGGATCCAGGGCTCGAACTCAGAGGTATGTGGCCTGCGTCCTTTGGAGGCGACTGACCTCACCGCTACTCCACCAGGGCGTGCCAGTATGAAAGATCTTAACAGTCTTCCATCTCTAAGCAAACAGTGCAGTAAGCACTAAGTTTTCTCTTCCCATGAATCAATGCTTTATTGTTAGGCGGGGACAGGGTAGAGAAAAGGCCAGACAGCCATCTGCCCGTCCAAGAGTGTTCATAGAAGGACCACAAAACTTCAGAACAGCAGCCAGACAATGCCCTACCATCTCCATCACTGTGCTCTTTAAGTCATCGGATTTAAAAATACCAACCTATTCAAGGTTAATCAACTATCAAAGTTCTACCTCTGCTGAAGCTAAAATTAACAGGTGAACTTAACTGACCAGAGGGGAAAAAAAAAACCCTAAAACATTAAGTGTTTCTCAGTACTTGAGGATGTGAAGAGAAAGGAAGAGTCAGGAAAGAACCTTTAACAAGTAGCAACAATCAGATGTCATCTAAGACTTCTAAATCACCTTTGCAAAATTCTTACCCGGCTCCTGAGAAAAGACAGTGTGTTTGACATGTATCTCTGGCAGCTGGCAGTGGGGTGGAGTCTGCGTACTTGCTGTGGTGAAACTCTGATTATAGTCGGGTGAGTAAGGGGAGTCTCCCAGTTCCTGTTCTTTCCGCGGAGGCAGAGGTGCATCCACATTAAATACCTTAAAATACAAGGCACACTGAGTCATTGCAAAGCTTCATAAAAAAAAATCATGAAAGGTGACATCCAGTAAAACTCTGTAACATTCAAATTCCATTATTTGATAGGCAAAGGATTTAAATAAACATTTCTTCAAGGAAGATAAATGGCCAATAAGCACATGAAAAAATGTTCAACATCATTTATCACTAGGGAAACGTAAATTGAACTACCATGAGATCACTTCATACCCACTAGGACTGGTATTACAAAAAAGACAGAAAACCTCAGTGTTGGCAAGGAATGTGGAGAAACTGGAGGCTTCGCACAGTGTTGGTAGGAAAGTAAAATGGTGTAACCTCTGGGGAAAATTTTATGTTGGTTCCTCAAAAAATGCAAACATAGAATTATCATATGATCCTGCTACCTCACACCTTGGCTACATGCTCCCCCCAAAAAACTGAAAGCAGACTCATATAGGTATTGTCATACTAATATCCATAGCTATGTATTCATAATAGCCAAACTCGACATCAACAGAAATGTGGTAAATATGTACAATGGAACATTATCTAGCCATTTAAAAAAAATGAAAGTCTGCTCGTATAACAATGTGACTGAACTCTAAAACACTATGTGAATAAGCCAGATACAAAAGGACAAATATTATGATTCCACTTATAAGAGGCTGGGGAGCAGGGAGGAAAGAGGGGTTGTGGTTAAATGGGTAGAGGGCTGCTGCTTGACATGGTGAAGACTCTGGGACCAGAGAGCAGTGACGGCTGTAGTCCGACACTGTGAATGCACTCAATGCTACTAAATTATACACTAAAAATGGTTAATATGGTAAATTTGAAGTTATACATATTTTCACTATCGGATGGAAAAACTTTTATTCTGATAGAATTTAAACCCAGTGCATGGTGTGCCCTGGTGGATTAGCGGTTGGGCGTAGTCCACATTCATCCCAAGGACCTATGTTTACATCCTGGGCCTGGCAGGAGCAACCAAGATGAACAACTAAATAAAATAAATGAAAACCTTCTTCCTCCTCCCTCTCCCTGCCTGTCTGCCTCTGCTAGTCTTCATTCCTGCCTGCACCTTTCCTTTAAAAACAAAAACAAAAACTAGGGTGTTTATACCTCCACTTTAACCCAAGCGCAGAAGTTAATCTTTCTTTTTATTATGCTATCATGACAATACTAACTGAGACTGGAAGAATTTTTTCAAAAACTAAATATGAGTTAAATAATCTGTCGTTTACTGAATTTCCACCACATGGCAGGCAATGCCCTGTCCCAACTCCAGCCACTGTTTATACGCTAACACTTCTTTTCCTCTCTTTGCACCCATCCCACACACTGTTCCTCACAGCACATAACACCTCGTGTGGAAATGTTTTATAGCCCTATCACCTCTGTAGTAAAATGTTAGCATCCTGAGGCTAACACTTGTCTGTTTTATTGATACAACCCCAGAGATTAAGAACAGTACCTGGCTTCATAAACTACCTGCTGCTGAATGAGAGAACAAGTGAAGAAACAAGAACCCACTGGAATGGGACAGGATTTACAAAGGTAGAGAGGACAAAGCAGTGTGAATACAAAGGTGCTGTGACATACATAAGGCACAGACAGGAGACTAGTCCCGCAGGTTACACCAGACCTCATTTGTGACTGCATGTCAGGTAAAGGACGTCCCATTTCATTCTATAAGGGACTACTACTCACTTTGAATTATGAGTAAGAAAAAGTTGGTTAAAAGCAGTGGGCCAATACCGTGCAGGATGAACAGGGAAATTGGGGAGCAAGGAAACCATTCTAAGAGGGCAGGCAGCAGTGGTTACAGCAGTTAGTTCAGGTGTCTGAATTTATAGCCCACCTCCCTGAATCAGCAATGTGTTTCCACTGACTCTCTGAGTCCTACCCCACCCCACCCCACACCCACTCAACAGTGCCTGGAACAGGACATTAAGTTTTCAACAATGGCAGAACAATCTGAAATTCAAAACAGGCATCGGTATGGGCAATTCTCCAAAAAGCGTGTGAGATCAACAAAATCAAAAGAAAGTTTCAACAATGGTGGGACACCAAGTTCCATCCAGTATTTCAGGTCACTATGCAAACCGCAGTGCGGTATTAGTAGTGGTTCATTTCATTAAGCTGCTCCAACAACACTGTTTCTCACCAACACACGCTATTTGTTTAATATGGGTTCTCAGCTTTGCCTGCTACTAATTTTCAGAGCTCTGATTACATTCTCAGGGTTATGGATGTAAGACTCTTCCACCACAAGCTATTCCCATTGGACAAATGTAAATGTTACCAGTCCATGTAAGAAGAATACATAGGGCAAATTTTTTCACATGGTCACCAGTGATAGAGGTAAGAGAAACGATAGCTTTTTAATAAGAATAGTTAACTTTAATTCATCACCGACATTTCATACTCACTGTCTGCGTGGCTTGGAAGGGTGCTGTGTTAACAGTTACTGAACTACTACTGGCTGGAGGTGAGTGGAATCCCTGTTCCGAGCCCTTTGACACAGGAGGGCTTGGAGCAACTAGTGGAGATGGTTGCTTGCTTGGGGGTGCTGCTGCCTGCAGGGAAAAAGACAGCATCAGCCAGTCCCCGACCACTAACCAGCAGTCAGCACACAACGAGCCCGGACACACAAGGCAGCAGGGTCCACAGGATGACACTAGGACACGGGAATGCACAAGAATGCTTTTGCTGACAAGATCAAAATCTTGGTTGCTGAGGAGGCGCACAGCTGCGCTCTGTGGCCTGCTGACTCAGCCTCACCAGTAATCAGTCCAACGGATGAGGGACTGAACTTTTTATCAGTTCCTAATCCTTGTTAAACCCTGAAAAGTTATTTTCCAGATGATAATCTAATAGTATTCTGCTTTATACAGCAGAATTAGGCTTACGTTGCCTAGGCAATTTTAATTTTTCCCTAAAATAGTACTAGTAGATTTCTAAGTCAGCTGCCTAAAACATAAAACCAAAATTGATGCAATTTAAATAAGGATAACCTAAAGGAAGACACAAGTCTTTGATATAAAAGATTACACGCTTGGTAACAAACTCAAGAATTTGCTCAAACTTAGGAAAAACTATGACTTAGGACTGAAAACACAAATATAATACTGCCAAAATACTTGTGAAAAATTATTCACAAGTGGTGCGCCCTGATGGAGTAGTGGTTTGGCCAACTGCCTTCAGCTGAAGTGCAGACCACATACATTCCCAAGGACCCAAGTTTCTGTCCCAGGCTGGGAGAAAAATGAAGTTGTATAACAAAATAAAAATAGAGTGCTTCTTTCTCCTCTCTCCTTCTGCCTGCCTGCCTGCTCACCTTCATTCCTACCTGCACCCTTCCTTTAAAAAAAAAAACAATTCACAAAGAGAATGTAACTCATTCCAACTGAGTCAATGCTAGTGTTAACACTATTGAGTTACTGAGTTTTGAGTTATATAGATAAAAATAATTTTCCAGGGCATGCTCTGGTAGCTCCAGAGTAAAGCCCATGCTTAAGGAGCAGTCCACATCCAGCTCAAGGACCTGGCATCACAGCCTGCGGCTGGGGGTAAAACTAAAAATGAACAACTAGCTAAACGGATTTAATTTTTCCTCCCCTCTCTTCTGTCCTGCCTGCATTCATTCCTGTCTGCCTTCCTCCATTCCCCTTTAAATAAAAAACGTGCACCCTGGTGGAGCAGTAGTTAGGTTAATTGCCTCTGAAGGAGCGGGCCACATTCCCTTGGGTTCAAACTCAAGGTCTAGGAGGGGAACAACTAGTGTAAATTAAATAAACGTTAAATAGGATGCTTCCTCCTTTCTCCCCCTACCTACTCGCCTTCATTTCTGCCTGTACCTTTCCTTAAATTTTTTTTTTTTTTCTTGTACGGATTCCTCAGTATATTACATAGTAAGAAATTTAACCTAATCTTACCCAGAAGTTTTCATCTTTTCTGGCATTAGCAATTTGAACATAGTTATTTTAACTGTGGCGATATACTATTAAGTCTACCTATGAGGCAAATCAACATTACAGTTACCTGTACATGTCTCAGGACCACAACATTTATAGAAAGCAATGCAGTAGTGATGTATAAATGTTAAATCTGTCATTCACCAGATGAGTTAGCTCTGCTAGTCTTTAAGATAGAAAAGAAATGAAGACACAACTGGCCTATGATTACCTCAGGAGCCTCTGAGGTCATAACCTCTGTTTCAGATCCCGAAGAGGCCTGATCCGAAGCAAGCAAGCAGGCATTTGAGCTACAAGTGGCTGGGGAAGTGGCAGGCTGCACACGGGAAACAAAACACTGTGAAAGGCACATTCTCATCTCTTTATACTTGTGGGCACTGGGCATTCACAAGTCCAAGTACTTGACACACAGTAATAAATTTAACCTACCCCAGTGAGGCAGGTACAACTATCCCCATTTTATTGACAATCAGAAAGAAGCAAAGAAAGGTTAAGCAAGGTTACCCAAGGTCACATGAAAACTAAGTGGCAGTGCTAAGATTTATGCCCACACGGTCAGTTATATTGCCTTTTTAAGCCTGTTTGCCAAACTATTCATCGAGTCCCATCCTTATTTATCCAGACTCTTGGCCCTAGAAACTTGAGGACAGATCGTCCATGTGGCCTCGACAACAGTTCATGAAGATGAGCGATGAGCTCAGCAGACATCTTAACATCTAGGCACAGCTCTGCCAGGGAGACGCTATCTCTGCTTTCACTCTAAGTGTCTTAAAGAGGCAGGTGGAGGCATAAATAAAAGGACAAACTGAATAAAGCACAATTCATGAAAACGTTAGCAAAAAAATTAAAACTGTGAATATGTATGAAATAACTGGGAGGTGGCAGGTGGAAACTTGAGAGCAGCTAGGAAAGAGCTGTGTGGTACTACAGGCGACAGAAAACAACAGAGACTCAAAAATACAGCAAGTTCAAGGTCTCAAGTTCCAGTGAATCCACCGCTTTAATCTGGTTCTCAGAAGTCCTAGTAATAAAATGGGTGAACTGGAAACTAGTTAATGGTAACAAACATCAGAGTAGTGATGCTTCTGTGACCTGCCAGGCGGGGTCATCATGATAAACCACTTCTTGCAAAAGCACTAGAGACCAAGTTTTTTAAATATCTTAAGGGGAAAAATGTTTACATTCTTTAGAATTTTCATATGCCTATTTAAGTAAGTATAACTTAGAGATGACTAAAATACTAGAACCATTATGGGATTGCAGTATTTCTAAAACTAGGACTTTCAGGCCTTAAGTTCATGGCTGGGGCATAGACTGCATAAAGTCCAGGAACCCAGGTTCTTGACTAGGCCCAGGGGAGGGGTGACAACCAAATGAACTAATAAATGCTAATGCTTCTTCCTCCTCCTCTCTCTTTCGTCCTTCCTTTCTACCTGCCTGCCTTCCTTCCTCTTTGGGCCAGGGGGTTGGGAAGAGTATTACATAGAACATTGTAAATCAACATCTGTATAAAACACATTAAGTTCACCATCAAGAGTTCGATTCTATCCTTCACCATTTAATTTGGCCCTTTTATCTTATTTGCCGACCACTATAAGGGAAAGTTATAACAATGAAACGACCTGGTCAAAATGTTTCAACTATGGTCAAAGCAGCTACTGTCAACAAAATTGCTCTAAGGTTTTCAAAAGGTAATGACCAGAAAACTAGCAAACTTTGAACTTACTATTGATGGAAATGCAACACAGCATTTAGAGATCTCAGTAACCATCACAGACCCTTTATACCTGTGTGTTCTATGACAATCGGTTCCTCTGAATGTTAACTATTACGAGTGGGGGTGGGGTGGGACGGGGGAACCAGTTAACCATGAGTTAAACAAAAACAATTTCTTTCTTTAGACACTTAACTCTGATGACATATTAAGTGACATAGGTAACTTAATAGCAAAGTAAGATTCCCAGACAAGGCACGTCTGAATTCAGGCTCAATCTTTCCCTACTATGTCAGCTAATGTCTATAATAACAGATGTTTTCCAGAGAATCTTTTTAGGACCCGTTGTACTTAATCTACAAAGCTAGAAAGCCTTATTCTCAATCATTTACCACCAGTAAGTCTGAAGAGCAAAAATAAAAAATAAATAAAAAATAAAAGATGAATGTGGAGATGTTACCTGTAGTGTTTCTTGAAGAAAATCACTTTGGCCAGATGGATTTTGTTCTGTAGATGCTGCCAAGAGTGGAAGAAAGAGTCAACTTCTGAGGGAGAGAAGAGTTTGTACTCAGACACTAAAGTGTATACTTTACAAAAACAGCAGTAGCTGGAAAAACTAGATCTCTGATCCATCATGCCCCCCAAAATGAAAGCTTTGAGAAGAGAGAGAGAACTGTAAAATAGGAGAGAAGAGTTCCATCTGTAATACATAATATTTTATAGTGGAATGGGTAAAAGCAGTATTTCAAGGATCCCCAAAGAAAAGAACTATGACATCTAAGAGTAACCTGGAAGAGAAAGTCTGAACTGTCACGAACAGTTAATTAACATATATATTAAGTTT
Organism: Solenodon paradoxus; assembly: GCA_004363575.1. NCBI lineage: Eukaryota > Metazoa > Chordata > Mammalia > Eulipotyphla > Solenodontidae > Solenodon > Solenodon paradoxus. Next base: position 350,581 of record RJWH01000214.1, on the reverse strand, counting down.
CATAAGTTTCAAGTCTTAGCTGTGTCATCTCTTTCTACATGCCTTTTTCCCTTTGATTATCTGTATTAATATGCTTTATAATTACGCAGTTTGTTTGGTTCCTTATTACACCCATCACTTTTGTAATTACTCTATTGGTTCTCACATCACAAGGAATTCCTGTTCCATCCTCCATGGGTGCAAACTGCTCAAGAGAGCTGGACAGTGACTTTGCTTGTATCATGTCTTCTCTGAGATGAACCAGAGTTCAGCAGACTCTAAACTGACGCATCAGATCAGATTCAAAGCCAGGTTCCATCATTAACTACCATGTTCGTCACTATGCCAAATATCACTGAGGTGACTTCCTAACTCACGGCAAGGATCCAAAGTCACAACATGGGATTTACAGATTTGAAAGGAATCAAGCAAGTTCTAGAATTCAGAATTCACTTTTGGAGTAACATTTAAAAAAAATGCTAACAAGTGCTATTGCTCATTTATTTCCATGAACACATCCAGAGAGTTTCTCTACAATATTAACAGGACACTTTAAGGACACTAATGTCCTCATGGTAACACATCCATATATAACTTTGACAATACATGTGTGCATTTAGAACAAATTAACACACATACCGCTTATCTCTTGAAACATTTAGAGTAGACTAGTGCATACAAGAAATAACTGTCAGACCTAAAGCTGTCGGTTAAATGTCTTAAGAATGATTACCTACCTACTGGAGTACCTGGAGTAGCTGAAGGCGGCTGTGATGAAGGAATTGCACTTGAAGGTTTGTCAAAATCCAGAATAGATTCCTGAAGACAAGATTTTTAATTTTGAATAGAAATAAAGATCATTCATGTAAAAGTTCTCAACATTAAATTACTCAAGGTTGCCCACACCTTGCTAACTGTATCTAGCTAAAAACTATCATTATGATAATAATTTCACCTTTACAGAAGAAATTAAGAGTTAAAAATAAAATCTGGTATAGAGTAGTTTGGTCCACCACCTCTAGCCAGGCCACAGACATCCCAAAGATCTGCATTCATATCTAGGGGCTGGGGCAACAACCAAAATAACTAACTAAATAAAATAAACACTTCTTCCTCCTCTCTTTCTGCCTGCATGCAGTCACCTTCGTTCCTGCCTGCACCCTTCCTTTAAAATTAAAAAAATTAAAGTAACATCTAGGCATGCCCTGGTGGTCTAGTGGATAAGATCACTGGACAGTGTCCACACACATCCCAAGGCCTGGGGTTTGAGACGCAGGGCCCGGGAGCTGCTGATGACCTATAGCAGCAATAATATTTGAGCACTTTAAGCTCTTTACATGTTTAATTGCATTACTCACCAACTTAGGATCAGAAACTATTATCTCCATTAAAAAAAAAAAAAAAAAAGACTAGGACACAGAGAGTTAAGCAACTTGTCTTAGTAGTCAGAGCTAGAAGTGGTACAGCCAGAATTCATGCTCTCTGGATGCCAGAATCTATGCTCTTAACCACAGCCTCATTATCATATGTCTGATCAGAAGCCAGTGGCCCCATGAGTATCATTTGAAATTACGAGTGACTCATACTTGCATAAAGTTACAAGTTCCTTGAATCTGGATCATTAGATCCTGCAGTTTTTCTTTCCTCAATACTGGATCCTTTGGAAGGGAAGAGGAAGAGTCTATAGGCTGATGGACAGGTTTAGGCACCTGCAAGATAAACCCATGACGTCTGAAAGTAAAGCTCAAATTCAGGAGCCCAATTCAAGAAACACAGCTTATCAGAACATCTTAATGACAATGGAAATCTTTCTAAAACACCCGCTTTTAAAAGGGAAGACCCAACATAACCAAACTCCTTGAGAATATGCTTTCATTATAGACATCGGTTACTCCCACATTAATCATACATGGCTTTTTTTCATGTTTCATTATTCCCTTTTTGGCTGTGGTCCTCACCCTTAGCTCCAGGGCATGAACCTGGGTCCCTGGGGCTTTCAGGTTGTCCGCACACTCCTGCCAAAGACTTAACAACTTAACCACTAGAGGGAAGTATATTCCATTTTTAATACATCTGAGTTCAGAAATATTACGATGTAAAAATATATACATATACACCCTAGATTTGAGGAAACATGCTATGTTTTATTATAAATCAAGTGTACTTAGAGGCACACTTGATACATGCAGTGTGGTTAGCCCTCATACTGAATGGCTTACTGCTGCATACTCTGATTAGACCTCATGTTTACATTTCCTTCTTACAGCTATCAGCCTGTCTGACCCTGCCAGCACCTTTCTTCCACCTAATAATTCACTGAGAAGTCACACAGATATGCTGGGTAAAAGCATAATATAAAGAGTCAATAGTGGCACAGCCGAGGAGCCTAGTTTAATAGGTCCACTGCCTCTGGCCGATGATGTCCACGTATATCCAAGGACCCGGGTCCACAATAATCAAAAAGAACCAAAAATAAAACACTTCTTTCTCCTCTCTTCCTGCCTGCCTCTGTTTCTCTTCATTCCTGTCTGCACCTTTCCTTTAAAATACAAAATAAAAATAAAATTAAAAAAATAAGTATATAAAATAAAAAATTTTTAAATGTCTCAAAGAAAAAAAAAGGGATGTACCCTAGTGGCCTAGCACTCTAATACACCCTGAGAGTAGTCCAAAATACATCTCAAGGTCCCGGATTTACGATCCAGGTCCAGGAGGAACAACCAAGGTGAACAACTAAATAAAAACTAAAGTGCTTCCTCCTCCTCTCTCTTTCTGCCTGCTTACTTGCCTTCATTCCTGCCTGCACCTTTCCTAAAAAAAAACAAACAAAAAAGAGTTAATGTTGGTGCACTCCAGTGGTTTAGCAGCTAAGTCCACTGCCTCCAGCCCAGCACAAACCACATACATCCCAAGAACCTGCGTTCATGACCTGGGGCTGCAGGAAACAACCAAGATCAACAACTAAATGTTTCTTCTTCCTCTCTCTTCCTGCCTGCCTGCCTTCTCACCTTCATTCCCACCTACACCTTTCCTTTAAAAAATAAGTGAACCAGCAGACCGTGGTGGAGGAGCAGTTAGGTTAAACACCTCCAAAGGAACAAGCCACATAACCTTAGTTTTGAGTCCCAGGACTTGGAGGGAAACAACCAGGGTGAACAACTGAATAAAAAATAAACATGCTTACCCCACTGCCCCCACCCCCCAGTCTTTCTGCCTACCTACCTACACCTTAAAAAAAATAAAAAAGGTTAACAGATCCTTAAGTGAATAGATATACAAAAGGCTTTTCTGGAAGACAAGTTCACTTTTTAGTGATTATGTTCACGTTATCTCATCTTTGGCTCTGAAGTCTATTTTGCCCTTTACTCTACTCAGCCATGTTCCAGACAGCTGAGAATGCAAGACAGAGACAAACACTGCACTAAATAGAGAAGTGGTCTCTCCATCGCTGACAAAACCTGCAATTCCAATATAAAGCTAACTGTACCATGAAAGCAAATTAAAGATGAGTTTTGGCCTATCCAACAAAGAACCAGGTACTGTATCTTTTCAAAAAGTGCAGACTAATACTTTCAATAAATAAAACGGCAGCAATATTCTGGTAAAGGCTCTGCATCATCACACCAAGCACAATATTAAATTAGGTCTATTTGAAACAGCTTTTTTAAGATACTGGGTTTTAAGGTGCACCCTGGTGGTACGGTGGCTAAGTCTACTACAGCTAGTGCGCACACACACGCTAGGACCCGGTTCCAGAGCAACAGGAACAACTAGATAAAATGCACCTTTCCTTTAAAAAAAAAAAAAAGTTTTAAAATACAAGTTTCTCAAAAGTTGTCATATTGAAATACGTCCTGGTGGCTCAGGCACTAAACCAGTGGAGTTAGGAACCTTTTAAAATCAAGGGCCCAAGACCTGGGGCCAGGAGGAACAACAAAAAAATAAATAAAAGTGCTTCCTTCTCTTTTTCCTCCCTTAAAAATAAATGATTCTTCCTTCTCTCCCTTCCTCTCTTTAAAAAAAAAAAAAAAGTTGTCCTATTAAAGTTACTGTTGTGATATATCTGGTTAATGAGACTGTCCATCATCTGCAGGGTCAGAAGAAGCTAAAATCAGTATCAGCACTTGCAGCAGGGAGACAGGTAACTACCTATCTGGTAAACTGAGGTGGGGCATTTATTGATTAAATGCAATACTCTGATTTACCCCAAGCAAAACGCTTTTCACACAGACAACCAGAGATTTATCAGACAGCCTTTGGTCACAGTGACATAAGAAGTTCAGAGAACACTACATCCACAGAAACAGAGAGCATTTCTCAGCAAACATGGGGAACACGTTTGCATTTAAATAGTGATAAATTCACTAGCTAGTCCTGTATTCAAAGTTATTTACTGTAAGCTTTCTTATCTTCCTGAACTAGGTTATATATCATTAAGAGAAAAAGGCCTTCCATTTTAACTAAATCTCACACTCCAAAATTTGATTACTCATTTTTTTTTTTTTTTTCCTAAAGGAAAAGTGCAGGCAGGAATGAAGGTGAGCAGGAGCAGGGAGGCAGGAAGTGAGAGGAGGAAGAATCACACTTTACCTTAATCCCCCTTCCCCTCAACCCCTGGCCCCAGGTCTTGAACCTGGGATCTTGGGATATATGTGAACTATGCCTGGTGTACTAAGCCACTAGACTACTAGGGTGTACCATGATTACTGAATAGTTAATAACCTATTTCTGGAAAAATCTTACTGTGTAAAGGAAATAGAGAACTCATTCAGATCCTTCCCCAACTACTGGCTTATCTGCAAGCACTATGAACTGCACCTTCTTCAGAGCAGAGGCTCACAGGAGGGACTGCCAATGAGTGTCCCAGGTGGAGGACAGGTGCAAGGCAATGTAACAAGTCTCTCGCCAAGCCACATCCTGTCCATTTCCCCCTTATTCACATTAAGTTCTTGTCTGCACCATCCATCATTTTGATATCATATCCAATTTTCCAGGGAAAATAATAAATTCATGCATTAAAACGTTAGGTGAAATCCTTTAGATGCTAGTTTAAGATGGGCTTTGTAGACTTCATTTTTAAAGAGAACTACAAGTGTGCCCTGGTAGAATAGCAATTAGGTCAGTTGTCTCTGAAAGAGCATAGTCCATGTACATCCCAAGGATTCGAGTCTGGATCCTGGGTCCAGGCAGAAGAACTAAGATGAACAACTGAAGAAAAAATATACATAAAAGCCTTCCTCTTCACCTTTCTCTTCCTGACTGCCTACTATACATTTTCTTTTCTTTAAAAAAAAAAAAAGAACTGCCAAGTGATCACTACCACAACCCCTTATTTAGTTATTTAGGCCTACATCAACAGTCCGTGACAGACTGACAGAGCCACTCACATCTTTGGGTTCTGTGTTGAACTTCCTAGGCAGGAGCTGGTCATTTGGTAGGAGGCTTGCTGAAGCTACTCCCCAGGTCTGTGGAGAAACTTGTGACCGTGGGGTGAAGGGGTGTTTCTGACTCTTGGCACGGTTTCCCCAAGGTTTCAGGGTCTCCGGCAGTCCCGAGCCCGGTTCTTCACACATGGTAGTGGCCCAGGACTCCGTGGCAGCCAGCTCTCCCTGCACAGAAGGTGCCCAAGACTTCACGGCTGGCTTTTTTCGAGCCTGTTCTTTCTGTGACTGAACTGGCCAAAGTTTTGGTGTCTCTTGCTTCTTCTGTTCTTCGTGAATGTATTCTGCTTTGGACGCAGGGGTCTCTTGCTTCCACTGGCTACAAGCTGGCTTGGGTTTGGACACATCATGGTGCTTCTGCTCTTCCTGCAGAGTGGACCTGAGTTTTGGAATTCCTTGTTTCCTTTGTTCTAAGGAAACTGCAGGCTTTGATACCTCCTGAGGCTTAACAGAAGATTCCCAGGACTTGAAGGATTCTTCTTTCTGCTCCTGACCATCTGGCTCAGTAAGCATATCCCAACATTTGGGGAGATTTGGTTTTCTAGCATAATCTGCTTCCCAAGGTTGCTCATCTTGTTTGCTTGAGTAATCTATATCTGTCATGTAGCGTCTGTTAAGAAACTAAACCAGAGAAAACATATGCTAGAGTCACAAAATCTGTAGTCTATCAGCATTGCATGTCCACCAGCCTGAGCCCCTGTGCTAACAGCAAACTCTGGGCTATCCTGCTAGAAAAGACTGTCCTGTTTTATTGTGCATACTCTTCTTTCAACTAACAAAAACAAACTTTTAAAGCACAAAAGTAGCCAAACCTTAACTCACCCAAGACCAGTAAGCACTGCACACTGAGGTGCTCCCTCTGCTTGATTCGGGCTCTTCCCAACATTATTCTGCCTAAACCACCATAGGACTCCCCTCTACCCAACTGATCCCTTGAAACACTAAGGCAGAGGACAGTTCAACTACACAGTTATTTAACCTGAAGTCTTAGGTTTCCCGAATTATCACCCCTTCCTTTCTTTCCATTATGGATCAATCATACTGTAGTTTTTCTGCCTCTTCCTTTCTTTATAGCTTTCATGATTTTCTTTATCACTTACCCCTTTCTATTACCACTATGAGTAAATTCTGGGGAGCAAAATCCTACCCATCTTTACATTCTAACACAGAGACCAAAAATAACAGTAAGCAGTGCTAACACTTGAGCAGATAATGTGTGTCAGGCCAAATCCTAGGTAATTCAGAATTAAACTAACTCCTTCAATGCTCACAATAATCCCCTGAGGCAAGAACCCATGTTCAGCATGAGGATGACAGACACAGCTGGGCTAGAGGGCACTGGCGAATGAGGTGAAGCAGTCAGGCTAAGCTGACCACTGTACAAATGTCTCCAAGCCAAGGTCAGCAAGTACCAATCAGTACATTACCTCCTGTGGTTGTATTTCAGGCTGTGCAAGTTCCCCAGGAGATTCTGGAATGATAAAAGGAATTAAAGTAAATATAAAGTAGACTATAAGATTTTAAACTGATTAGATCTATAATTCATTCCAGCAGTATTTTCAGAAGTTATAGAAAGACAATACAACTGGGGATGCTCAGGGAAGGAGTTACTGGCTGTGGTCCGAGGCAGCTGAAGCTAGCAGCTCTTCTCTAAAGCTAACCTGCAGTTAACAACTGCTTTCTGAGCCCACCTTTGAGGCTCAAACAGCTAACATGGTTAAGGAGCAGGCCATGTAGGGCCAGGAAAAATACAGAACAAAATTTTGATTCCTGATTGGAAATGAGACTACCTCAGTGTATCCTTGCGGAGTAGTACTGGGTCCACCACCTCTGGTCAGGTATCATTCACATACATCCCAAGGACCCAGGTTTGCGTCCCGGGGCTGGGGGAACAACCATAATGAACAATATAAATAAATAAAATGCTTCTTCCTCTTCTCTCTGCCTGTCTGCCTGCTCACTTTCATTCCTGCCTACATCTTTCCTTAAAAAGAGAGAAAGAGAAAGAGAGAGAGAGAGAGAGAGAGAGAGAGAGAGAGAGAGAGAGAGAGAGAGAGAGAAAGAATCTCCTCTCACCCACACACAACTTCTTTCAAGTTGGAATTATAGCTCTAATCCCACAGGCAAAAATTACTCATGTCATCTTGAAAAAGAGCCCTTACAAATGGCTTTGCTAGATGGGCAGTAAGCAAGGGAGGGACACACTGAAGTACTGGACATAGTACTAAGAATTCAGAGGTTATGAACATTAGAGAAATAAATCTTGCTAGTGCTACCACAAGTTTGCTGAACCACATCTTTAGAAGTGTTGTTTTTAGTTTTGTTTGGTTTTAAGAAAATGTGCAGGCAGGAATGAAGGCAGGTAGGCAGGAAGGCAGGAAAAGAGAGGAGGAAAAATAATTTTTATTTAGTTGCTTATCCTCATTGTACCCCGAGCCCTGGGAGGGAAACCCAAGTCATTGGAACATACTGTGGACTGCACCTGGAGAGAAACAGTGGACCAAACAGCTACTTCACACGGGACCAGTGTTAATTCTTAGATAAATTCAGATTCAACAAACAAAAGCAAAAGTGCCATTTTTATCAAAGTTTCTTCCCCAATAAAAGTAGAATTTTAAGACATCTATTTCCTTTACTGACTTTGCAATTTTCGTTTTCCTGAATCAGTATGTTAACCTTAGGTTATCCGCACTCTTGATCTGCTACAGTGTTGGATTGTATTACAACATTTTTAACAACAATCTAAAATTGAATTATCCTTAGTAACTTAAAAGTTTAACAAAGGAATTATCCTACTAATAGTTTAACAAAGAGGTGGGGTTTTTTCCTTCAAATTCCATAAATGCCTCACTGCAATCAATTTACTCTTCTGTAACAAAGTATAACCTAAAATTTCTATTGAGGGTCACAGTGTGCATTTATGATTATAAAGTCTAGAAATGTTTTCTAAACTTAGACTTTTCCTGCAGTAAGTAATACGTACTATGTACGTAGACTCTAACAAAGTAGAACAAGGAAATCATCTCACAATGATTTGACTCAAATAAAGAATTTCAGGGGTCACAACAAACCTGACTCTTCGACATTTTCAATCTTCAATAACTGCTTTTTCGCCTCTGATTTTATTGTCATTTCTTCCTCCAATGACACTTCTTTTTCCTTAGCATTTTTGGGAACTGGGATACTTTCAAAATAGCCTGAGCTCAGCAATTTAGACAGTAGATCTTTCATGTGTTTGTCTAAGAGAGAGTAGTTAAGACTTAGTTACCACATAACCTAATAAATCATGGAAAATTATTTAGAATCGAACTCCCAATAATTTTTATCCTACATATCCTATGTCATAATGTTCTACATTAGTATGGATTCAAGGAACTGGTCAGACATGAAAAGTAAATACATAGTACATCTTATGTCAGGCTGAATCAAGGTTAAAAAAATTTTTTTAAAGGAAAGGTGCAGGCAAGAATGAAGGCAAGTAGGCAGGCCGGCAGGAAGAGAGAGGAGAAAGAAGCATTTATTTGTTTAATTTAGTTGTTCATCTTGGCTGTTGCCCCCAGTCTCAAAGCCGGTCCTTAGGAATGTTAGTGAACTGTGTTCGGTGGCCTTATCCACTAGGTCACCAGGGGGCACCTCAAGGTAAATTTAAACAATCAGAATCCCAAAGTTTAGCAAGTCCCTCATGCTTCTCTGGGCCTCCACGCCCATCATTTGAAAAATAAGTGAAAATCAGAGACCCTACTCAATAAACAAAATGTTACTATATTGAAAAATAAAATCAGAGACCCAAACCAATGTCTCTGATTATATGTTATAAAAGAACACATCTATCCATTCTCCAAAATGAACCACTAAACAAAAATGTTTCCTCCTCTTCTTCCTTCCTTAAATGGCTCTTCGGGCATGCCCAAGTAGCTTGGTGGCTACGGCGGTGGCCTCCAGCCAGCACCATCCACATGCATCCCGAAAATCTGGATTGACAATTGAGGGCTGGTGGAAACAACCAGGATGAACAACTGAAAATAGGTGCTTTTTCATCCTCTCTTTTCCTGGCTGCCTACCTGCATTCTTTCCGCCTTAAAAAAAAAAAAAAAAAAAATTGTTTTAAAAGGGCTTCTGCCTCCCTCTTTTTTTTTTTTAAAAGACACTCCCCAACTAACAATAATTCATCTATTTTTCTCAAGTACTTAAACGGCTTCAGAGTAAAACTTCCTGAAACATAACCTTTAGAAAAACTCTATGGTGGGCAATTGCTAAAGCATTTTTAAACTACAAAATTCCATGATTAAGATTTTACTCTTGAATTATGCTGTATGTCACTCTTAGCAACATTACCATTTAATAATTAAGAAAACATTAAAATGATATCAAAAGTCATTGCACCATAAGTAGGTCTAAATTAGACTTTTGTTTTTTAATATCCACTAAAAAGACAATGCCCAAATTAGGCAGCGTTCCTATAGTTAACTAAGTTCTTATTCCTTTCAGAGGTATACATTGACATCGATTTTATCTTTTAAAAAAAACCAACTTTGAGATATAATTTGTTGCGCGCTCTGTAGAGTAGGGGTTGGACACTGCCCACATGCATCCAAGGTTCGTGTCCCGGGACCAGCAGGAACAACCAAGATGAACAACTAAATTTAATAAATAAGGTAAGGTGCTTCTTCCGACTCTCTTCCTTCCTGCCTCTGCTCATCTTCATTCCTTTCCATACCTTTCCTTAAAAAAAATGTAATTTGTGCAGTGTGCCCTGGTGTCTCAAGCAATAAATTGGTGACTGGGTTGTAGATCATGCAAAACTCTCAAGGCTCTGGTTCATGACCCAAGGTCAGAGGGAACAACCGAAAAATAAATAAACGGAAAGAAGTGCTTCCTCGGGTGTGCCCTAGGTTCAGGTATTAAGCCCATGCTTGGTGCGCAGCCCACATGCAGCTCAATGATCCGGGTCTGTGGCCCGGGATGGGGAGAACGGAGACAAACAACTAAGTAAATAAAACGATTCTTCCTCCTCTCACCTTCTTCCTGCTACCTGCCTACCTTCATTCTTCCCTGCCTTCCACTTAAGAAAAAAATGCTTCCTCCTCTTCCTTCCTTAAGAGATACTTCTTCCTCCTCTCCTTTCTCAATAGCAACAACAACAAAGATAATTTGTAAACAAAAAAATCTTCAGGGTACAGTTTTTAACAGATGTAGAGTCACGTTATGTCCGCCACGACCATGACACAGAGCATTTATCAACTCAAAAAGTTCCCACTTCTCTCCACTCCCTGGCTGGTACTGACCTGCTGTTTTAATTATGTCTGTTCTAGAATTCCCTACAAATGGAATAAAATCATAGAGTATATATTCATTTTTGGTCTGGTTGCTTATGAATAAATCAGATAAAGCTGGTATGAACGTTTGTATACTTATAGGAACAGATTTTCATTTTACTTGGGTACTGAAAGTATAATTACTTGGTCATATATAAGTATATGCTTAACATAAAAAACTGCCAAACTATTTTCCAAAGTATTTGTATCATTTTGCATCCTAACCAAGAAAGAAATTTCTTTGATTCAAACTTGAAAGGATTTAGAATTTTTGAGGGAGTTGTACATACTTAGATATTTTTAAAAGGAAGCAATCAACAGTTTGTTTACCAAGTTCGAGTGAGTATTCATAATACCAAACTAGTATACAAGACTATATAATTTATGTCCAGTCACTGATACCTCATCATTTGGTTGAAGTCTATTTAGGAAGCCAAAAGAATTCACTTTTTCTGGGGCACCACTGTGGCTCAGCAACTAAGATGCAGGATATGCAAAGCCCAAGAAAAAAAATCAATTCTCTCCAAATCTTTTCAGAATTGTCATCAAACCATTCACGTTTTCTTAGGCAGATCTTACAGATAAGCCTTGGTACTAACAGCACATTGGTTTTAGATCCTTAAGCAGAACAGGTACTACTATGCAGTATTAAGAACTGAACCCTAAGACGGTCAAGCTAGTGTTGAGGTCAGCAGTAGCCTTTAGCCCTTGCTCCCAAACAGTAGTGACTTGTCACTTTAAGACTCATTCCAGGCTCATTTTAGTGAGTGCCATTGTACAACAGCTGCCACCAGAGAATGACAGTCTCCCGTGAATACAGTAGTGTCAGAGCTGCATGTTAAGGGGGACTGACAGTTTAAGCCCTCCACAACAGTTCAGAGTAAAGAACACTCACATGTCGTTCCTACCACGGCTTTCTCACTCCCTTCCAAAAGGTCCCAAAAGTATAAGGATGACTGTTCCATCTGGTCTTCAACGCTGACAAGGAAAAACAGCAGAACAAAGTGTTAGACGAACACAGATGAATTGAGCAGCACAATGTGCACAACACCAACCATCAACAGTCACACATGCACTGCTAAGTCTCTTTATGCTCTGGAAATGGAAAACTGAAAATGAGATAAAAGATGAGTAAAGGCCCATTTATGGATTTCAAATTACGTCTCTCATAAATTTCACAGATTAAAGTGAACTACACTCCCCAGACCTATCATAAAGTGATAAAAAGAAGAAACCCAGCAGACACTAATAATGGAGTAGACTTTCAGAATGAGAAAAAATGTATATAGCTATCTATAGGTAATTAAGAGTCTTCGTAGCTTTCTCTGCTAGAGGGCTGCTTACTAAGAACAGTGAAAACCCAACAACTTTAGCACAGCTCACAGACCCCATAGAGGAATAACGAGCACGGAATTAGCAAAAGCCTAAGTAAGGATCTGCTCACTAGCTGATTCACGCCATCAACAAAACTGCAAATGGGTAGGGTAGCCTCAACATATATTCGTATTTTAAATGATAGGATTTATTTCTCACTATTTATTCACAGAAATGAGAACACTACCAAATAATCCTCACTTTGAAAGTTTAATGACACTGGCAAAAATTAGTTTCAGTTACTTCCACTTAAGTAGGAAGAAGGCAGATATTCTCACAAGTAAAAATTTAAGAATGTACATAATTAGTGCTATGATTCATACTTGTATAAGGTGGAAACTTGCCAGTCATTTTTTTTAAATCACTGTTACAATGAAGCAGCATGTTAATGAGGTCATTCAAATGCACTTTCCTCTTAACCTTTTCCTCTTTAGGCTCCAGCCTGGACAACACTCCCCATGCTGAATGAAATGCTTTCTTAGTCAATTACTAAATATATATAATATATAACACTAAAAGGTCATGCGTTCTATTTCAGAGAAATATTTTCATTAGCTTACCTCACATTTTCATTTCTTTCGGGGCAAGTCAGTTTTGAAAATTTAATGAGGTAGTCAAGTTCTTTTAAAGGCAAATACATGGCACCATTCAAGCCCCCTTGGAAGTCCTTCTGTACATGTTCCTGTGTCAGGTTCTGAAGTACATACTGAACTTGAAGTATGGTGCGAAGTTTTTTCTTCTCGGCCTCAAGTTTTAGCAAGTGCTCCCTTCTCTGGGCCTTCTTCTGAGCTTTAAGTAGCTGTTAAAACAAATACTAATGAAGATTGCCCAGGCTCTACCACCCTGTATTAGCAATTCATAGTTCACTATAGTCGAATCCCACAGAGCTGAGATGAGATGCTCAATTTCATATCTATTTACTGTGAAACAGACAACTGCATTAAATTCCTACTTCCTTTTTCAAGTAAAGGGATCAGTGAATGCTAAACTAGTTTCTCTCAAAGAACTAGGGCCAAGGGAGTCCAAATACCCTACTTCCACCTTCACACAGTATCTGGCACCAAGATGAGAAGTCAAAGTGCTGTTAACTGATAAGCTTTCCATAGTTATGCATATTGTCTTTTTAGATCAAATATTTTAAGAAAATGCTTCAGTTTTGGTTGTTTTGTTTTTAAATCTCATGCTTCAGGGGAACAATATTTAAACTAAAATGATCAGGGGAGAAGGTGGAAGTAGGAAACACCTTTTCTTCAGACACACATGATGTGGAGGGAGGGGGTGGAGTCTGGGGGCTCCAGACACAGCAGCCACAACCACCACAAGGGTAAGGTGAAGGCAGTGGAATTCAGAACTGCATCACGGATTTGGGACTCCCAGCCTGGATGGGTGAAGGGCAGAGAAACAGTGGAAAAGGGTGGACCTGCTGGAAGAACCAAGTCTTCCAGGAGTCACTCTGAGGGCAGTAGGGAGCCCCCACCACCCCCAGCAGTACCAGGAAATGGAGCAGGGAAGAAGGTCTTGGCACAAGGCAGGAGGAGGGTAAGAACCCTAGTCGTCTGAGCAGGAGCCCCACCCCACCATCCCGAAGGAAAATGACACAGGGTGCTGCCATAACTAGAAGGCAGCAAGGAGATTCGTCTACCCCAGGCCCTCCCACATATTGCTCAGGAGCCCCAGGACACGCCCACAGGAAATCCTACCCCCAGCCTTAGAGGAAGAAGAGAGTACCAAAAGGAAGGAACTTTCAAAGTTATACACAGTGCCACCTTGTGGATGGAGACAGAACTGCAGCCCAACTGCTGATTGTGGGCCAGCGACAAAGTGGTCATTAGAGTTCGGAGCCGGGACATTGGAGGAAGGGTATGTACCCGCCATAAAACCTCAAACCCACAGGTTTAACTCTCAGGTGCCAACACGGATCCACCTAAGAACTTCAACAGACCCAACCAGTGGTGACAACTCAAAACTCAGTTCCAGTGTTCAAACCAAGATCCAGACTTCTGTGGTACAAGTTGATACCCTACACAAGGTCTTCACGCAGGGCAGCCTAACCACAGAAACATAAACAGAGTACTAAACAGAGTGGAGACACACAGAAACATACATGAAATGACAGATCCAATTAAAAAACCAGGAGAAAATCTGAATACAACAGATTGTGCAAACTACCTGAGGATGAATTCAGAGTAACAGTGATAAACATACTCGTGGAAATCAAGAAATGAAGAGAGAAAAACAAAAAGAGAAAAAATGAAGCAAGATATCAAAGAAATGAAGAACTCAATAGAGGGATTCAAGAATAGGATGAAGTCTCCAATGGAAACAGTGAGCTAGAGAACAGGCAGGGGAATGCACTCAGGCAAACCAGCAAAGAAAAAAGAAATGAAGCAAGCAAGCATTCACGATCTATGGGATAACATCAAAGGAACATTTAGATTATAGGAGTCCCAGAAGGAAAAGTGAGACAAAAGGGGTCAGAAACTGTATTTGAAGAAATAATAGCTGAGATCTTCCCTAACCTAAGGAATGAAGCAGGTCTCCAGACCCAGGGATCTCAAAGAGTTCCTAACAAAATAAACCCAAACAGACATACACCCACACATATTGTCATCAAAATGTCAAAATACAAGATAAAGAATCTTAAAAGCAGCTAGAGAAAAATAAGTCACATAGAAAGGAATCTCTATATGACTGTCCGTGGATTTCTCAACTGAAATTCTACAGGTCAAAAGGGAATGGCATGGTATATTAAAAGTGCTGAAAGAAAAGGATATTCAATCTAGGATCATATACCCTGCCAGATTATCATTCAGAACCGAAGGAATAAAAAGCTTTTCTGACAAGCAAAAGTTAAAAGTAATTCATCACCACAAAACCAGCTATAAAAAAATACTAAAAGATATTCTATAAAGTGTAAAGAAATCTGACTTAAAAATAGTAAGACAGCAAATATAAAAACTGGGGAGGAGAGGAGAATCGAAATATGAATGGTTAGATTGAAAATGAAACTAATCTGCTTTCAAATAAAAACAGGAACTAAACGTAGAATTCTACACACTAACCTCAGGGTAACTTCCAAATACATCTCCAGAGAAAAAGCAAAGAGAATAAAACAAAAAGGGAAATCAATAAAAACATAACTACACTCAACCCACCTAAGAAGAGAAAGAATAATGAACATTAGAACTCTTGTGAGGTATGAAATGCTCATAGATTGAGAAGCAATTTCAATATCCTAAAATGAACATAGCATTGTAAACAAAATAAATAATTATTAAAAAAAAAAAAAAAACTTGTGGGGCAAAAGAAAATCAAAATGATCAGTTTTCAGTCAACCAAAAAGGGTTAATTAAAGCATAAGGAATTGAAAACCAAACAAAAATAAAATATCTAACAAATTTAATGCCAAAACAGACAAAGCAAACTTTGTTTCTTAAGTAAAATTCAAAGTATCTTCCTAACAGTTTGTCAGTATGCTAGGAGCTGTATCCTCCAATATTTAGCTGGAAAAACACATATGGAAAAGCAGATTGTACATTTTACCTCAAATAAATGTGTGTGTGAATTAGACACCCGAGTCTACTCTAAACTTCAGCACACAGTATCTTAAATTCTGACATTATATAATGGTCCCAGCGGTGGATTCCTATTTGGAAATACCACTGATAAAAAGTACTATCTATTTCCAATAAAAAAATCCTAAAGTGATTCTTCCCATAGTTGTTTTTCTGGTTGTAATGTCTCCATCATATTAGATATATACCAAAGTTTTAATATTAATTAAGATAAAGGGAAAATGTATAAGATTTTTTCTATAGAGTTAAATTAAAGTACTTTGATAAGCATCAATATTTAAACCTCTACAGAAGAGAGGCTCATAAATCATAGATTGGGGGAAAACTCGACAGCAAAAAGATTCATGATGGCATTAAATCCTTCTCAGGGGGTATGAAAGCAACTTAATAAATTTAACTTGTACCAAGGACAAGAGGCAATGGGAGAAGATAAAATGCGGAGAATGAGAAGCAGACCTATTTTCTTCAGGATGAGAAAAGGCCCAGAGAAGCATTTTTCAAGACCTTAACATGGACTTACACCAATAGCAAAACAGTTAAGATTTTCAGCTTCTCCTGGAGAGGAGGGAAGAGGTTAATGGGGCAACTCTAAACCTGTAGGATAAGAACATTCCAGGTGGCTTCTCCTGAAGGTCCTGGGAAGACAGGGACTGCTCAGGGCATCTTCAGGGTTGTGTCACACCACGACCTCAGATCTCTCTGCAACTACCTCCCAAAGTGGATGAAACGTTCTTATGATCTCCCAGCATCCTGAACATCCCCTATCCAGTATCAGTGACAATGGGATCATACTTTCTACCTGAATTTCCCCTTAGACTTTTGCTGCATCCTGACAGGGACTGTGTTATCTCTGCTGTTGATCAAGATGTCAACTGGTGCCCAGGTGATGTCTGATGCCACAGGACCACAGAAATCCACTGAATCAATCAAGTATCAAGTTATAAAGTATGTTGTCTCCTAAGTGACAAACGGATATCATGAAAATCAAACACAACAGTCAATCTCTCTTTATTTGTGGAAACTTAAAGGTTACGTTTTCTTCTTCGAGTTGAAGCCAAGCACTATCCACCAACAGTATACTGAATAGCAGCATTTATTTTCTGAATAATTACTTTGAATTAATGAATCCCCAACTTAAGGACAGAGTTCATGGCATGAGAACAAAGAGATGTAACTAGGAGGAACAGGAAGGCTTTTGATTTTAGTTAGAAGGGAAAGATAATGTTAAACTGCAAAACTATCAAAAAAGAGGTTGGACCAAAGAAAGATGTTTTAAAAAAAGAAAACAAGCATGCCCCAGTGGTCTAGTGGCTAAGATCACTGCCTCCCTCCGGCACAGTCATATACATCAGAAGAACCCAGGACTATAACCAAGAGCCAACTCTAACCACCAGAATGAACAACAAAATAAATAAAATGCTGCTTCCTCCTCTCTGTCTGCCTGTCTACTCACCTTCATTCCAACATGCTTCCTTCCTCTTTAAAAAAAAAAAAAGTTTACAAAATATTTAAATCTGCTGCACCCTGGTGGAGTAGCAGTTGGGCATGTTCCACATACATTCCAAGAACCCAAGTTCACATCCCAGGGCTGGTGGGAACAACCAAGATGAACAACTAAATAAAATAAGGTGCTTTTCCTTTTCTACCTGACTGCCTCTGCTCACCTATTCCTGCTTGCCCCTTTCCTTTAATAAACAAAATTAAAGAATTAAATCTAAAAAGAAAAAAAACATATATTGGAAAAAACTGAATACAAACTAAAATTTGATAAAGTGAAGAGAAATAAAGGAAAATTCTACATGCTACAGAAGTATATATTCAACCATCCAACCAGAGGGAAGATATGAAAGATCTTCTAATAGACCAAAAACTAAATAAACATAACCGACAAAGGGTGGAATCATAAAAGCATAAG
Organism: Solenodon paradoxus; assembly: GCA_004363575.1. Lineage (NCBI taxonomy): Eukaryota > Metazoa > Chordata > Mammalia > Eulipotyphla > Solenodontidae > Solenodon > Solenodon paradoxus. The sequence continues at coordinate 332,982 of RJWH01000214.1, read as the reverse complement.
AAAAAAAAAAAACTTAAAAATAATCTCTAGGGGGGAAAAAGGTGGAAAAATTGGGTACAAGAAGTCAATTATATGGTGAAGGATAGAACTGAACTACTGATGGTGAACTCAATGTAAAATATACAGAAGCAGACTTAGAGTTCATGTTAAATTTGTTATAATGCAATATTCTGTCAATAAATTTTTTAAACATAAAAGTGAAGAAAAACTTTAAAGTATTTTATCTAAAGTATTTTATAAATATATAACTGTGGAACTGATATAAATTAGTCAAATAAAATAACAGGTAAACTAGGTAAACATGGGTTAAAATATGCTACAGTTGAAAAAAAGAACTATTATATTTTCATCAGGAGAAGTACCCAGAAAGTAGAAGATGGTGGCTCTACAGTAGGCTATTTATATTTACATACTACCTTCATAAAAAATTTTGAGGGATCAATGAATTGTAACATAGGTTTCAGATGTGCATCATCATAATCAACACCTGCTAAGTACCATATTAAATTCTTCACAAAAGGTGCATCTAGAACTGCCTTTTAAGAGTACCACTATTACAGGTGAGATGGCAGCTGTCTCAAGTAGAAGTAATCTTATGGTTGTAGATACTTGGGGAGATTTTTTAATATATTTTTATGCCAGAGGAGTGAAAAGAAAATTTTAGTTCACCATTTAAGGAACTACATAGAACAAAAATAGAAGAGACTATCTAATAAGACAGGTGACCCAACACAGAATTTTACAAAAAAAAAAAACAAAATCTTCAACTGTAAGAACACAATCTCTAAAGGGTCTACTCACACTAGACCACGAAACTGAAGAATCCATTAATTCATCAACGAATACTTAAGAATGCATATTACTGATCAAATCTGTCAAAAAATCTAAGCTTGAAATGCCAACATGAGGAACCTAACAAGCAGTGAGATCAGACGTAACTATTTATACGAATCATAAATTTTGCTTTCTCCTAGTAATAATGGCCATGCTCCAAAGTCTATCATTAGGAAGAAGGTTTTTATTTAGAATTTTATTGTGTTAACTTTGTTTTACAAATTAAACTCATGTGTAGATGCCCCATTCCTCAGATAAATGTCAACACACCCTGTCCTCCACCAAATCACCAAGTGTTCTTTACTACTGTCCAATGGACTCTGCCACCACGTGCTCCTCTCCCTCCCCACACACATCCCATTTCCTATTGGTAAGCTCAGTTCCATTACCAGTGTGCAAAGGTTGGTTTTGTTTCCTCTGTTCCTCTTTTTTTCTTTTTTTTTGTCTATTCACATTCCACCTATGAGAGGAGTCATCTAGAATCAATATTTCTTTGACTTATTTCACTTAGCATTATCCCCTCTAGATTCATCCATATTGAGTCAAATGACAGGATTTTATCTCTTCTAAGGTCTGTGTAGTATTCTGTTGTGTATAATATGCACCACATCTTCTTTAGCCATTCATCTGACATTGGGCACTTAGGTAGTTTCCAGTTCTTAGCTATTCTGACTAGGGCTTCAATAAACATAGGGGTGGATAAATCTCTGAATTTATTTTGTTTTTGTTTTTTTAATCTTTTTGATACATACCCAGAAGTGGGATTGTGGGACCATATGGAATTTCCATATTCAGATTTTTGAGGAATCTCCATACTGTTTTACATAAGGGTTGCACCAATTTGCACTCCCACCAACAGTGTAAAAGTGTTCCCTTTTCTCCACATCCTCACCAACAGTTTTCATTTCCAAACTTTTGGACAACAGCCGGTTTCTCCAGGGACATTTCATTGCTGTTTTGATTTGCATTTCCCTGATGGCCAGCTAGTAGGAACATCTTTTGGCAAGACTTAACCATGTGTATGCCTTCTCCAGAATCTCTCCAATTCCTCTTCCCATTTTTTTTATTGGATTGCCTGTTTTTCTGTTATTGAGGGGGTTTTGTTTTTTATTTTGTTTTTTCAAAGGAAAGGTACAGGCAAGAATGAAGACCAGTAGGCTTACAAGCAGGAAGAGAAAGAAGGAAGCAGCATTTTACTTCCATTCTTTTTAGTGTTAACACTGGTTGTTTTCCCCCAAACCAACACTTGAACCCACGGGTACATGGCCTATGTCCCTAACTACTGATCTACCAGGGAGTGCCCTGTTATTAAGTTTTGAGTTCTTTGTATATTATGGAAATTAAGTCCTTGTCAGAAATATGGAAGGCAAAATTTTCTCCCAGTTAGTAAGTTGTATTTTTATTTTGGTGATGTTTTCTTTTGCTGTTAAGAAGATTTTTATCTTCTTGATGCTTGACTGCTTGATGTAGTCCCAATTACTTGGTTTTTTTTTTTTGTTTCCCTTTATGCTGGAGTTGAGTACCCTAAGACCTAAGGCTGATGTCATGGAATATCTTTCCAATGCTGTCTTCCAAGAATGTTATAGTTTCTGGTCTTATGTCGAAGCCTCTAGTCCATTTCGAGTTAATTTTTGTGAATGATGTTAGAGTGACGTAGCTTCATTCTTTTGCATGTGGCTGTACAGTTATTCCAACACTATTTATTGAAAGGACTTTCCTTTCTCCAGCACATGCTTTGGCTTCTCTGCCATGTATTAACTGACTCTGAGTCATTTTCTGGTGATTTAGTTCTATTAAACAGATCTATGCCTCTGTTACTATTCTAGTACCAAACCATTTTGATCACTATCACTTTGTAGTATAGCTCAATGTCTGGGAGTATAATCCCTCTGGATTTGTTTTTTTTCTCATTTGGGATCTTTTGCTGTCCCATACAAATCTCAAGATTTTTTGTTTTATTTTCTTGAAATAAGCTTGTGAGACTTTAACAGGGACTGTATTAAATCTGTATATTGCTCTAGGTAAGATGGCCTTTTTTAACATCAGCAGGGAATGTCTTTCCATCTCTTTGTATCCTCATTTCTTTTAATAACTTAGAGATTTCATTGTAGAGGTCTTTTACCTCCTTTGATAAGTATATTCCAAGATATTTGATTCTTTTTTTCTTCTACTTTAAACAGTGTGGTTTTCTTCTAGTACAGTTTGCATATAAAAATACAACAAATTTTATGTATTGATTTTGTAGTCAATTTGCTGTATTTTTTTTTATTAGTTTTAGTAGTTTTTTCACAGTTTTTAGGATTTTCTATATACATAATCATGCCATCTGCTCTGTTTAGTCTCCAATTAATTTGGAGTCTTCCAGCTTTCTTTTTGTGGTTGATTTCTAGCTTTAAGCCATTTCTAGTTTTAGTCAGAGAATATGCTTGGTATGGTATCAATCTTAGGAAATTTGTTGAGATATGTTTTATGTCCCAACATATGACTATCCTTGAGAATGTTCCATGCTCACTTGAGAGGTGAATTCTATAGTCTCTGGACTGTTCAGAAAATGTCTATTAGACATAAATGTGTCAAATGGTCACTTAACGTTGCTATTTCTCTGTTAATTTTCTGCCTATTTGATCTGTCCATTGCTGTAAGTGGGGTGTTGAAGTCTCCTACTATTATAGTGTTGTTTCTGAAGTCTCTCATTAGTTCTAATAATACTTTAATAAATTTTGATGCTCCTTCATTTGGTGGATGAATGTTAATAAACGCTCTGCTTTCTTGATGGATTGACCCCTTAATATAATGTCAATCTCTGTCTTTTGTTATGCTTTTAGTTGGAAGTCTGTTTTATCCTATGTAAGTTTGACAGTTCCTTGTTTTTCATTGCTATTTGACTGTAGAATTGTCTTGTCTTCCAACCATTGATTTTGAGCCTATGTTTATCTACTGAAAGGTAGCAAGTTTCCCCAATGCAGCAGGAGGTTGGGATATGTTTTTTAATCCACTTGGCAACTTTGTATCACTTATTTTGGTGAATTCAATCTTTTAATGTTTAGGGTAATTACTGACATGTAACTACTTACTGCCATTTTGTAAACTGTCTTCTGGTTATTGTCTCAGATGGGTTGGCTGTAATTATGCTTTGACTGATTTCCCTTTTTGTTCTCTCCTTTGCTTTTTCCCTAGAGAAAATGGTTACTCTGACATTAGCATTAAGAATTCTGTGTTTATTGACTACTTTGATTCAAAAGCAGATTAGTCTTCCAACATTCTAACCATTGACATTTTTATTCTCCTCTCCTCCTCCCCACTTTTATATTTTGCTGTCTTGCTATCTTTTAGTGGGATTTCCTTACACTTTATAGAGCATTGTTTAGTATTTTATGTATAGCCGGTTTTCTGGTGAATTCCTTTAACTTTTGCTTATCAAAAATCTTTTTCTCATTCCTTCTGTTTTAAATGATAATATCACAGAGTATAGTATCATAGGCTGAAAACTTTCTCTTTCAGCACTGTTAATACAACATACTATTCCCTTATATTGTATTTTTGATATTTTGATGACAATGTGTATAGGTGAAGGACTGTTCAGGTTTCTTTTGTTTGGAACTTTCTGAGCTTCTGGAGTTTGGAGGCTTGCTTCATTCCTCAGGTTAGAAAAATTCTCAACTATTATTTCTTCTAATACAGTTTCTGTCCCTTTTTCTCTCTCTTCTCTTTCTAGGACTCCTGTGATTCAAATGTTCATTTTAATGTTATCACAAATGCGATCTTCATCTCTTTTCATTCTTTTTTCTTTGCTGGTTTGCAGACTGCATTCCTCTGCCCTATCTTCTAGCTCACTGATTCCACTGGAGGCTTCATCCATCTTACTCTTGAGTTCCTCTATTGAGTTCTTCAGTTCAGCTATTGTTTTCTTTATTTCTTTGATATCTTCATTTCTTTTTTGTTGTTCTTTCCTTCCTCTACTGTTTTGATTTCCATGAATACATTTATCACTGTTGACCTAAACTCATTCTCAGGTAGTCTGCATATGTCTGTTGCATTCAGATTTTTCCCCTGGGGTTTTAATTGGATCCATCATTTCATATATATTTATCTATGTCTTCACTCAGTTTGACATTTTATTTTTACGTCTGTGGGTTAAGTTTCCCTGAAGTAGCCTTATGTAGGATGTCAACTTGCACTGAATAAACCTGTATCCTGGGATGAACATCCTTAAACTGAGTTGGATTTAAGTTCTTCAGTATACCCTGCATCAGGGCCCAAAAGTTCAGCCTACAGGGTTAGAGTTTATGTGGGGATTAAGAACCTTTCCTCTGTGTCATAAGTCTGAACAGTGAAGACCACCTTGCTGTTAGCCCACATCAGCAACTTTGCTGTCGTCTACCTCTACCCACCGGGGCACTAGTGGGTAGTTGTTGAAGGTTCTTCCTTACTGGAAGATTCTCTTCTTCCAGAGATGCAGCTTCAGGCCTGAGGACGGGAGATTGGGAGGGCAGGTCTTGTGACTCCAGAGCAATGTGGTGGATGACAGTAGGGGATTCACCTAGCAGTTTCCAGTTATGGCGACGTCCTATATAGATTCCCCTCAGGGAATCCTACTCAGCCTATCAGGGCACTGGTCCTTCTTCCTCCATGGCAAGACCCTCTCCCCTGGTTCAGTGTCCCTAATCCCGCTGGCCGAGCTCTCTGCTGCTACCACTGGAGCAACTCTCTGAAGGCCCAGTTCTTCCTGAGGCTCCACCCCTCTGCACCCTGAGGCTGGGAACCCCAAAAACATGATGTAGCTCTGAGCCCTTATGTTTTTGCCTACCCTTCATGGTAGTAAGTGCTGTTGCTCTCTCTGCAGCTTCTTGCCCTACTTTTCCACACAGCATGTGTGTCTGAAAAACAGGTGAGTCCTAGTTTTTCTGTGGGGAGGAGGCAAGACGTGGCTCCTACCAGGTCACCATCTTGAACTCTCAGGAAGTATGTTAAATAATGTTAAGCATGCAAGTCTATACTATATAAATATACAAGCTATATTCTAAAATATTTTAAATAAATCTAATAGCTTTTATTCCCCTTTGTAATGATTGCCATAATTCCACAGTGAAATACACATTTAATAATACTATATTCAAAATGGATCATATTCACATACTATTTGTTTTCTTGAGACACTGATATTTTCTTCAAGATTAAGATTAAACTGATTTCAGGAAAATAAAGAAAAAGTACTCACATCTTGGCTCAGTCCAGTAAAGGTTTTCTGAAGATCCTTGGCAAATTCTAAGTTATGAAGCACTTCTTCATATTTTTCTACTGCTTCCTACCAAACGGGATTTGAAAAAGGTCATTTCTGAGCTTCTAAATACAAATATGTCCAAATAAGTGTTCCTTAACAAGAATAGAGTGCCAAACTTTATGAACTATCCATTTACTACAAACTCAAAGTAGTGAGAAAGAACAGAAGTTATATGAAGTTAAAAATATTTAAAGGAAAGGTACAGGCAGGAATGAAGGTAAGCAGGCAGGTAGGAAGAGAGAGGAGTAAGAAGAACTTTATTTTATTTAGTTGTTAATCTTGGTTTTTCCCCTGACTCTTGTTCTTGAACCCTGGTCCTTGAGATGTATGTGGACAACAATGTGGTGGATTCATCCATTAGTTCTTCAGGACATGCCTAAAATTAAATTTGTAATTCAATTTTTATACTAAAAATGTAAACCATAAGTTCTATATGGCTGGATCCCTATCTATACAGTTAAAGATCCGAGAGAACTGCTGATTTTAAGACTATTCAGTCAGTAAATACTCCTCTGTCAATACCATTCACTACTTAAACATATTTTACAAGTAGTACAAGTAAGGATATCACAGAAGAATACGGAACTTAAAAGAAATTATACTATATGGTACACCTGTGTGGCTCAGATGGCTAAGGTGCTAATAAGGACCAGGGTTAGAGACCCAAAAGATTTATACTATGGCAGAAAAAACTTGTGAATAAATACCTATAAAAGACAAAATTAAGTAGGTGTTATAACAGAAATACCTATGCTCCACAGTAAATTTAAAGGGGCAATATTTTTAATATTTCATAGATGAATATAGCAGACAATTAGAGAAGGGGGTGCTCTTTAATCAGATTTAAATGGATTCAGATCCATATGGAAAACGAGCCAAATATGAAACAGAACAAGATGGGGAAATTGCCAAATACAGAAAGACATATTATAAAGGATCCAAAATTAAAACAGTATAAAATTCAACTTCCAGGTATTTACCCACAAGAAATGAAAACCTACATCCACGTAAAGACTACATGTAAATGTTTATAGCAGCATTATTCCTTACAGTTTCAAATGAAAATAGAAATATCCAGCAACCATTAAAGGGATAAATAAAATGTGGTATAATCACATGACCACTAGTCAGTCATGAAATGAATTACTGATAACACAGATGAACCTCAGAAACATACTGTCAAGGAAGCCACATGTGAAAGACTTTATTCTATATGAAATATACAGAAAATATACATTTTAGATACAGAAAGCAAATATGGCCACAAATGGAAACTTGAAAGCGTTACGGAAATATTAATAAAATTGAAATTTAATGACAATTGCAAAGCTCTACAAATTCATTATAGATCAGAGAAGTATACACTTGTAATGGGTTAATGTTAGGACATGTATAGGATACTTCAATAAAGTTGTTCTAAAAACAGTCTAATATTACTGTCTTTATAAGCTACAAAGCAATAGAAACTCCCATGTACTGTGAGTATTAGAATTGGTACACCAATTTTGGAAAACAGTTTGGCATTTTCACCTAGAAGTTAACTATGAGGATGCCCTACATTCCCATGATAGGTAATACCCTGAAAAAACACTGCATCTGTGTCTCAGTAACATAAATAAGATTATTCAATGTAGACTACCAAAAAATAGCCAACAGCTCAAACATCCATGTATTTACAGAATATACTGAAAAAAGCAAATGGGAAAAAAAAATAAAACCACTTACATCAATATGAAAATTCTAAACATAATGACTCAAGAAGGCAAATTCAAGAACATAGAACATAACATTTACACTAAGGTACAAGCAAATGTAACAGATGAAAGGGCAACAAGCAAATGCTATTAAAATAAAAACAAGGGAAACCCTCAGGGGCAAAAAATCAGGGTCAGGTTTCAGAAAAGAGCAAAGTCCTGGGAAGGAGCTTTGGGATGCTGGTGATGGATTTGAGGAGTACTGGGTTCTAATGCTCACCTGATTATGCAAAATAACTTGTATGCAGTATTCTGTGCAACATGTTTCGTAACAAAAGAGAGGCATTTCAGCTACAGAGCCAAGAATGTGCATAATATAACCACAGCACCATCCTCAGAGGAATGTAAAACTAGAAAGGGATGCCCCTTCCTCCAATCTACTCCCAAATGATATTCAACTTTGACTCAAGAAAAGCAGCACCGGGTGCACCCTGATGGAGTAGTGGTTTTCTCAAAGGCCTCTGGCCAAAGCTTAGTCCACACACATCACAGAGCTGAGTTTGCATCTAGGGCCAGGGAAAAATACCAAAATACACAATAAAATAAAAATAAATACTTCATCCTCTTCTTTCTTCCTGCCTGCCTGAACCTTTTCCTTAAAAACAAACAAACAAACAAAAAAAAACCACACATGTAGGAACTACTTCAGTCTCTCATCAACAAAAGTGGATCCATCCTTTCCTCCTCCCTTCCTCTACATAGTAGAGAAGATATTCCCAACATGGTCCATGCTACCTATTGAATTTTACCTTCATAGGAAATCATATTCTATTATTCACGTCTGGGGCTTCTCTCTCCCAGCACTTTAAAAGTTCAAGACTCACCCAACATAAATAAGAAAAGCAAAAAGCTACTTTCTGACAACCACATCCTTTCAGACTTGGACACATTTCAAGAATGTCTACAGTGGCATGCTCTGGTGGCTCAGGTTTTAAGTCTGCAGCACCAGTGTGGTTCATGTAAAGCTCAAAGACCCAGGTTCAAGACCTGGATGTGGAAAACAACCAAAATGAACCACTAAATAAAAAATGCTCTTCCTGAACACTTGGTGATTTGGTGGACGGCATGGTGTATTGAAATGTAACTAAGAAATGGGGAACTGATACATAGGAAATTATTTCAATGTGTAGAATAATTACTACAATAAAAATGTTCTTCCTCCTCTCTGCCTGCCTCCCTGCCTATTTTCCTATCTGCTTCCATCCTCTAAATAAAACACTTTTTTAAGGTCAATAGAGTGTGGCATTTCCCTTTCATATAACCCCATCATACTTTCTTTCCAGTTTCTTAGAAAGTTTTCTGTAAACACCCTCTTCCCTCCTGGGCCCTTACACATGAGATCTTCTGCCTAGCCTGCTCTTCCTCCTTCTCCCCCATTTTAACTGGCTAGGTCCTGTTCTATCCCATCCAGGAAGCAGCCCTCCATACTCCAGACTGGGCTAGATTCCTCTCTGCAATCGCCATCATTCTATACTTCTCAAGATTCAGCACACTTGTATTTGCTTATGTCCTGCGTCTCTTCCCCATCACATTAGGTACATGAGGCCAAGGGTAACTTTGTCCTTTAGGTATTATAAACTTAGCATTAAGCATAGCACCTCCCAGAGTAAGTGCTTAATATATTTTTTAATGAATTAAAGGTAATTCAGAACATAATCTTAGCCTCAAATATGCTAAAGATTCTGAACAGAATTTTAAAATTTCTGTGCACCCTGTTGGAGTAGCAGTTGGGTCAATCACCTCCGAGGGAGCTACTCTGGTTTCAATTCCCGAGTCCAAGGGGAAACAAACAGCATGAACAACTAAGTGAAAATAAAATGAAAGCACTTCTTCCTCTCTCTGCCTGCCTGCATTCCTGCCTGTACCTTTCTTTAAAGAAAAAAAAATATTTAAACTTTCAAATAGAATCATACCCAGATTTCTGCCTCAAGAAAAGGACACAGGAGGGAATAGGACCAGGGAATTGGAAAATTTCAGACAAGATTAGGAAGCTCGCTACCCTTCAGGTGGCATGCTTTGACTAGGCCAACACCAGTGGGAACAAAGGAAAAAAGATTCCATGTTATTTAATGAGTTTCACCCATTAAATATACCCATTAAATAAAACAGGGTCAGAGTTTAGCAGGAAGGGGTTGGTACTAAATCCTAATTCTTTAGCAATAAATCTTGAGCCAAGAACATCAACACCCCCAGGCGTCTGTTCAACCACTCATTCAAAACCAGATCTATAAGCAAAATAGGTATTACAATTACAAATGAAACTCTTAAAAATCTTCATTAAGGGTGCACCCCTGTGGTTCAGGCAGCTAAGGTGCAGGCCATGTAAGCTCACAGACCTGGTTCAAGACCCAGAGATGGCGATAATAAAAGAACAACACTTCATTAAAACATTCTTCTTACTATTTCAAAGGAGAAATCTAGGTTTATGTTAGCAATCTTAGTGAACACTTGGAGGCCACAGCTTACATCTGGAAAAGTTACTTATGAGTTGCTACTAAAAGAAGGCAAAGCCATGCAGAATACACAAAAAGCTTTACTTATATTAAGTATCTATTGGGTTAAAGAAGAAAAACAAAATGGAATTAAAAAATTTCTAGCTGACAATATTGAAAATACAGCAACAAACTAATAGTATATAAGTAAATCGGTGCTTTAGAAAAATGCATAGCCTTAAATAACTAAAATGAGGGGAAAGGAAAACAATAAACTCAAAGTCACAAAATGGAGCAAATAAACCAAAGGAAAGCACAAAGATAAAGTAGAAAAGAAAAAACAAAATAAATTCAAAAATAGCTCCCTCAAAAAGAATTAGCTAATTTAAAAGTAACTGAGGTAATACAATCATACAGAAATAGAAAAAAACAAAGTCTTTTACAAAATATCACTTTGCTCTAATCCATGCAAATGCATTTACAAAAATTTTTTTCTTCCCTAGGTCCCAGGTCTCAAACCCAGGTCCTTGGGCTTTTGTGTTTCATATGGTCTGTACCTTAGCCAGTGAGTTACATGGGTATGCCTATGCAAATATATTTTAAAGACTGGACAAAATAAGTAACTTTCAAGAAAAACTTGACTCTAAAAATAGAAAAAAGACCTCAACAAATCAACTTCTAAAGAGTAGAGAACATTTTTCTTTTGCTTTTTCGATTTAGTTTTTTAAAGAGAACATTTTCAAAGAATTCCACTCAAAATAAGAACCAGACTCAGTTTCACAAGACAGTTCAAATATTAAAAATATGTATTATGAAAAAATAGTATCATGATATTAAAGAAGGAAAGGGTGGATAAGTAGGCAGAGCATAAAGGATTTAACAGTAGTGAAATGCTCTGTATGATACTGGAATGGTGGATACATGCCATTATACATTTGTCAAAATCTGTAGAATATATACCACCAAGAGTGAGCCATAATATAAACTGAGAACTCTGGTAATAATGAAACGTCAACATAGGTAAATTGTAACAAATATCAACAGTGGAGATGGGAGGGTCTGGCAGTGGGGTGGGGTGGTGATGGTAAAGGGGTATATGGAAACTCTCCATACTTTCTGGTTAATTTCATTGTGAACCTATTAACTACTCAAAAGAAAAAAATATATATTTTCTTTAAATAAGGATCAAAAATAAAAAGCCAGAAAAAATCTGTAAGTTATACAGAAAGTGGAGAGAGAGGAGGCAAGGAGAAGAATATTTGTTAATATTGACTTAAAGAAACTCTGAATGGAAATTTAAGAATTGATTAGCTATCATTAGTAAAAGGAGAACTAAACAGAATAAAGACAGGGTTAAAGAAAAACTTCACCTTTTTAATATTACCTAATTTCTGAATGATGAATTATTATGAATTTTAAAACTAAACTCACAGCCTTTTTTTAATTAAATACAATAGTACTGACCATCATTCTGAGGTGTCAGATTAGTTTTCTTCTCCTGACATCAACATCATCTAAATTTCTACTTTAAGTACTGATTGCTTGGCAAGCCCTAGTAGAGTAGCCATTAGGTCAGTTGCATCTGAAAGAGCTCAGGCCACATACCCCTGAGTTGGAGTCTCAGGTCCAGGGGGAAACAACCAGTGTGAAAGTTAGTTGTTCACACTAAACAAAAATAAAATGCTTCTTCCTTCTCTTCCTGCCTACCTACTCACCTTCACTCTTGCTGGCACCTTTTCTTTAAAAAAAAAAAAAAAAAGAAAGAAAAGAAAAGATTTGTTTACATATCTGTGTGTGTATATATACATAGACATATATGTGTACATATATACACATACCATGTATTTATGTATATATATTGCTGTATGAGATGTTTCTAAAAAGTACCACAAACTATGTTTAATCACCTCTAAAAACAATATTCCAACATGTTATATTCAGTGCATCTTTCTTTCTTTCTTTTTTTTTTTTTTAAGAAAAGGTGCAGGCAGGAATGATGGCAAGCAGATAGGCAGAAAGAGAGCAGGAAGAAGTATTTCTTCATTTTATTTAGTTCATCTTGACTGTTCCCTTGGTCCTGGGATGCAAACCCAGGTCCTTGGGATGTATGGGGACTGCCAGGAAGGAGTGGGACTCACCACTATTCCACCAGGGCACACCATATTTAGTAAAATTTTATGTAATAAATGTCTACTATATGCTATATACTATTCTAAGAACTAGGAAAACTGCAGTGAACAGACAAAATCTTTACTATCATGGGACTTAACTGTTATGAAAGTAAACATAAAATAAAACTTTACTATTTCTCAGAAGTGCTAACTGCTATTAAGGAAATTAAAGGAAAAGTGCTAAGGGGTGTGAATGGAGGAATAGAGGGACAGTGCTGTCAGAAATTCACTGTGATGACCTTCAAACAAAACACTGATGGAGACTGGAACAGAGGCATTTAGATATCTGGGAAAAAGAACATACCAGGCAGCAGGAACAGCACACACAGGCAACCTGGTGGAGCAGTGGTTGTGTCTGCCGCCTCCAGCCAGGTGTAGTCTACATGCATCCTAAGGATGTGGGTTCCCATGGGGTGTGGAGGGACCAAGATGAACAATCACAAAAAATAAAGGGCTTCCTCTTCCTCACTTCCTGCCTACCTGCCTGTACCTTTCCTTAAAGAAGGAGAGAAAACAAGACAGATCCTTAAAAAGGCATGCCCTGGTGGATCAGCAGTTCAAATCTACATCTAGAGCTCTGAAATACAGCATGCTCTTGATATTTATTAGAGAGCTAATCATGAGATCCGCCAGTCCTCTACCCTCACCCCCAATATTTCTCAAAAATCAAGAACACTAACTATAACAAATCACTTCCCTCAAGGATATTTACACAAAGAAAATTGCTGTCACTTTGGAAGTTACCACATTCCATTACACTTGAAAACAAAGCCATGTACAAATGTTCAATGCCCAGCTAAGTCCTCTGACCAGCTAAGTGAACACATTCTCAGCACTCACAATTCAAATCTCCACCTCAGCAAAATCTAATTTACTACATCGCGAAGATTCTATGTTCATGAAGAAAAGGCAGTATAGCCAGGGAAAAGTCCTTGAATACTAATATCTATGACATATGAATATATTTAATTGAAAAAGATAAAAGAGTTCTACAATCTAGATCAAGTGAGATTAATATTTTGTCTCTTCTTGACCAATGTGACCAGGTAAAACAACAAACATCAACAGAGCATTTTTTTTCTTTCTCTACTGCAAAAACCTGTCTTCACCAAATTACATAAAATTTGCAATTACCAAATATACTATGGAAAAGTTAAATGTGAAAAAAATATAAATAGTTTAATGTTTCTAAGTAACGTCTTAAAAAAGAAGGACCAGGTAACAAAACATTTGCAGAGAGGGGATATGGCAAGCCAGGACTGAAAAGTAGGGAGAGGTACGCCCTGGCCAAGTAGAGGTTGGGTCCACTACTTCCACGTGACTGCAGTCCATATACATACCAAGGACCTGGGTTCACATCCTGGGGCTGGTGGGGGAACAACCAAGATGAATAACTAAATAAAAATAAAGTGCTTCTTTCTTCTTCCTCTTCCTGCCTGCCTTCCCGCCTTCATTTCTACCTGCAACTTTCCTTTAAAAATAAGTAAAAAGAAAGGGAAATCAGCAAGTCCACCAAAGGACTAAAATCACTCACCAACTGGTCTGAATTAAGCTGCTCTCCATTTTTCAGGCGATCCTTGTAATCCTCCAATTTGAGCTACAAAAGAAACATGTAATCAGTATAGTCTGATATAAACTCTAAAGATTTTAAAGTAACTCCACTGCAGACTGTTTCTGATGAAAACAATTTATGAGGTAAGCTGTCAATTTATAAGACACCATTTCATGACAAGGAAGGCAGAAATCATAGGTGACTTCCAATGAAGTAAAATAACACCCACTCGGTGTTAGTCTGGAATTACCAAAGTTCAGCAGCAATAAAACCCTTTTCTCTTAAATGCTTCCACTAACACAGAGAGACTTAGTCGATCATAGCCCTTAAGTCAGGGTGCTCAGTCAGGGGCACTCAGTCAGGGGCAATTCTGTCCTTCAGAAATATCTGGCAATGTCTGAAGATACTTTTGGTTATCACAACTTGAGAGGCTATGGATGCTGCTAAACATCCTAGAGTGCAGAGGACAGCCCCCACACAAAGAATGATCAGGCACAAAATGTCAATAGTGCTGAGGCTGAGAAATCCTGTGCTAACTGCATGCTTTAACTATTTAGTTACCTGTTGAATTATGTAACATTTGCCCACTAGGAAATTTCTCGTGGAAGTTGAAAATGTCAAAGACCTAGTATTACAGTAGCCTCGATTTCAAGCTATTTTTCATATTACATTTGTTATTAAATAAATACCTGAGAAATTGCACTTATTGCCCCAACAACAGCAGCATTTGGTATTCTAAAAGCAATGTTTCAGCTCATCCCATATTGGCTTCCTAGCTTTAAAATGCTTTCCCAGGCACTCCCTGGTGAAACAGTGGTTTGGTCCACCGCCTTCAGCCAAGACCTGAGTTTGCTCCTGAGAATGGAGGGGGGCAGCCACCAGAGGGGTAGGTGGGGTGGCAGGAGGGGGCAGGAAACCAAGATGTACAACTAAAATCAAATAAAGATGCTGCTTATTCCTTCTCTCTTCCTACCTGCATGCCTATTCCTGCCTGCAGCTTTCTTTAAAAAAAAAAATTAAAAAACAGCTTTCCCAGAAGTTTAAAATACATGCACTGGTGCACACAAAATGAAAGACTTACTATGAGTTAGCTAAAGGTATACTTATGTCATTCCTCCATGTGGGGGAGACATTGAAAAGTCTCCAATAGTTTCTTCTTTAACTAGTTTCCCACAGTGACCTTATCACACTTGAGATCAACTGTACATTTTCAAAAGATTATCTGGTGAGAACTAGGGCCATAGAGAACCAAGTAGTAACTTGCTCTTCTTCAGTACCTGCACTATCTTCCAAGAAAGGTTTTTAAAAATAACAAAAAACCCGACTGATAAAGATGTCTTCACACTCCTCAAAAGAAGTGAATTTCCTTAGGTATAGCTTGCTTAGCATAAAAATATTTAAGAGTCCCTAGGTCCAAACAGCTCATCACTCCACTTTACCATCGCAAGCAAAAGAGAATCATGACACAACAAAGCAACATTCACAGTACTATTTCACAGGCTCCATGACTCAGGAAATGTGGAATGATCTGGACCTTTACAGCAGCATTTACTGTAATATCAGGTTGATTATAACCCGACTTTCCCTACAAGGCTCTCTACAGGGCTTTCACCCAGCAACATGAAACGATCACCTGGCAACACAAAAATGAGTGCTTTTCTGGCCCGACCATCATTAGAGCTTCCAATGACTGCAGCAGCCAGCAGCAGCACTGCAATACAACCACTGCAGAAAGTCAAAAGGAAAACAAGCTGAAAACATCACCTATGAAAAGAAACATTAACAATACACTCAAGGAATTCAGCTGACCCACAGTGGCCAGCTCTTTAAGACTTTCAACAGTTGCATGCATACAGAATAATTTTACTATGAATACTTTTGTCAGCTATGCTGACATATCAAGGAGAAAATGTTTAATATGTAGCCTGGGTCTTTTCAACCAGTTAAATCCCAAGGTTAGTTTAATCTTTAGAAAGGAAAACATATGGGCCCCGGTACAAAGCAAAAATGTCCATTCCTGAATCTTTATTTACGATGGTGCATTTATAGGGCTAGAAGGGGAAAAAAATTTACCTTCTTTTTTTCGATGTTTCTAATTTTGTGTTTAAGGCAGATGAGCCCGTTATCAATATAGGTCTCATATGCTTGGGAAGGAGAGACAGAGGGAGAGACAGGCGACTGCAGGGGGCTCAGGGCCCGCTGGCTCTCCCCAGGCAGATTGTGGTTCACTGGAGGCTTGGCTGACTTCATATTCTCCTCTCTTCCCTCCTCTGAATGTTCGGAGGGTGACTGGTAGCCAGGAGGTGAGGAGAGTTGCACCATTGAAACAGATGAGGCTGAAGGAAGGAAGGTGGGAAAAAAGTATAAAATAATAGCAAAACTAAAAGATACAAATACATGGAGGGTTTAACTTCCCTGGAAAGTCTAGCCCACTCCCTTCAAATTCTCTTCCACAGAATTCAGCTCAAAACGCACGGCGCTTTAGACTCGCGCTTACATCTCACTACTTTTAAGGCAATTAGTGCAATCACTGGCACCTTTACGTAGGCAAATCGACAACAGAAGAGACGTTTCCAAAAATCCAATTTTCCAGAGTCAGGAAGGAAGTCCAGCTAGTCAAGCGTTGCCCTTCTGAGAGCAATGCACAATGAAATAATTTCTGTGGTCAAATAATGCCAAAAAGTAGGCTTTCCACACCGGGATACGGAAGCGGCCATTCTCATGTCTTTACACGACTGCTCAGCACCATCTCCAACTCCAGTCACTAACACCCACATTTAGAGGAAAAGGCCAAACGCAGGCGACTCTGGCTGCCTCATTCACTAGAGAAGCTTCTTGAAGGAGACGGCAAACTTCCCTCCGCCTACTCTAGGCCTCCCGGGTTCCAGGTTTGCGGTTGCGTCCCTTTAGTCTGACCCACACCCACTCCCATCTGCCCCGCCACCCCTGCACCCGCACACGAGCAGGTCCTCTCGCCCCACTAGGTGCGTCCCCAAAGCAAGGGCGGAGCAGGCCCGGGGCCCCCACCGAGCGCCCACCCAGGTTGCCCAGGCCCTCCGCGCTTCCGCACCAGCCATGTCTGCAGGTGCGGCCTGGGAAGGGTCCAGGAAACCCCGGAGGATCCCACGCCCAGCTTCACCTCCGCAGGTCGCCACCGCCCCGAACCAGCCTCAGAAAGCCAGCGGGAGCCAGGGGAGCTGCGGAGGTGGCCCGGCGCCACCCCGCACGCACGGCGTCGCCTCCGCCCCCGGGTCCAGACGCGGCGCGCGCAGGCCCGCGCTCCCCGACTCCGCGTTCAGCCCGCGAGGCTTTATATAGGCGCGGCCGCCGCACGCGCCTCCTTCCGGCACCGCCCCCCCCCGCCCGCCGCGGGAATCCGCGCGGGAGGCGCACGTTGGACGCGGACTGCGGGCGCACATGGGCGCAGAGCCCCACCCGCGCCGCGCGTCCTGGAAACCCCACGTGCCACCAGCGCAGGTGCTTCCCATCGCTGCAAAAGAGCGGCGCGCTGCTGCTTTACGTGGGTACTTTTGAAATGCCGGGCACCTTTGTCCCCCAGATTCCACTCTTCGTGGTAGGATGGGGAAAATCACGTTTCCTAGAAGGGGTACAGATTTGTGAGGGCAGAGTGCCTCCAGGGAGCATTGCCATCCAAACGGAATGTTGATTCTACAACCTTCGTAGAGAGCGTCCATTTGGACTGTGGCTTTGTTGCTTTCATACAGATGAGTTTTGGGGACTCGGAAAAAAAGAAAGAAAGAAAAAAAAAAAACTGATTTAAATCTTGGTAAGATTGCCTGAAATTGAAAGACAAGAAATGCGAAAGTCTTTCTGAACAAAGGGATTTTGTGCCAGCTACCATATTAATAGAATGGTTGTAGGTCTTGTCCTTGAGGCTCTGATAAAAATGATTTAGACTAGCAAGAGAACAGAAACATCAGAAGTCTACTCAAGGAAACAAAGGTCCAGTTTTAAAGTTATCAGGATTTTTCACATTTCTTGGTACAATATTTCGCCAGTTCTTATCGGTGAGATTTTCAGCCCCTGGTGACACAACAGTACCTTAATGTTGCCTTTTAGCTTTGAATCTCTGAGTTCCATGTGGCCTTCACAGTCAGTGTTTATAACCACAGAAAGAACAGAAGCTGCTCATTAAGAGGGAGAACGCTAAGCATTTACTCTTCACCACACCAGAAACGGTGGACATAGGTTTTTTTGTTTGTTCGTTTGTTTTTGTTTTTTTAAAAGGAAAGAAAAATAAAGGAAGCTCTTGGATGGATGAGTGGACACAAGCAAGCTATGCCCGTTGTCCCTGAGCTAATCATGAAATGAAAGTTGGAATTTCAGTCATATTAATCATGAAAATGCTTGCTTTCTATTTGATTGGAAAAATAAAACTATCCCTCAGGTCATATAGACTTGGCTGAAGATCCTAAATATTCCACTAAATTGAAAAAGTCAGAATAAATCTATACAGATTTATTTTCCAACATGGATTCCAAAAATGAGTCAAGAAAGAATGCAAAAGCAAAAATAAGTAGATGACTGGCAAGATACAGTGCATATAAGCATAGCATTATATTTGCAAGAGATAGAACTTCAGATAATGCTGCATTGATGTCTTCTAACAAAAATGAAAAAGATTCAGAAGAAGCACCCTTGCTAGGGAAGATCTTTAATATCCATTTATCTGGTTTCAAAACTTTGATTTGTCAGGGGTTTGGTTTATTTTTCCCCTCCCTTACTCCGTATTTTCTATAACACCTTGATTGGTCTTGCCAACGGTAGAAAGTACTCGTGGAAAGCCACTGCTAAGCCTAGTAAGGAATTATATTTAAAATGTGTTAAGCGTTGTTTCAAATAATGAGGAAGACATTCATTCTGTCATTTACATAAACCAGTTATATCTCAAAGCCCTGGCTGAGAGAAACAAATATTTACTGGACACCTGCTATGTGCTGGGTGGTAAGAATTTAATTGTTAGTGAGACAAATATAGCCCCTGTGCCCTCATAAAATTGAGTAGGGATTTAATAAAACCTGCATAAATAAATAGCAAAAACAGCCAAATCAATAAAATAGAAAAAGGAAAATACTAACGCCTCATCATGGATTGTTTGATTTCTGTAAAACCAGCCAGTTTTTACATCCCTTGGAAATGTGAAGACTTTATTTCTTGATTTTGTTGTGCCTTTTATTATGGAAAATTTCACACCTACACAAAAGTAGACAGAATAATACAAAACACTCTCATCAGCAACATAAACATCAATCACCACTTGGTTAATTTTGTTTCCTCTCAAATCCCACGTGGCCCCTGTTCAGAACACACAAGTGGCATCAATTTGAAGTCCCAAATAGTATCTAATTTTTTTTAGACAATTAGAAATTTAATATCAACCACTTTTTGAGGAATTAAACCTTTGAACATCTCTATGAACTTTGTATTTTTATTTCTTTATAACTCCTAGAATGTAGACTTACCTTCTTTTTGCAAGTAAGCACAATGTTGCTAATAGAAGGTATTTAACTTGCCGAAATGCGTAACAAATAAAAGGTGGGAGACTTAGGGTTAAAACCACTATGCCTAGAAACAAAAATGAGTGCTTTTGCCAGCCCATAATGGTAGGGCCTTCAATCTACTTTACCTTGATGATGGAATGGCATGCGTCCGAGGCCTATAGTATCACGGGTAGCTGTCTTCTCCCTGACATCTAAGTCACAGCTCATCCCTAGGCACACACTGTCTGGCCGACCTTGGTAAATGTGTGGTTCCTGCCAGCATGGTGATGCTAGAGTTACTTCATGTAGCATCATGTTGTTGAAATTACCAGAGAATGTTGAGGCTGGTAGCTGGTTGTTTGAGAGATCATCTTAGGTATTCTGTTGTATGAGTGAAAGAAATCTGCTTCTCAGTGGCTTTTGTAGAATTTGTGCCATCAAAAAAGATAAGGCAAGACAAATAATAAGACTAAAAAGATAAAAGACTCCCAGAGAAAACATATATATTTGTTTTAAAAATATTATACTTTCACATACTATTCAGATTCATAGTGTGTCTCTTCATGGAGAG
The DNA here is from genome assembly GCA_004363575.1 of Solenodon paradoxus. Taxonomy (NCBI): domain Eukaryota; kingdom Metazoa; phylum Chordata; class Mammalia; order Eulipotyphla; family Solenodontidae; genus Solenodon; species Solenodon paradoxus. Next base: position 312,886 of record RJWH01000214.1, on the reverse strand, counting down.
AAACTTCTTATGAAAACAAAACATTGTATATACTTTAGAGAGAAAAAAAAGTTGCCATAAAAGTTTGAAGCATTTTGGGAGAGTTCCTACAGTTTCTAAGATTAATATTTTTGTGGCTTATTTTTCTCATAAAATTAGAGTTCAAACCTTCACAGTGGTTTTGTTTGTGCTGTTTTTCTGTTATTGGAATTAATGCACTAGTCAGGCTTCACCATTAAGTTCCTTTGAAACAAAAGTTCTGGGGTAAGAAATGCCCAGTTCAGAACCTGTGAATGTCTGTGATTAAACGAATAATACCGCTCCCATAAAAATATGATTTCTGCCCAATTCTGAAAAGCTGTAGTGCTGACTGCATTGACTCTGAGCCACACTCCTGGATTCCATTCTCTTCCCCTTACTAGTTGAATAGTCTTGGGCAAGTTACCAAATCTTCAGGCTTCAGTGCCTTCAGCTGTAAGACATAGATAATAGCTGTTTAACAGTAGGTTATCATCTTCATTCCACGTATTAAAAAGCACATGTCAGCCCTCCCTGACGGCTCAGGGGTTAAGCCCTTGCCTGGGGTTAAGCCCTTGCCTGGGGCACAGTCCACGTACAGCCCAAGAACCCAGGTTCTGCAGGTCAGGACAGGGGGAACAACTGAAATGAACAACTAAATAAATAAAATGCTTCTTTCTCCTCTCTCCTCCTGCCTCAGCCTGCCTGCCTTCCTCTTAGAAAAAAAAGCAAGGCGGGGGAGGGGGCACAAAAACATATCCTCCACTGACATTTCTTCACTTGTCCCTTTTCCCACAGCATGAAGCCCAGGAAACCTGAGAACAAGAGGATTTTAGGGCTGTGAATCCCCTCCCTGTATTTATTTATAGATTTATTTTTCTTTAAAGGAAAGGAGCATTTGGGAATGAAGGCAAGCAGAGGCAGGCAGGCGAGAGGAAGCACTCCCTTTATTTCTGTGCTCATCTCCGTTGTTCCCCTGGCCCCAGGATATGAACGTGGGATCCTTGGGAGTATGCGGACTGCGCATGCTACACCGGAGCACGTGATCGCTCCCCTTATTTCAAAGGTAAATGAAGCTTCTGCACATTGAGGAGGTTTCTGAAGTCCTGAACAACCTCAAAAGGTCTCCTTCCCACTGGTGCCAAGTGTGTCCCAAGCCACTTCAACCAAAAGAGTAAGCAATTCAGCGTTCCCATATCTTCATAGGAATTCATTCAATAAGATGTTTTAAAAGTCATATCCATATATATGAGGAATGGGGAACCTTTACATGTGATGAGTTTATTTCAATGTGTAAAAATAAGAGATGCAGGTAATAATTTATTAATGAAAATGCTAATCATGGCATCTTTAGTGGAAAATTATAAAGAACAACCTAGTCATTCAACTCAAAGAGAAATAGCTAAGAAATATAACCCTTACCCGTAACTTATAATTCAGGCAGCGCAAATAATTCTTTTTAAAGAGGAGGGAAGGAAGAGAGAGAAGAAACAAGCATTTTTATTTATTTTATCTTTTGGTTTTTCACCCCAGCCCTGGGCCACGAACCCAGGTCCTTGGGCTCCATATAGTCCACACACCAGTGTCTCAGCTGCCTGAACCAGAAGGGCACGCCCAGTACACATAACTTTTTAAATATTATCCATAATATCTATTACATGAATAAGAAAAATGCATGATAAAAACATTATTTAGTATAATTAGCATTTTGTAAAATATTTAACTTAAAATATACATAGGAAAAGTTAGAAGATATTATCTTTCCTTTTTTTTTTTTTTTTAAGAAAAGGTGCAGGCAGGAATGAAGGTGAATAGGCAGGCAGGAAGAGAGAGGAGGAAGAAGCATTTATTTATTTGTATTTAGTTGTTCACACTGGTTGTTTCCCCCCAGACCTGGATCTCAAACCCAGGGGTATGTGGCCTGATCCTTCAGAGGCGATTGATATAACCATTGCTCCACCAGGGCATGCCAGATATTATCTTTATTAAAAAAAAAAAAAATTTAAAGAGGAAGTAAGACAAGCTTGCAGCAGACAGGAAGTAAGAGAGGAAAAGAAACATTTTATTTGTATAGTTGTTTATTTTAGTTATCCCGCCCCACCATCCCCCCACTCCACACAATGTCCTGGTCTGTGCCCCAGGCATGGGTTTAACACCTGAGCCACCAAGGTGCCTCTTCTTTATTTTTTATAACCTGTTTATTTTAGATATCAAATAAGACGAAAAACTTTCACAAACACATGGGAACTACTTCTCTCCACAGATTATTATTAACTTTTTGCTTACATCCTTCTGGACTTATTTCCAAGCAAATGTCTATATATTTTACAATTTTTGGTAATTTTACTATTTTTTTGCTGCAGCCATTCTAGAGGCAGTGAGTGGCACCCTGAGAGCGAGAACCAATCTCCTTCCGCAGAACTATACTCGGCATCTTAGCATTAGGCAGAAGCTGGTGAAGATAATGTTAAGAGGTTTAGTATTCAGTGACCAAGAACCGAAGGTGAGAAGCAGATGCAGTTGTAAGAGGAAAGGTCATGTGTGAAACACGAACTCAGTAACAGATGCCAAAAGTGAAGACCTTTAGGAATGAGAAGGGAAGTGCTCACCTGAGACTTTCCCTGGACAGACAAAGTTGCCAAGATTGCAGAATTATGTGGCTTTCATTTTGAAAGTGCACCTAAGTTTAGGTCAGGTATGCGGGATGTTTTGAGAGCCCATAACGAACTGTCTGTAGGAAAAATGCAGGCTGCTAAGCAGTCAAGCTCACTGTCATGTTGAGTCCTTCCCCATCAGACATCAGCCACAGCTGAGGATGAACCTAGATACTGGACAGGGAGGCAGGCAGACCTAGAAGGTGTGGACATTAGTGACCTGTCTGCCCTGATGAATTCAGACGATGAGATGTGAATAGATGACCCTCTTTGTCTCTCTCTCTTTTCCACCCCATTCTCCAGTACCTCCCACCACTAACATCACTATCTCTCAAACTTCAATGTGCTGGCTGTCTTCTTGGTCCTAGTAAATGGAATCACACTGCACATATATTACTTCCACTTTATACAGATGTATGTAGCATATCATTCCTGCTTTGACTATATGGTAGAGATGTGAGGCTTTATGTGTTATTTGGTATACTGTGGTAGGTTACTTTGGAGGTCCAGAAATGCTCAAAGGTGTTTTCCATATAAATTAGTAATATTATCTTCACTTTACACCATTACAGCTTTTGAAAGTTTTCATAGGACCACTCAGCTTTCAAAAAGCAGGGAAAACCTGTATACCTGTATAAATATTAAGTCATAAAAAGGAATGAACACATGCCACAGCATGGCTGAACCTTGAAAACATGATACTAAGCAAAAAGAGCCAGACACATAAAACCACATACAGTGTACGTCAGAATAAGCTGGCAGGAATTTCTGAGGAGAAATGAAGAGTGGCTGCTAATGTGTACAATACTTCTTTGTGGAATGATGAAAATGTTCTGAATATGATAGTTGTGATGAGAGAGGGTTATGCTGAATTCCTACCCTCAGTACCTGTGACTGTGATCTTATTTGGAAGTATGGTCTTGGCAGATGTGATAAAGTTAAGATGAGGACATACTGAAGAGGGGTAAGCCCTAAATCTAATGACTGATGTCCTTAGAAGAGAGAGTTAAAGGCACAGAAGAGAAGCAGAGGAGACAGGGATTGAAGGTACAGAGCTCCAAGCCAAAGAACGCCAAGGCCAGCATTGCCTAAAGCTCCAGACGCTAGGAAGAGGCAGGGAGGGATTGTTCCCCAAGTCCTAGGGCCCTGCTGACACCTTGGTTTTGAACTTCCAGTCTCCAGAACAGTGAGAGAATGCATTTCTCTTAAGCCTAGTTTATGGTAATTTGTTACAACAGCCTAGGAAATAAACACATACGGTATGTGAGTTATATCCTAAAAAAGCTAAGTTATTTTTGTTTGTTTTTTTAAGGGCTCTTGTTTAGTTCTGTTGTAGGTGAAAATTTATGTACTCTTCTGGCAGAGAGCACTGGAAGTTTAGAAGACAAAGAAAACCCTAACTTTGCGGATTTTTCCTCCAAGGACTTGAAATTGTTTCATGCATATATGAGTGTCTCAACTCCATCTTTTGTTCCTTTTTATCTTAGGAGCCCTTGCCTCCCTGGACCCTGTGAACAAAGCAATCCTACTGTCTCCATTTTCTCACTTATTCTCTCTGTTTTATTACAGATTCTTGAATTTCCTAGGGAGAGAATGAGCTAGAAGATGGGTGTAAGATCCTTTATATTCTACGTACATTTCCCCCAAGAAATGTTTCTTATCCTAAATTGGATTCTGTCTCATTTCTGTCTGTGAGATTTTCATTTATGGCGGTGACCAGGTGTTGACACAGAGAGGTGAGTGCCATTGATTGACAAGATCTGTGTGACTTCCGTTCCCCAGAAGAGGGGACTTGCCACAGCATGCCAGGCAATGTGAGCCCTCAGGTTAGGTTCGGGAGACAGAGGTAGAAGCCGGGGAAACAAGCCAGAGCCTTAGGTGGGGTTTCTGTGGGAAGGTGAGGGAGAACCAGCCAACGGCCTGGGATCGGCTGGTTTGAACAATTTCAGCACTGCCTGTGATTCAGCGGAGGCATTTGTACGCAACTTCTGCAGCGCGTGTGGCTTGCTAACAGAAGGGTTTGGTTTGGTTTCACTACTCTGTATTTTCAGCTATATTGTATTTACTTTAGATTAAAGAAGGGAGATGCTCCCATCAACAGAGACCACATTTTCGGTAGCAAGACTGATGGTAACGGATAGACAAAAAGTATCCTCTGTGGGCACGCCCTGGCAGAGCAGCGGCTGGGCCCAGTCCACATACAGCCCACGGTCCTCGGTTCGCATCCCGGGGGTCGGGTGGGGGACAACCAAGATGGACAACTGAATAAAATAAATAAATACTTCTTTCTCCTCTCTCTTCCTGCCTGTCTGCCTACTCAACTTCATTCCTCCCTGCATCTTTCCTTTTTTAAAAAAAAAGGAAAAGTGCAAGCAGGTATTAAAGCGAGTAGACAGAGAAGAAGGAAGACAGAGGAGGAAGAAGCATTTATTTACTTTATTAGTTTGTTCATCTTGGCTGTTCCCCTGACCTCAGGTCACATACTCAGGCCTTTGGGATGTATGTGGACTGTGCTGGCCAGAGGCACACACTTAACCACTAAGCCACCAGGGCACACCTGAAAAGAGTCCTTTTATATGAAATATCCAGAATAAGCAAATCCAGAGACAGAAAGCATATTCATAGTTACAAGGAATGGAGGGAGGGAGAAGGGACTATTAATGGCGTGAAAAGTTATTGAAAGCAGTGTAGTTATATACCGTTGTAGGCACACACTAAATGTGCTGAATGGTATGCTTCATAAGGTTAATTGTGTGATTAAGTAAATTTCACCTCAACAAGAAATAAGTGCAACAAGCTAGACATTGCCTTCTGCTAGTGAGATAAATTCTTTTTTTCAAGCTTGTAAGTAGTTCTGCTCTCATTTATTTATCTTGGCAAAAAACACCGGATGGATTGTCTATAATTTACAGCCAAAGGTGTAAGCATGACCAGGTGTTTGCTTCAAAGGGAGGAAGTGTTCCAACTTTTTATAACCTCTCAGGGCAAAAATTATGAACTGTTTATAAATCTAGTACTTAAGTTACACTGAGCAACAGTTCTGACGGGCAGACTCTAACAGCAAATCAAGCAACAAGAATCATTTCTGAATGAAGACAGACTTCTCTTCGGTATTTGTCAAAATTTTACCGTCTTTTATCTCATTTTACAATATTCAGGATTTCTTTTCTGGAAGACGGGAACCACACACATCTTATTGGGAAAGATAATTCCTGGCTGATTTTTCTGGGCTCAGTCATCATCTTTTCCCAGGTGACTTTAGATCCACAGCAGCCACCCTACAGTCCCAAGCACATCTCCTACTTGGCACAGACATCTACCAAAAAAAAACTCTACACCTTTAAGGAGTGGCAGTTAGAGATATTTGCAAGGATTTCCTGGTATATTAGTTAGGTTATGCTGCATCACAAAATCACCCCAAAACTTGGTGGCTTAAACAGCACCCAGTTGTTGAGCTCAGATTCTGTGGGCTAACAATTTGGGCTGAGTTCAGTGACAGTTCTGTGGTCTGATACATGCATTTGTGGTCAGCTGCTGGATATGAGGTGGGTGGGCTGCTCTGTTGGTGGCTGGCTGTCAGCTGGAGCACCTCTCCACGTGGTCTCTCATCTTTCCCCAGAGAGTCCAGGTTTGCTCTCACACCCAGCACTCACCGCTCACACAGCTTCACTTCCATCACACCCTTTGGCTCAGAGTCATAGGCCAGCCCGGTCCAAGGGAGAGGGAAGTAGATCCCACTCTTGGAAAGAAATGCACTGTGACTGTTTTATAATCTATTGCAACAGAAGTCACTATGCTGCTGTAGTAAATCACTGCATCCCGAACCAGTTGCCTGTGGACCCACTCCTGGCTTTGACACCTTCAGACATGAGACTCACTAGGTCACTTTGTGATCATAATCTTCCTGCCATCAGTCTGTTCAGGGTTAGGCATTCCCTCTTCCAACTGGTTCCATGTGCGTTCAGTCTCAGAAACCTCTCACTTTTCATCCCTGAGTATTTCTTTCCTGTTTTCAGTCATGGTAGTATTCACCTAGAACCAATGTAACCGTAGAACTGATCATCAAGTTGGGACCCTGGGGATGATGTGGGGGCCTGTAATAATTATACTAGGAAGGTGTGCCCTGGTGGAATAGTGGTTTGGTCAGCCGCCTCCAGCCAAAGCGCAGTCCACACATATCCCAAGGACCCAAGTTTGTATCCAGGGGCCAGAGAGAGCAACCACGCTATACAATTAAATAAATAATAAAATGCTTCTTCCTCCTCTCTCTTCCTGCCTGCCCGCCTCTGCTTGCCCTCATTCTTACCTGCACCGTTTCCTTCAAACGAACAAACAAACAGAAAGAAGCCAATACTAGAAGAGCAGCACAAACACTGTCCCTACTTAGAGCCCTGGGGGCAGAATCAGGGGCTCTTAGACTCATTCCCCTCTCTTGAGTCAAATACTTGCCCGTTACTTAAACTTAGTAAGTTTCCTTGTCTATTAAATGGAGATTTTAACAGTACTTTACAGGAGTTTTTGTGAGATTTAAATGAGTTAACTTGTATAAAATAGCTATTACATAATAAGTTCTGCAGTAGATGGGGATTGCTTTCTTCATTTGATGTTATACGAGGTGCATGATAGTTATTTCAAGATATTTGTATATTTTTAATGGTTATATATAGCGTTCATCAATTAAAGTTTCCATAACGATTCCTCTATTAAATATTTAAATCATTGGTGCACTCTGGCGGAGTAATGGTTGGGTCTTACCTTCCGGGTGAATAAAATCCACATATATCCCAAGGACCAGGGTTCAAGACCAGTGCTGGGGTGGGTTGGGGTGGGATGGACAGCCAAGATGAACAACTAAATAAAAAAACTGAAATGTTTCTTCCTCCTCTTTTGCCTGCCTACTCACCTTCATACCTCCTGACCCTTTCCTTGAAAAAAAATTAAATCATTTCCAGGTTTTTTTTCCTTATTAGAAATGATAAACCAACAAACTTCACCTACTTCCTTATATTAGTTCTAAAAGTAAAAATGTTTTACTACATTGTAATGTAAAACTTCCAGGCCAGGAACTTTCATCTGGTTCTTTGATAGTTCAAAGAAACTACTCAAATCGCCAGAAGGGAAGGACATACTTTATTAGTTACAAGGGAGTCCAATGGTGGCCAGTTGGATAGGTTTCTGTGTCCCGCCCCCGCCAACCCCCAGTCAGGGAGAGGTTTTTAAGGACAAGTTAGCAGGGGGTGTGCTGCAGGTAGTAGGCACCACCTGTGTGCGTGGGAACCCTGGGAGAGGTGCATACAGCGTTATCACAAGGAAAGACATCTGGCTCTGGGAGTAGGCATGCCAGAACAGTCTGACCCTGGGAACGTGTCTGTGTCCTGTGGCCATTGGCCAATTAGCCACATGCTGGGCCCAGGGTAGTTCATTGGGCAAGTAAACTGGGCCTTGTTTTGGAGCTCCCTACATAGTCTGAGTATTTTAAGGATCTTGGCATATAATACTAAATTGCTTTCCTAAAGGGTGATATTAATACTTTCAAAAGTTAACTTTAATACCACCTCACTAGCCCTGAGTATTATCTGTAAAAAAAAAAAAAAAAAAAAAGATTTGCCAATTTATCGTACTAACAAATTGTGTTCTGGTTTCCACCTCTTCTGAGTTAAAAGTAAGAAATTAGAAGGTGAAGACTATTGAAAAAGACACTTTAGATATGTTTGCTGAAATTTAAGGATGAAAGACAAAAATAAAAGGAAAGTAAGCAGCAAGACCCTAGATATCCAGGATTATTTTATGAACAAATTTGTGTTCAGTCTTCAATAGTCCATAATATCTTTGTTTATTGTAGAATATTCCTGTTACTACTCATTATAACAGTGCTAGATGATCAAGAAAAATCTAAAGGCTTGCTCTGATGGAGTAGTAGTTGGGACAATCATCTCCAAATGAGCACAAAGTTACATACCCCTGGGGTTTTTGGTTTGTTTGTTTTGTTTTGTTTGGCAGGGGGACAATCAGTGTGAAGAACTAAATAAAAATAAAATATAAATGCTTCTTACTCCACTCTCTTCCTGCCTGCTTACCTGCCTACCTGCCTATTTACCTTCATTCCTGCCTATAACTTTCCTTTTAAAACAAAGAGAATAATCTAGAATGTACTGAACAAAATTGACTTGAGAAATTTCCATTAAAAAGTATAAAGAACACTTTTATACTAAAGGGGACATCTATTGCTTGACTTTATTCTATTTTTAGGCCTTGTGAAGAATCATTCAGCTTTGAAAATGGGGAATATGAGTTCCATATTTAAGAATAAAAATCAAAGTATGAGACCCAAGACCAGAAAAACCTTTTTTAAATGCCAGAACTTCTGCCATTATCCCATTTGGGGTTATTTGTTTTCCCCTTCCTGCTTATCTTGACAAAAAGAAAAAAAGGGTCTTCCTTCTCCCCTCCGCAGTAGGAAAGGGAGAGTAGGGTGGAGTAGCTGGCTAGTTCCCTGAGAAGGGAGAGTTGGTCCTGTTCCCTTAGTTCTGAAACAAAGAAAAACTTGGGCATCCTTCTCAGCCTGGAGAACAGGTCAGACTCTCTAACATTCAGCATCAAAATCACCTGGAGAGCTTATTAAACCACATTGTTATCTCCAGAGTCTAAGACTTAATAGGTCCCAGTGGAACATGACAATTTGCATGTCTAACAAGTTCCCAGGTGATGATGATGATGTGGGGGCCTAGGGAACACATTTTGACAACCCCTGCAGGCCTGGTTCCCAGTGCTAATCATCTAAACCACCTAGGAAATTTAAAAAAAAAAAGCAGATTCCTGGGAGCCTCATGTCAGAACCTGCCAATTAGACTTTTCAAAAGAGGAACATGGGAGTCTTTTTATCTGACACAGCTCTGCTGTAGTTCTGGGTGATCAGTGGGTGTGGCCTTCCGGAGCCCTGAGGACTCAAAAGTATTCTGGTCCCTGAGTCAGAGTTTAATCAAGTTGAATGATGCACTGATGGAGTCCTCAAGAGCACTTTCAGCAGTTACGTGTGAACTCTGTCATGTGTCAATTTTATTAGATTCGTGATGACAATATTCTCTAGAGAATATCTGTATAGACTTCTCAGTCACATCAAGTGAGCACTTTTGTCAAGGAAGTTCTCACAATCCTAAGTGACAAGTGAAAAGTTTCCGGCACAGCCATGTGCATCATAAGAATATGCCTTTGATAACAGAACATTTTTTAAATGACCACATGGAGCGATCATAAGTCTCTCAGATTTACTCCTAGAAATAGTTGTCTTTTTGCAGACTAGCCTAGCAGCGTAGCCACATTGATAGCTCAGACATAGACCGAACTTCATTTGGTTAGATTTTCCCAGGCTGCATGACTTTCTCTCCTGATGGTCTCCAAGAGGCCAGTTTTCACAACATATTTTTCTTGGTAATAGTCTAAATATTCAGTAGAAGTTGAAAACAGAACAGTTATTCTCCTTGTTTTCACTTCCTTTATTAAACGAGAAACAGGGTGGGCCCTGGTGGAATAGTGGTTAGGTCAATAGCCTCCAAAGGACACAGGCCATATACCCTTGGGTTTGAGTCCTGGGCTGGAGGGGACAACCTGTGTGAACAACTAAATGAAAAATAAAGTGTTTCTTCCTCCTCTCTCTTCCTACCTACCTACCTACCTACCTACCGCATTCGTGCCTGCCTGTATGTTTCAGGAAGGAAGGAAGGAAGGAAGGAAGGAGGGAAGGAGGGAAGGAGGGAAGGAGGGAAGAAGGAGGAAGGAATTCCCACTTCAATCCTCTCCAAGTATAGAGATTGGATAACGTTAGTCTAAAGTGTAATTTCATCTTTTCTTCACTTCTTTGATGACCTACCTTGGTTCTGGGTCACACTTCTTGTTAATGAATGTCTAAATTCTGTCCAACCTATTGAGCTGAACCAGACTGTGAAGCTTCTGCTTGTTACAAATTGGCATAAATGTAGAAAAGTGGCTTGTGAGCTTAACTGTGAATTGTGGTTCATCTAGGGACATTGGCTGCTGTATAATTTGTAGATCGAATGCTAAACTCATTTCTGAAATTAGACAATAATGAGCTATTAATGACCCAAATGGAAACACACCTTGTTTTCATGAGTAATGTGCTAATCATTCTACATGTGATAATAGAAGACACAAAGGCAACTTGAAAATTAATTGGAAATATTGTAAAATTTTCAACATCGTATGTTGGAGTTGCTTTGATTGCTAAGTAGATAATAGACAAAGTCAATGTATTGAGCTGGGTTAGAATTTGTGCAAGTGCTTTACAAATTGCTTATTTTCTAGTATCATCACAACACTTAACAGTGTTGCATTTAATAGGAAGACAAAGTGTCGAAATGGATGACAGTTAAGTATATGATTTCAGAGAAGACTAAAGTTATTTTCTTAAAAAACTTATTTTTTAAAAAAAGAAAAGGTGCAGCCCAGCTCTAGAGAGTTCCATGTGGTAAGGAACTCAGGGAACTCTGGCCAACAGTGTAAAAACAAAGAAAGTCAACAACTTATGAAATGATTTCTGCCAGCGACCACTGGCATGAGCTGGGGGAAGGATCTCTCCAGGTGAGTCCTGAGACACCATTGCCTCGTGAACCCAGCGCCAGGGAACCCAGATCAACTGACCAACCACACCATTCTAGCCCACACAAAATAGATATTGTTTTAAGTGACTAAGTTTGGGGATAAGGTGTTCTGCAGCAGGAGATAACTAATACAGTACTCGCACGCTCTATAAATGAAGCTCTTCATCGACATCACAGATTTCATCTCCTTCCCCAGTGTTTGCATCTCAGTAAATGGAACTATCACCCATCAAGTGGAGCAAACCACAGGTCTAAGAAAATCATCCTTAATTCTCTTTTTCTCCACTTTCCCTGCCTAAATGAACTAGCTTCATGAATATCTGAGAGAATATTTCAGGAATGGAAAGTGCAAAATATCTTAGGGCCAAAATAGTTTTGTATTACTTTAAAATGAGGGGTGGGGTAAGGGGGCGGGTGAGAAAGCCTGTTATAACTAGAACCACCAGCAAGGGGGAGAGTGATACAACATATCATTCTATAGGAAACCAAGTAGCCAGGTAGCTTAGAGCAGTAAGGCTGTGATAAAGCAGTAGGTTTTTGTTTTTGTTTTTGTTTTAAAGGAAGAAAGTAAGTAGGAATGAAGGCAAGCAAGCAGGCAGGTAGGAAGAGTCAAGAGGACAAAACATTTCTTTACCTACTTAGTTCTTTATTCTGATTGTTACACACACACACACCACCCTGTCTCAAACTTGGGTCCTTGGACTTTACATGGACCACGCCAGAGTCACAGGCCTAACAACTGAGCCACCAGGGTGCCACCAAGAGCTTGAATTTTCTTGCAGAGCAGGACCTCTGCATCATCTTGACCCACTGGAGTGAGAGTCTCACATGCTAGGACTCCACTATACCTAAAGTTTGTCTTCAGCTTTCCTGCTCTCAGGTTAGAGACAGAAATCTATGTACACAGTCAAGGACGCGCCCAGCCTTCACCTTTCCCGTTATCCTGGTGAGCAGTTATCCTCAGCCTCTCATCATCTCTCCAAAGCTCAGCAGCCCCAAACAACAGCAACCAACTTCCAAAATTCTTCCCTTTACTAATTTCCCACGAAAAGCTCAGCAATGAGAGGTTGTACCCGCTTTTCAGTGTCCCACCCTGACTGTGCCAGAGCAGAGTCCCACTTTAGAGACCCCCCTAGGTTCCCAGGGCCACACACAGGACCACCTACTGTCGACTGGGGTCACCAGGAAGCAGACTCTGAGAGATGAGGTTTCTGTGGAGAGGTAACTCGGGAGTCCTGGCCTAAATAGCATGCATGAGTGGTGAAGCAGAAGAGAGAGGGCGAGAAAAGAGCTGAGCTTCCATGCAGCTGCAGCAGAGGACTCCGCGGGGGCCCTGGGGAGCTCTGGAGCTGGGGTGGCCCTTCCAAGTTACCCCACATTGTGGCAAAGTGGACAATTCTTTGTACCCACCTGAAGCAGTAACTGGATGTGCACTGTCTCTGGGGAGGCAGCAGAACCTCGGGCGAAGGGTCCTTTTTTGACCAAAGACAGTTCCAGGTCGCTGCTAGGCCAAGACACGTCTTCAACAACAATCCAAGCACCTAGAGGCATAAAGAGTACCTTGGTCCCGAAGGGGACCTGGCAGCACCTCACAGCATCCACTGGGTACATTACTCACCTTACTGAGGCTATTTTCTGATGTGCAAGAGAAGAGGCTAATACCCGTCTCACAGGATACCCAAGAGGGAAAGTGAACAAAGAAGTGGGAAGCAATATATAAACTAGTAAGAAGGATATTTTTTCAATCTTAGTTCTGGGGCAGTCTCACTACCCTTACCCACATCTCATCACAAAAAAAAAAAAAGTTGATATTTTACGTGACTGCCAAGATGTATCTTTAATGTCAATGTTATTGCTTCTCAAAAAAGTTCCAGTATTCAGGTTTCAGACATGGCTAATTTATTATGTGCCCGTGAATTATTTTTCATCATAAATTAACTCCCAAAATATGTCCCATCATTTATAAATGTTGTCCTAGGACAAAAATCCATTAACCTATAATCTCAATGTTAATAAGATTCAAGATTTTGTCATTTTAAAAACTCTCCAAATTTTTCTCCAGTTCAAAGGCAACTCAGAAATAATTCATGTCATCTTAAATAATTGTCACTAGAGGGCGCTACTTACAAATAAATTTTATACTTTGCCTCACTATCTGAACTTAAATATATTTCAGACATCTATTGTCATATAGAAAATCTCTGGTCAATCTGAGGATACTTTAGAAACTTGTGTACTTTCAATTGAAGATAGAGTAAAACTTAAAATGAGCTCAAAATCTCCACCTTATGTTTTTCCAAACATTTTAGAACTTTTGAAATGGTTGCACAGCAATTCTAGTGCATTCACAGACATGATGTCGCTTTTCCTGTCTAGAAAGAGAAAAATCAACTTATGACCTGTAAATTCCCCTCCAACTTTAGCTTTCTGGCTCAGTTTGCTATATGAAACATAAGAACACAATTTATATAGGCAAAAATTAGAAACATACCAGTGGTTATTCTTAAATGATTTTAGTGCCGTCTCTAGTGTCATTAGTGTTCTCTTTTCAAAAAGCAACTGAGGTGCCTGGGATCCAGAGAGGGGAGAACTGGTTCCCAAATTTTGCCATGGGGAACTTGGTAGTATTGCTGTTTTCCTAAACTAACCCAAACAGCATTATATCTATTGCTGCTGCTTCCCCTTCTTCATAGTTCATTGACTTCTAAAGTCTGAATATTTTCTACTCTTTCTCACTTTAATTTCTTGACTTGGGCAACATAGGGACAAGGTAACTCAGAAGCAAGAAGGAAAAAAAGAAGATTCATTTGCAGTGAGGTACAAAGCTGAAACCTTCCACTGTGATGTTGGTGGACTAAAACCTGAACTCAGTTATACTGATGTTCTGGATAAACTCCACGCCCGTGTTTGTAACCTGGGAGCCCATCTTCAGGTCTTCCATGCATGTAAGCGTGTACCACACTCAACATGGTGCCTCACGAGTCAAAAGCTGCCAGTACCTGTGATTGTAAGATTCTAGGAGGATAAGAATGGCAGAATCACAGGCTGAGTCCTGGGCCCACCTCCTGAAAATCAAAACAAGGATTTGGGATTAGGTAGGGACCTCAGAGATGTCAGCCCCAATCTTCTTTTGTTTGAAGCAATGAAAACCAGGACTAGACAGGTTTTTTGGCTCTCCACAAAGTCCACACCATCATCTGTCCACCCGAGAGCCACCATGACATCTGAGGACTCCTCACTCCCAGTTCCATTGCTGTCAGGGGTTCCAAGTCCCTGACCCAAACTTCTAGCAGGAAGGCACTGTGTCAGGGCTGGGGATGCACAGAGCCCAGGGTGGAGCTGTCGTGGGGAATGTCCAAAAGCCTGACACACTCTAGCTAGTGGCACATGCTGTGGTGACTTTTCTGGGCTCAACTCTAAATATTCTCCCTTTGGGTTTGTGTGATGAGACTAACTTCTCAGGGACTCATAGGACCAAGAAGGGACTCAGAGGACCAAGAAGGGACTCAGAGGAAGGATGCAGGGGTTCAGAGAAGGATGCAGGAGCTAAATGCTTAGGGGTGGCAGTATCTGTCGAGTCTACCAGCGTCTTCCTCAGCAGGGCAGTGGTCTCTCTAAGTCCTATAACCCTGGAGTGTTCTATAACCCTCATCTGGACCTTCCCACCCATCCGTGTGCCTGTTTTCTGCTCGAAATAAATGAAATAGCAGTTTTACTTACATTTTCACCTTTGAGTCATGGATCCAAGATATTAGCTGTACTACAAATTAGCTGATGTCAGAACTATCTTTTTTCCTAAGTCTCCCACTTGACAGTCTTCTTTGAATATTAGATGGTATAGAATGTATCTTTTCCGCTTATTTAATCTGGGACATGTGGGAGTAGTATCAAATAAGAGAACTAAGGGATTTAGATGTAGTGACTTCCATTGGTTGCCCTAAAATTCTTCCATGGCATGTGGAGAAATTATTTTTAGGAAAGAAATGAACAAAAAGATACATTCCACTTTTAAAAATGTAAAAGGAAACAAGAGTAACTAGTGATTTACTTAGTCAGGGCTTTGTTTCATTCAAGCAGAAGAATATTAGTGCAAGAAGGAAAATATGTATTACATCTAACCACTAGTAAAATAATGAAAATGAGGATAATACATGGGAAACTCACTTTAGCAGTTGTAGTCAAGCCACACTCACTGGTAAATAAAAATGCTTCGCTTCTGAAAGAAATTTAAGCTACTCAAAAGTTTAGAGAATCTAAAATAAATCTAAGAAGAGAAAATGGAAATAAAAGGATATAAAATCAGGTGTTTTGGGTGAAATATACTAATAACACAAGCCTGTGTGTAAATTGGATACACAAACACAAGAGAAAAACATAAATAAGAAATGAGCAATCTGCTGGAAATTATTATGAAATAACAGTATGTAGAAAGAAATGAATGATGAATAGAGTATTATAATTGCCAGAGCTGACTCAAAAGTTAAAAATCTGAAAGCGATAACCAAAAAAATATTAAGTGATCAAAGGAATGTCTATAGCAAGCTTTCTAAGTCAGATAATTTTGTAATTGAATTACTGCAGGCAGGCACACCCTGGTGGAGTGGAGAACATCCAGTGTGAACTAAATAAACACTTCTTCCTCCTCCCTTCCGGATGCCTACCTACTCCCTTCATTCCTGATTCTACTTTTCTTTAAAGAAAAAAAAAAAGGAAGAAAAGAAAGAATTGTTGCAAACTTCCCATAGCTTAACAAAGAACCACAAAAACATGAAAACTAACTTATTGACCAAACTGTATTTATGCAGCAGAACTCACCTGGGCTTGAATCACATGGTTTCGTCCTTCATGAAGTCTGCTGCTAAAATACTTGATGGAAATTTCATTTCTCTGGCTCTTAGAAGATTAAATGTTTTTTCTGACCAATTCCACAGACTCTGATCTTGATGACATTTTGTCTTCTTTCATATTCTTATATTTGAAAGGCCACCGAACTCTTAAACATTTTTAGTGGCATCTAATTGCATTCTGGAAAGTTCTGTGATTCTGAGAGACAATGAGGTCATCCTTTCTTCAGGATATGCTACTAATTAGCCCTTCTTATATCATAAAACTACAATATATCAAGTGGGGTGATGCTGACACAAAAAAAGCTTTTCAGTGAAGTGTAGGGAACAGAACAGGCACTCGATTTCAAAATAAATATGTAAGAATCACTAATCAACAGGAGAGAGAGAATTGCTCTAATTATTGTATAAAGTTGCAAGATTAGTTAGCATCTGGTGGCACAAAAAATGACAAATTCTAGATGAACTAAAGATCCAAATGAAAACAAACCAAAAACTATAACACGAGTACTGTCTACTCTTCCAGCAGGAAAGCACTAAGTATAAGCACTAGAGGTGCCACAGTTCATTTGAGTGCATAAAATTTAACATCTATATTTAAAACATAAAACCCAAACGCAATAACCAGTTGGAAAACATAATAGAATAACAAATGGTTAATATCCTTTATATGTAAAGAGCTTATATACAAATTACTCATAAAAGCCCTAAGACCCCAATAGGAGATTGAACAAATTATAAAGATGTTTCCCAGTAAAACACGAAAAAATTAACTTTGCACCAACACCAAGAATGGCCCCTAATGTGAACTAAAAACTCTGGGTGACTGTGATGTGTCCATGTAGGCTCACCAGCTGTAACAAATGCAGCACCCTGGGACATGTGGGAAATGGGGGACTGTGCATGTATGGCAGGAGGGACATGAAAATTATTATTTTCTCAATTTTGTGTGAATTTAAAAGTTCCCCCAACAAAAGCATGTTTAAAAGGCTGTAAGAGTACATGCCCTTGTGGCTCAGGTGGCTGGGATGTGACCCATGTAAAGCCCAGGGACATGGGTTCATGGCTCAGTGCTGGGGGAACAAGTAAAATAAAGTAAGTAAATAAAATGCTTCTTCCTCCTCTCTCTTCCTTATTGTCCCGCCTTTCTCTTTAAAAGTGGGGTGCATCCTGGTGGCCTAGTGTTCTAGAATGTCTGGTAATAGCTCCACATACATCCCAAGGTCCTGGGTTCAAGACCTGGGATCAGGGGAACAACCAGTGTGAACAACTAAATGATAAATAAAGAAAGCTCTTCCTCCTCCTCTCTTCCTGCTTGGCTACTCACCTTCATACCTGCCTGTACCTTTCCTTTAAAAAAAAAAAAAAAAAAAGCAAGCCTCAGTGGCTAATAAAAGCATAAAAGTGCAATCACTTTCACATACTGCTCATGGGAGTTATTCAATAAAATTTTGGAAAGTCATTTAATAACATCAAATATGTTTAAATATTCTATCTTTTAATCCAGTTTGTTTATATATTGTTAACCTACTGCTACATAACAAAGAATGTCAAAATTTAGCAACATTTTAATTGAAATGTAGCTGACATATAACATGTAAATTTAAGTTGTACAGCATGTTAATTTGATACATTTATGCAGTATAATGGCTGCCATTATACCTGTAATTAGTGCCTCTATCTTGTGGCATTCTAATTTTTTAAAAGTAGCTGGAGTAAGTAAGTTCTAGTCTCTTAGCAAGTTTGATGATTATAGTGAAGTACTATTGTCCATATTCACTGGAAATAATAACATTTATAGCTAACATGTTTCTGCAGATCAGGCATCTGGGAGCAGCTTGACTGGATGATTCTGTTTGGAATTTTCAAGCTGTTGGTCAGGGCTCCAGTTCCGCTCCCAGGACCACTCATTCATATGCTGTTGGTCTCCATAGAGACAAGGAAGGGTCTTCAGGGTAAGTCTTCTGTCAGAGGGACAATCTAACAGAATATGATGACCACTGTGACCTAGTCTCCAAAGTCACACTACCTCATGTTTGCAATGTCCTACTGATCGCACAAGAAAGCTCTATTTAGTGCAAGGTTAGGAGTGGGAAGGACTTAACAGAAGAGGGAGATCATTGGGAACACACTGAAGACTGGCCACCAGAGTCTACTTGTAGGAATCTAAGTAAATCAAATAATCTGACATGCAGACAAAATTTTATACATTAAGATAGTTATTGAAATTTTAACAGTAACCATTAGAAACACAGTATTTAACAGCAGAGTTGGTAAATTAAGTCAGTATATCTATCCAACGAATCAATTTCAGTCACATTCTATGTAAGTGTTTTCAATTATTTTGGAAAATGCTGAGGCCCTGGTGTTGTGTAATAAATATTGTTTATAATATTGAGCATTTATAATGTTAACTGTTCTAAGTACTATTAATTAACTTAATCCTCACTACAACCATACGAAGTAGATCGCTAATACTATTCCATATTACAGTTAAGAAAACTAAGTTCATATTTCCAAATATATATGTATGTATAGAGAAAGGACAAGAAACACACTAAAATCTAAATGATTGCTGTCTCTAGTTGATGGAATTATGAGTGATTACTTATTTTTCATACTTTTCTCCATTTTGAATGTTTTCTAAAATGGGTATATATTACATAGATCATCAGAAATATTCTTTTCTGGAACTACAAATACTATTGGGACGCTGTGCTTAGATTCTCATGCCAAGAATGCAAAACAAGAATACTCATCGATCTTGAAAGAGCATTACCAAAATTGTTTTTAGTACAATACACTGTAAAATCATTGTGTGGAAAGTAGAATATATTCTGTGTGCATGTATTATGTACAGAAGTATAACAAGAATGACAAGTATTTTTTAGCATTTTGTTATCTTACAAAGCTCATTTACATATTCACTTGATAAACCAGTAAACTTTTGCTTCTGACACCACTCCTAATTACGTGACTCTTGAGATGTTTGGAAAGTGCCCTTTGTTAATTGGAACTGAATATAATCAAATTCTTCTCAGGCTGTGGTCATACAATAATCACCAAGGCAAGTAACAAACTACATGTGTGTACACCACAGGCAGAATTTGTGGAAAAGAACTGACATATGCTTGAGTTGAATCTTTTCCTTCTCTGGCTAGTGGTGATCATATTAATTGTACTCTTTTCAAAGCTGTGTTACACCGTCACAGAAAGACTGAGCTTGTCGAGTGACTGGATGCAAGTTTACAGGTACATTCATTCTTCCAGTCAGTGAGGTCACATTGCAAGATCCTAATGTTAGTGCCCAGTTTTATTACAAGGCTATAGTTCACTTTACCTAGTTACTCAGTTTCCTCAGAGGAACTTGGCTGAAGATATATTTTCATTTATTTCTTGCCAAAGTTTAAAACAAATACAAAGTTTTTGTATTGAAAAAACTAAGTATTTCTCCCATAGAGATGGGGGGATATCTCCTTGTTACATATCTTCCACTTAAGAAAACCTAAAAAAGCTAATGCCAGGTGATTAAAATGTTTTATTCTGAACCTAAATGGCAAAACAATCTTTTAGAGTGATTACAAGAAGACCATTTGAGTATTTTTCCAAGAGTTGAGGGAATGGTTATATGCATAGGGTAAAGGAAAGAGGCAGTAATTTAAATTGCAGACCCAAAGTCTTTAAATTAAAGAGCACAGTTAAAAAATTGTCTGGTTGATGTAATGGGAAAACCAGTAATTCAGGTTTCAAAGAAGTTTTTAATTTTAATGTTCAAATTATCTGGCATGTCTTATTTAACTCTATAATCACCATATTTCCCCAGTAGTATGTTTCCCCTCAAAAAGTGACCAAGGGGTGTGGCCTCATGGAGTAGGGGTTGGGTGCAGTCCACATATATCCACATACATCCCAAGGGCCCAGTTCCCAGGGGCTCAGTTGTGCCCTGGGGTTGGCGGGAACCACCCGGATAAATAACTAAAGGAAGTAAATAAAAAAGTTTTTTCCTTTTCTCTCTTTCTGACTGCCTGCCTCTGCTCCTTCATTCCTGCCTATAGCTTTCCTTTAAAAAAAAAAAAAAAAGTGAACAAGAGGCGGTAGGCCTTGGTAGCGGCTGAAGGCCTGTGTAGTCCACATACATCCCAAGGACTTAGGTTCAAGTCCTGGGGCCAGGGGAAACCAGGATGTACAACTAAATAAGATAACTGCTTCTTACTCCTCTCTCTTCCTGCCTCCATCTATCCTTTACAAAAAAAAAAGGGGGGGTGGGGGTGGGGGAGGCTATGATTTCCAAGGGTGTATCCTGGTGGCTTAATAGTTAAGTATGCCAGGTGTAGTCCACAAACATCCCAAGGACCTGGGTGTGCCATCCAGAGGCCCAGAGAACAACCAAAATGAACTGAATATATATATTTTTAAAAGTTGGTATGGCCTGGTGGCGTAGAAGTTAAGTCGGCCGCCTCAGAAGGAGCGCAGTCCACAGACATGTCAAGGACTCGAATTCATAATCCGGATCCAAGGAAAACAACAAATGTGAACAACTAAAGATAAAATGCTTTTTCCTCCTTTCTCTTTCTGCCTGCCTACTCGCCTCAGCACCTTTCCTTTTAAATAAACATTAACAACAACAAAGGAAACAAGTACCATAGAAAGAGGGGGAATGGCCACGTGCCACATACCATGTCCCGTCATCTGACTAGCTGCAAACTGCCAAGCCTCCCATGACTTCAAACCATTGAAGTAAATGGGAAACAGCCCCAAGAGCTCAGCACCAACTGAAGAGGTTAGTTCCCCACCTCTTGAATCAGGACTCACTGAAGAGGTTAAACAATGAAACATTAGCAATGGTGATACAAGATACTTCAGAAGCATCTCTGTGAATGGCAGGGCCAGCTGGTTGCTTTTGGAAATAAGCTGCTCACTGAGGCTGAGATGTCTATTTCAATAAACATTGAGCTCAGCCTTCCTCATGTAACTATTGTTTTAACTAAAATGTTTTTGATAGTAAATATATATTTACTTGACAAGCAGCTAAGCATGATCATGAAGGTCATGGAACTGAATACGTTTCTGTCCTCATGATACTGTGATTTTTAAGAAAAAAAGCATATTTAGTCATTCAAATGACCAAAATACAGATTTCCTATATATTTGGCCTTCATCCAGTTGCTGGCTCACAATGCCTTAAAGCTTTGGAATTTCTTAAGTGTTGAGAGTGATAAAGCCGTGTCCTGTTATGTGAATGAGGTGACACTTTTGGAAGCACCTTCAGTTGGGGGCTGGTTGCTGGGGAAACCGAACCTCCAGCACCTCCAGCCTCATTTCCAGATCTCAGGTGGGAGGGGGGCTGGAGGTAGAGTTCAAATGCCAGTGGTCAGTGAGTTTATCGATCAGGCCCATATAATGAAGACTCAAAAAAAAAAAAAAAAAAAACAAGAGGAGGGGGCTTCAGATAGACTCAAGAATCTTCCAAATGCTAATAAAGAATTCTTACATACGTAGAGAGGGCATGTTAAGAGAATATAACATATAACATTATTTAAATATTTAAAAAAAATTTTTAAAGGAAAAGAGCAGTCAGGAATAAAGGTGAGAAGATGGGCAGGAAGAGAGGGGAGGAAGCAACATCTATTTATTTTATTTAGTTTGTTCCCCTGGTCCCAGGTCATAAACCTAGGTCCTTGGGATATATGTGAATTATGCTTGCCAGAGGCATCAGACTCAACCTGTAGGCTACGACGGTGCAACTAAATAAAAATTTTAGTCCAAAGATTCTATTATCCCCACTTCACACACTTTAGTCTCATCTTTGTTTCATTTCTTTGTCAAATGCTAGTCAACATTAGTTTAAATTTTTTCCTTCAAAGAATGACACCAACAACAAAACTTCTATTTAAAAAAATTCCATTTTGATGTGGACACACATCCGATGGATTGCAAGTCCAATGTCATCTATAACAGACCAATTTCTGCATGCAGATTGTTACTTACTCAAAGGTGAGATGGGTCCTACAAGTGCCAACAGTTAAAGCCCTCCTTAGCGATGCCCAGCAAGTCCTTCCTAGAAGGGAATGTTGAGTGCTGTGGCTCCTCGGCTTCCACAATGAGATAGCTTTCATTATACGCCCAATTTTTGAGAAAGCAAAAAAAGTTTATGTAAATTTCCTAAAGTCAAACAACTATTAAAGTACTGATACTTGTCTCCTATTATCTGGTGGCTGACAGTAAAAATTACTTATAATATACTGGAACATTTAGAAATTTTCAACTTTCATTAATAAGTCACTTAAAATGTTATTTTAAATATTAAATGATTTATACTGTTTTCAGTCCTGCTATGTACACAAAAAAACACTACCATGTAAGAATTTTAAAAAGCAAAATGATGTGGGAGAATGTATTCCAAGCAGACATGGTTAGCCTTATTTTTCTTTTCTCTCCAAGTGAGAGGCATTGTTTTTAACAATTAAATCTCTGGGCTGCAGTCAAAGGGGCTAAGTGTCAATGTGAAGGAAGAGCTTACAACATGGTTTGAAACCTCTGAAAACTAGGATTGCAGGAAAGGGCTCAGAGACCCATAATTACAGTAGCACCCCAGGTGTTGCCATAACAATTTTATTGCCCACAGTTTTTTTAGGGAGGTAGGTCAGGTGGGAGGAGAGTTAAGCAGCAGGAAATCTAACAGTTATAGGTACTATTTGCCTAATGATGTTTTCTAAATAGATTACTTTATTACCTAGGGACCCTCCTCCTTCCCCTTCCATTTCCATGTTTTCCTGATTCTGAAGAAAACAAGAGAGTCAACATGGCACCATCCTCCTCTCCACCTTCCCCAATCCATTGACCAAGATCTGTTCTGGGAAAGATGATGGGCAGAGGACATGTATAGAGGGAGACATCAGGGATAGAACTGGGTTCACCTTTGCCAGAAAAAAACATCCTTCTGCCTCTCGTTAGTTTTGTTTTTAGCTTAGCTTTTAAAAAACAAACACAACATGTTTATTGCAGAAAAATCAGAAACTATGAAGAGGCAAAGAGAAAAGGAAAATCACCCCCGGAACTGTGCCCTGTGTGCTTCCAACTTCCCGCTCTTGGGTGTATATCAGTCTTATATTTATATGTTTTCAGCAAATAGTATCATTCTTTAAATATTATTTGGTACCTGGGGTCCTTTTCCTCAATCTCATGAACATCTTTTCATGTCAATAAATTATGTCTACAAACTTGTACGTATGGCTCTAGCACGTCACTCAAACACACTTCCTGTCGAACATTTTTGTTTTTTATATTAAAATAGCAACTTAGCAAACATCCTTGCAGCTAATCTTATTTGTAACTTTTTGAGATGGAATCCACAAAATGTATCCTTTTGATCATGTTTTAGTGTACAATTCAAAGTTTTAGCATATTTACAAGGTTGTACAACTATTGTCACTGATTCCAGAACATGTTCATAACCCATGAAGAAATCCCATGCTTATCATCACTCTCATTTCCCCAACTCTCCCCACTGCCTGGTAACCACCAATCTATTTTCTGTCTCTATGGATTTACCTATCCTGGACATTTTATATAAATAGGATTATACCAGAACTACGCCTTTGTGTCTGGTCTCTATTACTTAGGATAATGTTTTCAGATTCATCCATGTTGTGGCAGGTAACCATACTTCATTTCTTATTATGGCTGAATAATATTCAATTATATACCATATTTTGTTTATCTATTCATTAGATAATGGACAATTGGACTGTATCTACTTTTTTACTATTGTGAACAGTGATATTATGAATATTTTTATACAAATTTTCCATTTATCTTGGGCATGTGCCTAGAAGTGGAATTGAGGTGTTAATTCTTGGTAAACTTTTTGGGAAAGCTCAAACTGCTTACCAAGGAGTCTGTGCCATTTTACATTCCCACCAGTAATGACCAAGGGTGATAATTTCTCCATATCTATGTCAAAGCTTATTATTTTCCTTTTTAAAAAACTGTTATTTATATTGCTCTCCCCTGTGACTCAGTTGCTAAGGTAGAGGTTATGTAAAGCCCAGGACCCAGGTTCGAGATCCAGGGCTAGATGAAGGAAGAAAAATTGTTCATAGCTATAGTAGTAAATGTGAAGTGATACTTCATTGTGGCTTTAATTTATATTTCCAGAATGACTAATGAAATAGAACATCTCTTTATTTGCTTACTAACCATAGGTCTATCTTGTCTGAAGAATTAAATGTCTATTCAAATTCTTCGCCCATTTTAAAATTTGATCTCTTTTGCCTTTTCATTGTTGGTTGTAAGAGTTATTTATATTCTGGATATGCTGTCCCCATCAGATATGATTTTCAAGCATTTTCACCCATTCTATGGTTTGCGTTTTCAATTTCTTGATAAAGATTTTGCATAAAGTTTTTAATTTAGATGAAATTTAATTTAACTATTATCTTCTTGCGTTGCTTGCTATTTTGGTGTCATATTTAGGAAACTGTCGTCTAATCCAAGGCCATGAAGATTTGTACCTATGTTTCTTTCTAAGAATATGACAGTTTTGGTGCTTACATTTAGTTCTTTGATCCACTTTGTTATGGTAGGTGAAGATCCCAAGTCAGCCTGTATAGCTACATCTCAGAAACAACTTTAAGTATCTGCTTTGGCTAGGCTCCCAGAGAGTAGACATACAATGCTTCAGTTTTGGATACAGAAGTTGGATTTCTAACTCCAATCACAGCTCCATCATTAATGGAGGCAAGAGTGCACGTGTTCACAAATATTACACTAATTTTCTTTGTAAGCAAAGAACTAAAATCAACAACAATAAATTATTGGATTGTTATCTTGTTTATTTGCCATCACTATTTCTGTCGGCTACCCTTACTGTCTTCACTACTTTTGTCTGGTACTTTTTAGAGCCACCAGTGAGTATTCATCTGGGACCTTACCAGTCGAATCCCTATGGCTAAGTTTCACCTCCTTCTAAAGATTTCACATGAATATGGCAGACAGAAGAGGGTACACTGACTTTTCAGAGATATGAAAATCTTCAATAAACATCTGTGGCTATCAATCCTTACTCATTTAAAAAAAAGTAAATATTCTTTTATCCTCTAACTTCCCAAATATGATCTTCCTAAACTTTTTTTGTGGATTAACAGAATGGATACTATTGGAACTTACTTTTCCATTACATATAGATTCCTTTATTAGTATACTTTGAAACAAAAATTTCTTAAACAGGATTTAAGAATATTACCCATTATGGAAAAAAATGATATATTAATTTATACTAAAATTAAGAACATCTGTTCAAAAGATATTAAGAAATCTAAAAGATAATCTACAGACTGGAAGAAGATATGTTAGATCTATCTATCTATATATGTGAAGATAGCCTTTTAAATATTAATGGTATCTCTTAATCTCTTAATGGTATATATATAAATCTCATATATATGTGTACATACATATACATACACACAATATATCTCAAAGAACCAATATCCAGATAATAATACAAATTTTAAAACTACAGGTATGCACTGGTGGCTAGCGATTTAAACCAGGCACAGTCCACATACATCCCAAGGTCCCCGGTTCAAGATCTAGGGCTGGGAAAACAACCAACAATGAACAACTACATAAAATAAAGTTATGCTTCCTCCTCTTCCTGCCTGCCTACCTACTTGCCTTCAATCCTGCCTGTACCTTTCCTTAAAAAAATAAATAAATAAATAAATAAATAAATATATAAAATTTAAAAATACATAAAATCAGTAAGAAAAGGACAATCCAATAGGAAAAGACAAAAGTAGATACTTGACAAGAGGATATATGAACAGCCAATACACACACACACACACACACACACACACACACACACATGTATACACAAATAGATAAAGGTACTCAGCTGATAGGTCATCAGGAATAGAGTAAAACTAAAAACTGATCAGAAAGGCTAAAATGAAAATATGCAAATACCATTGTTGGCAAGGCTATAGAACAACGAAACTCTCATAGACTGCAGGGGATACGACATGGCATGAATGCTTTGGAAAAACATTTGCCAATATCTGCTAAAATTGAACATACGCATAGCCTATGATATGTGATTTTGCTTTTAGCACAGACTCAACAGAAATGCAGCCGCATGTTCACCAAAAGACATGTACTAGAATGTTCACTGAAGCTGCCCAAATTGCTATGAAAAAATTAAATCCACAGTGAAATATTATACAACAGGAGAATTACCTAAAGTGACTCTCACAAACAAAGTTTAGTAAAAAAGGCTAGACAGAAAAGAGTACATACTATATAATTATTTTACATAAAGTACAAAAAGAGGCAAAATCAATCCATGTTAGAAGTCAGGGAGGAGTAAATAGTACATGGAAAAAACAGAGGGGTGGAAACAGCACATGGGCTTCTGGAAAACTGGTAATGCTGCATTTCTTAAAACTGAATGCAAATTACCTGGCTTGCTCTGTTATTAAAATTTATCAAACTATCCATTTAAGAAAGTTTGAAAATGTAAAAATAAAAGTATACCCAGTGAAGCATGCCTTTTTTACTGTTAAATGTTTTTTTTCAATTTATAAATACTTCTCATTATTTTCATTTAGTTTCTCAGATTTCTACTTAACTGACAGAATTTTTTATCAAAATTGTGTTTTTTACTAATTGGCCTTTCTGAACCTGTCTTCTCATCTATAAAATGAGGATAGCAGTAGTTTCAAGTGGAATTGTTCCTAAAGGCAATACGAGGTTTTTAAAGTACTTACCACAGTTCTTGGCACAAAAACAGATAGCAAGTTGATGCCTTCCTGAAAACCAGTGGGTCTGGTTTAGAAACCCCTTCCACACATTAATATAAAATCTAAACCTACCTCCGCCTTACTATTTCTCAGCATCTATTTTCCAAGACTGTAAGGCACTTGAGTGCAGACCTGGTATAGTCCATAATATTCCCACCGCCTAGTTCAGCATCTGGCATAGAATAAGAACTCGGTATCATTAAATGGGCAATTAAATCGTTAAGTTGCTCACACTTTTAAAATAGCTATTATTTTATTGCTAAGTTATGGAATCACATTTATCTTCCCTAAGTTTTTTTTTTTTTTTAGTTTCTATCATTCACTAATAATTTCTCCCAAAATGTTTGGCTTGAGTCTAGTCCAAGAGAACCCTCTTTCTACTATTTCCTCATATCATTACCTGTCATGTTAAAGCAGCTGTGGAGCTTAATTTTTACAATTCTTAAATCTAAATAATTGACTTCCTGCCCTCCTCTTTCAACTTTCCCTACACAGACTTGCAGATGATTTTATCTATACTGGCCCATTGCATCATCCTCAAAATGAAGTCTGGTCATTCCTACTGTTTCTTACAAAGTTTCAACAATTAAGAAAAAATAATTTGGGGATAAGAATTGTTGGTATCAAGTTGGATAAAAGGCAAAGGAAGAAACTATAAGTATACAGGTGAAGTCAGGTATTTTATTTTTCCTTTCCACCAATGACATGGCATGCTTAATACGTTTACTCTCGAGGGAGGATATCCCATTCTGAAAAGCACACCAGTCTACGTGATAAAGATAGCAGAGAGGAAACATTACACTGCGGGAGAGGAAATGACCATTTGATAAGCGTGAAATATAAAACAGCTCTGGCAACTGTAATTCCTCCTCCCTCAAATCTAGGAAAGGTCCAGAAACCCACTTTCTCTAATATTTCACCAAAATAATCTCTTGGATTTGAAAATAAACAGCACCACACCCAATCCTCCACCACTCCTTGGTTTCTAGAGTAGTGATCCTCAAATATTTTTAAACTAAACTTCTTATTGAATTGTAATGCCTACACAGAAAAGTATCCAACCCTCTCCAAACCTTTTTGCTCCCTCCAATTAGTATAAATTTGAGTATGCACCCAGATGTTTCTTTTTGAGCAATGCACATGTGCTAATATTATGTACAATCTAAAACATACAAAAATAGGGAGGAGGGGGGAGAGGGCCCAGCCTTGCACATTACTTTGGAAACCACAGTTGTACACACAGCCAACATACCATCAATTGCATGGCATCAATGTAAAAATACACTAAGAATTAGAATTTGGGGACACAGTATCTTTCATCTCCAGGAACTCAGTCCCAAAAAGCACGTATGTCACAATGGCGTTCCTCTGGAATAAGGGCATTTGGAGAAAAAAACCACCAGTATGTTTTCTTTCTCCTTTGTGATAATTTTAAATTAAATGCAAAAAGAAAACATTAACGTTGGCATTTAGTTCTTATTAAAGAATACAATTATCTTAGTCAAAAAGGAAATATTCTGCACACTGGTGGATTTCAGCAGTTGGGTCAGTTGCCTCCGGAGGAGCAAGCAACCTACCCCTGGGTTTGAGTCCTGGGCTGGGACGGGGGTGCAGGGGAAGGACCCGGTGTGCACAACTAAATGAAAATAAAATAAGGATGCTTCCTCCTTTTCTCTTCCAACCTGTCTACTCACTTTCATTCTTGCTTTCATGTTTCCTTTAAAAAAAAACAAAGGAAATATCCTACAAACACTTTAGATATGTTTCTAAGTCTTACATTTGACTTAAAATAACTATTTAGCTGTGGAGGAAGCAGTGGATTAGCTCGTTTTAGGTCTACAACCAGCAAGCTAGTTGACCATTCTTTACGTAACTAGATGAGCCTTAAACACTGATACGGTGTGTGACCAGCACCACCTTGTGGTCATTCCTATTGCAATATAAGGTACCAGAAGCTTATGCTGATTCAGACAGTAGTCCTTCCTGGCAGTTCTACATGGCAACCTCTTCAATAATTCATAGTTTGCTAAGAATATATGACACGGTTTCATTTTGGGGAAAAAAATTTAATTTTATCTATGACAGATTGCTTTCTTTTAACAATTGACAGACTGACAACTCCAAAATATTCTAGAAAGAGATATGCTCATTGCATCTCATCATTGGCTTATTTGGAAAGAACATGTTAGAGAGACCTGAAATCTATCTGAAGGAGCTTAAGTAACAGAGTGGCAAGCTGCTAATGCCAGAAGCCCCCTGAAATTGTGCGCTCTGATGGGGCTGTCTTTAGTGCTGGCATAACTAGAGGTGTGGGGACAGCATTTTTGTGACCTTGTTAATAGTTCCCTGCTTAGAGGTGGCCAAGCAGCTGGCCTGACTCCAACTAAATGGACATGAGGCTCAGAGGTGTGCTGTGCCCCTTCAGCGTGGTTTATGCATCGGTCCCACAGCTGTACAGCACAGCCAATTTTGCCCTTTAAAATCTGTCCGAGGCCCCAGATAGGCCACTCCCTGGATTTCAGCACACTTCTGTGCAGCTTAATTATATCTGGCATCACTTCAAGCCCTCGTGCAATTTCTTGATCCTGGGCTTCATTTGCTGCCAGAGCAGAATAATCTTGTAGTGAATACATTTTTTTTCTTTAAGCACTGAAACTTAAGGCATTTTTTTGTTGTTGTTGTTGGGTGGGGAAGGGAGGTCCTGAACTGCTTGAAATTTTTCCTTGTTCACTTTAACTGTAGATAATAAAAATTTCATTCCTATCTGATCCAATTAGACCTCAGTGCTAAAGATGAGAACAAACCTACCACTGAGCTCCTAGGATAAGCTAGGTCCTGTATGATGCACCGTCTCGTTTTATTCTTACAACTCTGTTGCTGTTATATCTTCCAGTTTACAGAGGAAATGAGCTGAAATTTATTAGAGATGATAAAGCCAGAAAGTAGCAAAACCAAGATTTGAAATTAAGTCCTCTAATTCCATGGTTTATCCACATTTGTGTGCTAATGAGATCCTATGCCAGCATTACCCCACCCACTACTTTTCACATCATTACTTACAAGTGGGAAACAGAAATCAAGAAAATAAGTCATATGCATTCGAATGGCAAGAAGCTGCACCTTAGTAAGCCAGGATTCTCAGGATTTGGAATTTTAGTCACATCATTGCTCATGCCCATAAGAACAGTTAGAGCTTTAAACGTGAAGTTCAATAAATACTTGAACAGAATTTTGTTTAAAAGTTGTCTCAGAGACTTCCAGTCAATATGGGGACCTGGTAGGAGCAAGACTCAAGTCATCGCCCAGAACTACTAGGAATTCACCTATTTTCCAGAAACACAGAGGTTATAGATGCAGCAATTACAACCACAAAGGATAGGTGAAAACATCAGGGTTCAGAGCTACACCAGATTTGGGATTCTGGATTTGAGGCGGGGGTGAGGGGTGGTGAGGGGTGGGGGAACTGCAGAAGAACCAGCTCCAAACTGCAAAAGCAGCAGAGAGCCTGCCCAAGCAGGACCAGGACACCGAGCCAGGGTTGAGGATCTTGGTACAAGGCAGGAGGACAAGTGCTCTGGTGGTTTGAATGGGAGGCCTAGCAAGAAAATTACACTGGGCACTGCCAAAACCAGAAGGCACCTAGGGGAATTACCCACCCCACCCACCCCTAACCCCTCTCACCACATTGCAACAGAGCCACAGAACCCACCCAGAAATCCCACCCTCAGGCTTAAAGGAAGAAGAGTCTTCCAGAGGGAGAAAGCAGTCAACACTACCCACTACCCTGTGGGTAGAGGCAAAACTGCAGCCTGATTGCTGATTGTGGGTCAACAGTAAGGTGGTAATTAACAGTTCAGAGCTGGGACACCGAAGGAAGGGTCTGCAGCTCCCAAACTCCAACCCCATAGGCTGAACTCTCAGGTAGCAACAAAGTCCACATAAGAACTTCAACAAGTCCAAGCAGGGGTGACGCCACAAAACTCAAGAATTCCCAGTGTCCAAACCAAGAACCTGGTTTACTCTGTGCAAGTCAAAACCCTACACAAGACCATCACTGCAGGGAACCTAATCCACAGAAACAAACAGAATTTCAAACAGAGCAATGACACAGAGAAGTATACATGAAACAATGGATCCAAGCAAAAACCCAGGAGAAGAAAAAAAAAAAAGAACCAGGAGAAAATCTGAATACAACAAGATATATGCAAACTACCTGAGTATGAATTCAGAGAAACAGTGATAAACATATTCATGGAAATCAAGAGAGGAAGAAAAAGAAAATAAATGAAGCAAGATATCAAAGAAATCAAGAATATAATAGCTGAATTAAATAAGTCAACAGAGTGACTCAAGAACAGGATGGAGGAAGCCTCTAATATAATCAATTAGCTAGAAGACAGGGCAGAGGAAAGCATTCAAGTAAATCACCAAAGGGATAAAAGATTGCAAAGGAATGAGGACAGCATTCAAGATCTATGGGATAACATCAAAATAAATGACTCATATTGCAGGGGTCCCAGAAAAAGAAAAAAGAGAACAAAGGGGCCAGAAACTGTATTTGAAGAAATAATAGCTGAAATCTCTCTAAGCTGAGAAATGAAGACACCAGACCCAGGAAGCTCAGAGTTCCTAATAAAGGAAACCCAAGTAGACCTAAACAAATTGTCATAAAAATGTCAAAATACAAGATAAAGAATCTTAAAAGCATCCAGAGTCACATACAAAGGAGTCCCCATAAGATCGTCAGCAGATTTCTCAACTAAACCTCTACAGGCCAGGAGGGAATGGCATGATACATTCCAAAGGCTGAAAGAAAAAGACTTTCAAACTAGGATACTGTACCCTGGAAGATTATCATTCAAAACTGAAGGAATGAAAATTTTTCTAATAAGCAAACGTTAAAGGAATTTATCACCACAAAACCACTTCTACAAAAAATACTAAAAGATGCTATATAAAGGGTAAAGAAACCCCACTTAAAAAGTTAGACAACAAATTTAAAAAGTGGGGAGAACAAAAATGTGGATGGCCTGAATGAGTAGAATCTGCTTTCAATAAAAATAGGTAATAAACATATTATCTTAATGATAACTTCAATGCTATCTTAATGATAACCTCAAAATACATCTCCAGGGCAAAAGCAATGAAGAAAACAAAAAAGGAAACCAGTCAAAACACAACTACACCCAACTCACCTAAAGAGAAAGAGAACAAAGACACTGTCTGGAACCACATACACAAGACAAATAACAAAATGACACTAAACAGCTACATATCAATAATCATCCTAAATGTTATAGTTTTATTGTAGAGGTCTTCCTCCTCTACACTTGTTTCTCTTAGGCATTTTATCTTTTTTTGGTGCTATTGTGAATGAGATTTCTAGACTTTTTTTTTTTTTTGCCTATAGGAATGTTACTGGTTTTTGTGTTGACTTTGTATCCTGCCACTTTGCTCTAGTCATCTATTATATCTATAAGTTTACTGATGGTGTCTTTGGGATCATCTCTGTCACCTGCAAACAGTGATAGTTTTATTTCTTCTCTAATTGGATTCCTTCTTTTCCTGCTTTATTTCTCGGGCCAGGACTATGCTGAATCATAGAAATGAGTGTGAGCATCCTTATCGTGTTCCAGATCTTAGGGTAATTCTTTTAATTTTTCACTATGATGATGTTGGCTCTGGATTTGTCATATATAGTTTGTGTTACGTTGCTGTATGAATCCTCTATTCATATTTTAGCTAGAGTTTTTGCAATGAATGGGTGTTGAATCTTGTCAAGTGGTTGTTTTTGTCTATTGATATGATCACATAACTTTTTTTATTTTACATCTCTTAAAGTAGTGTATTACATTTGTTTTGCAAAGCAAAACAAAACAAAAAGGCAGGTAAACCTCTAATATCTTGCAGGAGCCTTCATTTCTAGAAGAGAAATAAAAGAATGCATGCAGAACTTGTAACATATAGTACTTAGAAATTTCAGGAAACAGATCAAAGAACAGGTTTTTGTTCAAATGGGTGGATTTACTGTTAAATATTCCTGCTTAAAATGTGTGTACGCTATGAGTGCTACTATATTTGAGCCTTGCATGTGGGAGGTAACATGAGGAAATTTTTAGTGAACTTACTGTAATATAATTGATGTAGATATGAAAACATGTTGCAAAACTGTTACTTCTATAAAAATTCATTTAAAATCAAAGAAAGTTCTGATGGTGCACCCTGGTGGAGTAGTGGTTTGGTCAGCTGCCTTCAGCCGAGAGCACAGTCCACATACATTCTAAGGGCCCAGGTTCTCATCTCAGAACTGTGTGGAGGGAGCAGTCAAGATGAGCAACTAAATGAGTTGCTTCTTCCTCCTCTTTCTGCCTGCCTGCCTTGCTCACCTTCATTTCTGCCTGTACCTTTCCTTTTACCAAACAACTCATTGTATTACTTGGATTGTTTACAAAAGGGAAAAAATATACCTTCAAATAGAAAGATGTGGCAGTCTGTCTTAACCAAGTGATCTTAGTATCACCAACAGTGGACAGACTGACACTGTGTGCCTCTTGATACGCAGTAAGAGATGCGCTCGATAGTCTATGCTACATTCTTGCCAAAAAGTATAACCTAAATCTACTAGAAAAACTAACAGAAAAAGCCAGGATATGGGACATACACTACAAACTTGGCTACTTCAAAAAGTTTAATGTTATGAGAAAAAAAAACAGGATTATTTCAGATTGAGAGTCAATAGTGTGTTTATACTTTGACTATATTATAGATGGAGAAAAATTTTGGCAAAAGAGGAATAATTTAACCCACACAAATCATATTGAATATTATCATCTCAGGTCTATCAATGGCACTGTGGTTGTTGTAGAATATTCTTCTTCCTAGAAGATGAACTAAGTATTCAGTGTAAAGTCATGGTGTCACAACTTATTTTCACATGATTCAGGAAAACAAATGAAGTACACATGATCAAATCAACAGTTTGTGGATCTTGGTGATACACTACCCTTTCAACTTTTCTGTTTATCTAAACATTTCCAAATTTAAAATTCTTGAATGAAATTAATTAATACCTACTGGCATGAATTCTATGAACTTGACATCTGAAAACATCAAATTGCAATCAGTGTCTCCAGTATAAGTAGGTTTTCCCCAGGAATAGGGTGGAGGGGAAACGGGTCAGAACAGTATTGTGATACACTAACAATATGTCGTCAATCTAAACATGACAGACTATGAATTCCTTTATTTTCTTCCAAACACACCACCCTTTCTACATGACCTGGCTGCCTCGTGTTTCCATCAAGCACTCCCTCCCCTAAACTCTTCAGACTTCGATAACGAGTACCCTAATATTACACACCCTAGTGTTACCCAAAGTGCAGTACCAGATACTATACTGTTTCCCTCTAGCCTGTGCACAGATTTATAAATAGTCCCTTTATTTAACTCTCATTACTCATCTTCATAAAACATCTATTTCTTACTGACACCCTCACTGATAACAAAATTGAGACAAACTTGGGATACGCCTACATATTTGAAATGTTATTTGGGGCTATGGGAATAGAGATGGTCTGGGAAAAGGCTGAAGATGAATTCTGAGCTATAAGTGAAAGAGGCAAAGCTGAAAGCTGTAATGCCATCAGTAAAGAAACCAAATGCTGTTGAAAGCTTCAGTGAGCAAAATAAGGGTCTTGAAATTCCCATGAAAAAGCCATCTTCGATCCCTTGAGTAGTGGACAGCACACAGAATCAAAGGTTGTTGTAAAGAGAAAAAAATTGCTCAGATCTCCCACCCCCATGTGAACTCAGGGGTCTTTACATGGTCTGCATCTTAGCTGCATCGGGCCCGAGCCACAAGGGTGCACCCAAGGTACCTATTTTAACTCAAACTGACATGTGAAGAACTTTGAGCCATATTTTTGAGATTTAAATATAAACATAAAACAACTACTCTTGCAATTAGAATATAGGACTAAAATCTAAATCATGAATTCATACAAACCAATAGCAAAAAGCATATAACTTGGTTAAAAATAGGCAGAAGACTCGAATATATTTTTTCCAGACATATATAAGGTCACAGATACAAGATGCTCATCATTATGGAAATGCAAATCAGAAAAAATGTGTCTGTCATTTTGTGCTTGTTGATTTCCTTATTATCAAAAACATAAAGTGTTAACAAAGATGCGTGGGAAAGGAACCCTTTATACATAGATGGGAATGTAAATCAGTAGTCATACAGAAAATATGGAGGTTTCTCAAAAATTAAAAACTGAACTATCATGCAATCTAGCAATTCCATTTCTGGTATTTATCCAGAAAAGGTAACTACCTCAAAAATATACATGCACCTCTATTTTCACTGCAGTGTTATTTATAGTCATGATATGGAAACAACCTATAAGTTCATCAATGGATGGATAGAAATTGTAGTTAGTAAATTAAAAAAATAAAATTACACACACACCATAGATTATTCAGTCATTACGAAAAACAAAAAGGAAATTAACATGCCCTAGGAGAGTGTGGGTAGAGCGCAGTGCACATTTATCCCAAGATGCCCTGTTCTAGTCCTGAGAACTACAAGAACCACCAAGATGAGTAACTAGAAGTGTTTCTTCCTCCTCTCTTCCTACTTGCCTGCTGGCACCTTAAAAAAGGAATGAAATCTTGCTATCTGCAACATAGATGTACCTTGAGGTTATTATGTTAAGTGAAATAAGATGGATAAAGACAAATATCATACTGTCACTTTTATGTGAAACCTAAAACAAAAAAGCTCAGATACAGAGACTACTAGACTGTTGTTTATCTGAGACAGGGGTGGGGGATAATCAGTGAAGGGCGTTAAAAGGTACAAACTTAGTTTAAAAATGTCATGTAGATTTAATGTACAAGTTTAACTGGTTAATACTGAATTGCCGGCACACCCTGGTGGAGCAGTGGTTGGGTCAATCGCTTCAGAAGGAGCAAGCCACACACCTGAGTTTCAGTCCCAGGCCCAGGAGTAAGCAACTAATGTGAGCAATATGAAAAATAAAGATGCTTACACTTCCTTTCTGCCTGCCTGCCTGCCTACTTGTCTTCATTCCTGCCTTTACCTTTCCTTAAAAACACAAAAACAAAACAAAAATGAGTATTTGAAAGTTGCTGAGTAAATTTTAAATGTTCTCATCACTATACATCAAAAGCTTACACTGTCCTGTAAATCAGTTACCTCTAAAAAAAGGTTCTCATTAGAAGAAAAAAATATTACTTATAGTAATGGTTGTTAACTAAACTCACTGGTAATCATTTCACTTATATACAAATACCGATTATGTTTACACCTGAAATTAATGCTGTGTCAATTATACCTCAAAACAATTCCTGGACATTATTAAAGCTAATATAAACTACAGAAATGTAAAGAATCAAAGTTCTAAAACAGTAAATTATTCTTTTCCCCTTTCAGACAAAGGGCAGTCTTTGACAAAATCTTTCCATCTCCAAACTGAAAGTTTAAGCAACTTAAGTATGCTCAAGACCTGTAGTTGACATATAAGAAGTGGTTTCTAACCTGAGCCTATATTTGAAACCTAAAGCATTTTCATGATCACGAGTAACCAAACCCCACAGCTCAACAAATTGTTGGACAGAACCCTCAGATCCCTTTCTCTGCGAACATGAGCCTATGAAATCTTTGATCATTTGGCTTTCTCTTCCCTTCCCAGTTCACTGAACATCACACAAGCATGATTGCCAGGGTAAGCCAAGTCTAAATCTGGCGAACTGGGGACCTTCTAGGGATGCTGAATGCCAACACTCCCTGGGTATATTCCATTCTACACTGTAGAGCAAGCACCTAGCTCCATGACCCAAATGTATTTCTAGAACATCCATTTTTCACTAAACCCCCTGGAGAGTATTTTCTCCATGAAAAGAGTTTGTAATATGGACATTCGACATCATCAAAAATGAGAAACTCCACAAACCGACTCAGATTCTGTCAACATCTTGCAAAGGTAACCTTGCTCCTCACATCCAACCTTCAGAAGGGATCCAGGCACAAATAAGGTTGAGACATGCATCATAGCAGGGGACAGCCCAGTGTGTATTAGCAAAAGTTCTGGGGACAGGGAGCTGGTTTTATTTGCACTGTCCAGCCTCCCTGCACCTCATTCACTCACCTGGGAGTGCTGCTGGGTCCCCAGCAAGTGCTCCATAATATGGCCGCTCTCTTTCACTTGCTAACAAAGTGCTTGTATTTTAAAAGAGGCACAATTTTAAGGGGTTAGAAGAAGACAAGGCATTGTGGCAGAAAACTCTTAAGGCACTCCTGGCTGTCGGTTGTACAACCCTCTCCACTTGAATGCTGGTAGGACCCAGAAGATTGTCTTGCTAGCCAATAGGCTCTAGGGACCTGCTGGCTGGGTGTAATTGGCAACAATGCTGGAAGACCCTATCTGGCAAGGGGCTCCAGTGCCAGGGGAAGATAAAGACTCTGTAAACAAAGGACCTGGCTAAGTTGTGCCTAGAAAAAGAAAAATAAGTTTTCATCACTGGATTTGTGTTAACTTAGCACAAAGTAATAGATTTCGGTGCCTTATCTTTCCACTATCCTAAATTAACTTCACAGCAACTAGATTACATGCTGGTAAAATCACTGAACTACTCCCAAATTTAAACCCAACCAGTAGTAAACTTTGATATGGATCATACCTTTTTGGATGCCTCAGAGTGCTGTAGATTGTTTTACAGAAATTTAGAGGCTCACAAAGGCCATATGGCTCAAATGGCTAACAAAAGGGCAGAGCCAGGAATTAAAGAACCAAATGTCTGAACCTAGTGTCAACATCCACTTTTCCCTATAAACAACTTTACAACTTTTCTGAAGTCTCAGTTGTTTCCCACTATGCTCAGACACAGAAACATTTTATTCTTCATTATTAAAATCATCTGCTATTGTGCACGTCAGTTAAAATGTCTTTGATTTTAAAGTCTTTATTTCTCAGTAAAGAAAGTTGTTTTTTTTTCACACCTTGTTACAATACTTAAAATGAGTATCTGTAAAGCATCAGTTATGCTTACCTAAGAATACCTCTCAAACAAAGTCACAAAACAGTTTCTTTTTTTTCTAATAAGACTAAATTTATTCAATACCCTAGTAAAAGTTTTGATTATAAGTATCCAACAGTATAAAAAGTACAAAACAGATCTGTAGATTTCTAATATATTAATACAAAGTGCATGACTACATACAGTACATACTACAGGCAGAGAGGTGGAAGGGGAGAAGAAGGCTGTGGTTGAGGTCCAGTAATAAATAAATAAATACAGAAGTAGAGATGATCCATATTATAGTATATTCTACCACCAATACTGCAGCCAAAATGTACAAAAACAAAAACAAAACCATTTCAAAGTAACTCAGGAGATGATAATGGCTGGACTCTTGTACTACCCCTCACGGGCTGTGGGAGAGTCAACCCAACTCACTGTGTAATCAGTGCATATGGTGGCTTATAGTTTTTCCAAAAAGGAAGAAATAGAAAATTTTAAGTTTAAGATTAAGAACTATAAAACTATAGGGTGCCCATAAAAAGTGGCTCACTCCTTTATTGTTATTTGTATTTTATCCAATTTTTCAAATCCAGTTTTAAAAATAAGCACTGAGTCATGTTCCTGTAAGGTAGGCAAATGGTTCTCACTATGAAAAGTCTGAACTGGAGACACATATTTCCTGAACTTCTAGAAAAGAGGCAATCAAGAGTACTTTGGTTTGGGTTTAACAGGCTTTTAGTGAAGATTTTGGAATGAAGAACTCCATGCTCAGGGTTTATTCATCATCTAATAGCTCAGTGTTCAAAAAGCCTTACTAAAAGAAACCAAACCAAAACCAAGTCACTCAGTATTAACACACTCCTCTTTCGTCTTAGTAGAATTGTACTTAGTGAAGAAGAAAAAAAACCCAAAACCCTAATAGGTTAAAACAAGGCAAACATCCATTCTACAGACAAACCTTCACAAAGGTCAACTGAAGTAATCCAGAGCTAAAACTGGATTGTGCAGATTTTCAGTGAGGTCATCAGCAATGTAAAACCCTCGATTATTTACATACTCAGCAAGACCTCAAAGAAATGTGTCCCAAGAAGCATTAACCTTGCTCTTTTGTGTTTGACTTGCACATTTTTTTCCAAGTAAGTTAACGTTTTCAATAGCTGTTCTCTACCATGTGGTAATGCTTTGATACTATTCAAATAGGACTGCTTATCCCCAAGAGGAGCTTCAATTCTGCTTTAGAAATTTCATACAAATTAAAATATCAAATATCAATGAAGGGATGCAACATAGTCAAGTTACTTCTCTCTGTATATTTAGAAATTACTCCTACTTGTACCAGAGCTTAGTCTGTCCTGCTTAATATTCAGTAGTATAGGTTTGAAACATCATCAGAACCTTGGCAAGACCTCAATATTTTAAAATCATTAACTACTACCTCTAGGAGCAAGTCCATGTTAACAAGTTATGACAGATTTATTATCATGAAGGAAAACAAGTGTAGCCAGCCATTTGAAAAATGCCCCAACCACTGCTTCTCAATATAGAAAGACTAAAACTACATGTTTATCATACAACAAATCCCATCTCTGTCCCCTGAAATTCCCCCTAGTTTCATTCATTAGAAGGGGATTAAAAAAAAAAAAAAAAAAAGACTTAAAGAGCACTTTACAGCAGCATTCAGCTTTCCTATGAAATACTCAGCATCTTAAATATTATGTACACTTCTTTTTTTTCTTTTAGTAAGCTAGACACTGGCTTCAGTTTGTGGGACTGGAGGAAAAATAACGCATTCAAAACTATTCTAAAAATTGTCTTTTGGCAGAATAGCAGGTCTCCAAGTTAAAAATAAGAGGGTCATTTTGTTGCTTTGTTTCCTTTCCAAAATGTAAATGATTTGTCCCCCTTCTCCATCCCCAGTCACCACTCCTGAGTGGAAATGGGCAGAGGCTCCGAGCCCTGCTCCTCCGGCTTCTCTGCAGCTGCCTTCTTACTGCTGCAGCAAGGCTTGAAGAGATGTGTGTCGATGAGGACTTCCCCAAAACGGCCCTTATAGATAATTCCACAACATATTTTCTGTCTAAAAAAAAAAAAAGGGGGGGGGGGCACACAAAATATTAGGTATTAATAAGACAGAAAAACAGAAATTAAAGAAAATCTACTCATTTTAATGAGTATATGATAAAAAAGGTTCTCCTTCCACAATCTCACATTCTAAATGAAAGGCTCCTAGAGTGACCCTGCAGAGTTGGGTAGTGAGGATTTCCCAGGTCCCTGAAGTCCCACACTGGAATCTTACCACATATTAAGGGGGAAAAGACATCCTGAGTTTCAGAAGTAGCTATAAACTGCTTCACCCAAAAATCACAAATTCTTAGAAAAACAGCCACCAAAAACAAGCTGATTAAGTGAAACAGGCCAAAAGAAGATAGACACCAGATGATCTCACTCATAGGTGGAATGTGAATAAACAAAGCAAAGAACAGATGAAACAAAACCAACACTTGGACACTTGCAGTACAACCGAAGTGACCACTAGGGAATGGGATGGGGAGGGGTGGTGTTAGTGGTGGCGGAGCCCACTGGACAATGGTGACTTGGAAGAATATTTGGTGACTTGGTGGAGTGCAGGGGCAGGGTGTGTTGCTATATATCTGAGGAATGGGGAAACTACACAAGTTTATTTTAATTTATAAAACAAAGTTACTAAAATTATATTAAAAAAAAGACCAAAAAAATTAAGATCATAAGCTGATGCAGATGATTAATTTTAATAGAATATTAAGCAAATAAAAAATATATACATATATAGCAAATAAATAATGGTATTAAAAATGACAACACAGGTGAACCCTTGTAGCTCAGGTGGCTGAGATACTGGCTTGTGAATCACAAAGCCCAAGGACCCAGGTCCAAGGCTGAAGAACAAAGGAAAAACAAAGAAACAAAGCAACAAAGAAAAAACAAGAACAACTAAATAAAGATGTTACTTCCATCCTTCCATATTAAAAAAATAATATTTACAGCACAAGAAATAACCTCTGGATCACAGGGGGAAAAATTATTTCCTATGAAGTCACTTGTATGCCCCCTCTCAAATCCCAAACTCACCCCATTCTCTCCTTAATTTTAGCCTTATTACTCCTTTTTTCCTTATACTTTGTGTTTTTATATTTGAATCTCTAAAACTGCTTAAGTTATCTCTCACATACACAGCTGATCCTTGAACAATGCTGGGGTGGGACAATGGGGTGGTTTAAGATTGATTGCCCTAGTGTCAAAAATCAGAATATTACTTTGGACTCTTCAACAACTTAACCTACTAAGAGCCTATTGCTTGACCAGAAGACTTACCAACAACGTAGTTGATTAAGACATATTTTATATGTTATAAGTACTATATACTAAGTAAGCTAGAGAAAATGTTAAAATCATAAGGAAAATATTTACAGTACAGCGCTGCATTTATAGATGCCTCAAGTTTAAATTTGTCTATTTACAAGAAAACTTGTGGATAAGTAAATCCATGCAATTCAAACTTATTCAAGGGTTATAATATAATCAGATATATATCTATATATACAAAAATATATATATGGAACCACACTATGCTACATAATTTTTGCTCAGGATTGAGGTTTATACTGTTAAGCAAGCTTTATTTCACTTGAACGTATATATCATATTCCAGCATTTGAATATATAATTTATCCACCCACTCTATTTCAGATGGGACAATTTTGTTATTATAAACATACTTGTACACATTAGTGTATACTAAAGGGTTTTTTCTAGGTTTGTTTTTTGGGTTTTGTTTTTTTTTTTTGCTGAGAAATGGAAAGGTATGTATCTTCAATTTTACTAGAAAGTAGCAATTACTTATCCGTGTGGTTATATATTCATGTATGCTCACAACCAACACACTTTTCATTACTCCATACTCTCTCTTTTGGTAACAGATTTTTGTTTCTGCTGATCTATTGGATATAAAATAACATCTGAGATTTTAATTCTCACTCTCTTGATTATTAAAAAAGGTTGAAGAAATTTTCATTAAATGGACTATTTAAGTCCCTTCAGTGAAACTTTCCACATTTATGTCTATTTTTCTACTGGATTGTCTTTCTCTTCCTTTGTACAAAGGTATTTATGTATTTCAGCTACTAAACTTTAGTTGGGTATATATGCGGGATATCACTTGACTTTACGGTGTCATTCGATGAATCAGTTCACAATTACAATGTAGTAACACTCAGTATATTTACTTTTATGATTAGTACACTTCATAAAATATGCTTCTTTTTCCTCTTTCTTCCTGCCTGCTTGCCTTGCCTACTTACCTTCATTCCTATCTGTATCATTCCTTTAAAAATGAATAAAATTTTAAAGAAAATTCTTTCAGTAAAAGCTAGTAGCTCAGGTGCTACGGTAGTGGTGGCTGGGGTGTGGACCATGTAAAGCAGAAGGAATGGGATCAAAGACTGGGCAACAACAAAACTCAATAAGCAAGCAAATTTAAGTGCTTCATCCTCCTATTCCTTCTCTTTCTAAAAAAAAAAAAAACCCTTCTTCCCCTCTAGTCATATTCTCTAACATTCTCTACTTTAATTCACTTATAACTGATATTTGCATATAGCATAAGGTAGGAAACCAAGTACATGGTTCTAATATGGATAACATTGCTAGTTATAATACCCTTGCAGCATTTATTGATATATTACATCATATATCACATAGCCAGTTTCCATATGTGTGTGGGCTTGTTTCTAGGCTCTAATTTTATTTCATTGGTTTATTTTTCTACTCAGTAGAAAAATGCATCATTTCAAAAACTGGCTTTTATGGCCTGCCTGTGTTGATTTCTTTTAGGTCAAGTATCCCACATTTTCCTTTTTCAAAAGATATCATTTTTGGCCTTTTGTACTTTCATATAATTTTTGAGAAAAAGGGAGAAGAAAGAAGCCCTTTTGGGGGGAAATAAGGAATAAACATTTTATTTGTTCATATATTTTTAGTTGTTCCCTCTGGCCCCAAGTCTGAAACCGGGGTCTTTGGGTTTACATAGTCCATGCCCCAACCACAGGCTTAATTAGCACTCTAGGCACCAGGGAGCGCTACATATAAACTTAAAAGCTAGTCTATCGAAGTTCTCACAAGTATGTTGGGATTTTTAGTGCAATTACCCTGAGTTTAGAAAGTGATCATCTTTATAATAATTTTACTATATACATGAACATGGTTTAGTAGTCATACATTTAATTAGGTATTTTA
The DNA here is from genome assembly GCA_004363575.1 of Solenodon paradoxus. Lineage (NCBI taxonomy): Eukaryota > Metazoa > Chordata > Mammalia > Eulipotyphla > Solenodontidae > Solenodon > Solenodon paradoxus. Next base: position 269,654 of record RJWH01000214.1, on the reverse strand, counting down.
AATGTTGGCTAATAATATAATTCCCCCTTAAAGGGCTTATGACGTTAGTAGGTCCTTTTATATTTTCTAATGTTAGGGTAAGGAGATATTCTAATTTTTCTCTGCCTGGTTTTAAATCGTGCTCTATTTACTATATACCTTAGATAAATTACTTCTCTTTACACTTTAGTTTTCACATAATTTTTGTAGCGATTGTTATAAGGATTATAGGAATTAATATATGCAACCCATTTATACCATGCTGCAATGTGCAAGGCATGATCCCAAGTGACTACTACTTAATACCATCACCACTACTACTAGACGGCTGTGATGAACAGAAGTAGCAGTTAGTGTTCCTTAGAGAAAATGCTTCCATTTTACGACAGTTAGGCATGATACTGACTGCACTTTTTTGAAGATATCTATTATATACGTAAGACTATCCCTTCTACTCCTGTTTTGCCAAAGGTTTTGTTTTAACCCTTGAAGGAATATCCGAATTTATCAAATATCTTCAATGTATTACTAAGATAAGCAAATATTTCCCTCCCTGGCATGCCCTGGTGGTCTAATAGTTAAGTCTGCAGGGCATGACCTACATACATCCCAAGGACCATCAGGTTCACAGGAAGGAGAACAACCAAGACAAAAAACTACATTTTTAAGATGCTTCCTGCCCACTCTCTTCCTGCCTGCTTGCTGACTACTTGCCTTCATTCCTGCCTGAACTTTTAATTTAAAAAAATATATATATATATATTATATAGTCCCCTCCTTTAATCAATACTAATAGAAAAAAATGCATAATCTTAATCTTTAGTTTAATTCTTGCTTAATCTATCCCCAAGCATGTATACATACTACCAGCTGCTTGCAAAATGCCATTTAATTGCTAAGAAAGTGGTAAACTGTTTTCTGTTACTTTTACCTTTTCCAGTATGTGAGATCTAAAAAGGAAAAAACTGGAGTTCTGTTAGAGCCAGAAGCCATCTCTGTATCTGAGCCATCATCTGACTGGTTACTGTAACAAGGAGACTGAGCTGGGGAGGCACTTGAGGTGGTACTATGAGCATCAGAATCTGTGGTAAAGATAAAAGAAAAAAATTACAATTTCATTGTATGCAATTTCAACTAAGCTTCAACATAAAACACTGAATGTCCTGGTAAAGAATTTATTTCCTACTCAATGATGACATGTGACAAAGTGTTTCTAAATGAAAACAATGGCCTAAACTTCCTGGAAGATCAAAGTCACACTTTTCCCTATTCCTCCTGCCCCTATACACTGAAAACCCTGGACATCACATATAAAGCAAACTTAAAACTTAAAGACTGAAAGGTACAACTGCTAGGAAGCTCAAGACCCAAAGGAGGATATATATATAGTAAGGTCCGAAGCTTTTTACAGACCTTTTTTTTTTTTTTTTTTGTCTCATAAATCAGTTTTGGTTGCTGAAGAAGCCAGCAACCTCAAAATGCAAATGTATATAAACCAAAAGGCCAGCCTAGGAAGATAGGAAACTTACTAAACAGTAATTACTCTATTATAGCCAAAGACCACAGACAAAGGCTAAGAGAGGAACCCAGAATTTCATCTTCAGCCCTACATTCCACCAGGAGGTATCAGAGAAATCTACTGGAGAGTGAGGACTTCCCATATGGCCCACCAAGAACGAGGGCACTTTCACACCTACCCAGCTCAGAGGCGATGGAGGGAGCAGAGAGCCAGACTTCTAATATCACTTGGCAGCAACTAGGTAGGTGATGCCTATCCCTACTTTTCCCTACGGAAGCAGTATCAAAAAATGCCAGCTAATACAGAAAGTTTAGAAGGTGCCCTTGTGGCTCAGGCAACTGAAGCACTGGCGTGCTTACCATGTAAATCCCAAAGACGGGTTCACAACCAGGGGCCAGGGTAAAAATAACAAAACAAACCACTAAATAAATAAAGATGTTTCCTCTGCCTTCTACCCTCCTCTCTTTAAAAACAAGACAAAACAAAAAACAGAAGGTTTAAGTCAAAGCCACAGTCCAAGACATAATTTGAGAATGTCCAGGTTTAAAAAAAAAAAAAAATTACATCTTATTCAGAATCAGGGATGTTTCAAACTGAATGAAAAAGCAAGTAAATGTCAACACCAAGAAAAGACATTAGAAAAATTTTAGAATAGCCATGACAAAAATGCTTCAAATGAGCCACTATTCCACACTTGAAACAAGCAAATAGGAAAATTCAGTTAAAAAAAAAAGAGATACAGAAAGGTACCAGCTGGTGGAGTAGTGGTTTGTTCAGTCACCTACAAAAGTGTGGTCTACATGCATCCCAAGGACCTGGGTTCACGTCCCAGGCAGGGGAGAACAACCAAGATGCAAAACTAAATTAAAAATAAATGTTTCTTCCTCGTCTCTCTTCTTGCCTACTCACCTTATTCCTGCCTGCACCTTTCCTTTAAAAAAAGGAAAAAACTACAAAGAAAAATCTTATTCGAAATTCAAACAGAAAACTTTTAAGTTTAATTAAAAAGTTCAGTGGATGAGCACAACAACAGAATGGTGAGAACAGGGAAACAATGAACTGCACAAAAGGAACAGCAAAAAAACAAATGAAGTCTTGGAGACCTGCAGAACCCTAACAAAAAGTCTGCATAGCATGTCACTGTAGTCCTAAAAGGAAAGGAGAAAAGTCAGAAATGGAAAAGTACTCAAAGAAATGGAAGAGTTGAGAGAACTTGCCAAACTTGCCAAAGACCTACAGATTCAAAAGGCTGAGCAAACTCCAACAGGATATATCTAAAGAAGTCAATGCCAAGACCCAGAAAATTTCTGAAAGATAAAGAAAAAAATTTAAATCTTGATCCTGAGTTAATACGAAATAAAAGCAGGTGCGACCTGGTGGAGCAGTGGTTAGGTCAACTGTCTTCAAAGGAACAAGCCACAAACCCTGGGTTCGAGTCCTGGGTCTGGGGGGAAATACCCAGTGTGAACAAATAAATAAAAATAAAATAAAGATGATTCCCACTCCCCTCTCTTCTTGCCTACTTGCCTTCATTCCTGCCTGAATGTTTCCTTTAATAATAAATAAAAAGCAATTCATGAGAAAAAAGCTAAATATATTAACTGTTTTTTTGTTTTCAGAAGACCTCACATACATTGTAAGTCAGAAAATAAATCTTTTGGACAGTCACTGCACTAGATATGAGACTATTACGTATCATTCTGCTTTTTCACATCAACAACAAAATCACAAACAGGGGTTGAGTACGCTACATCTTTCCTTTCACTAAAGATACCCCACCACTACCCAGCATAGTAAATAGAAATCCTCCAGTTCAAAGAGTCAATAAAATTATTTATTTATTAAGGAAAGAAAGGTTCAGGCAGGAACGAAAGCAAATAGGCAGGCAGAGAGGAACACTTTATTCTTCTGTTGTACATCTTGAATGCTCTCCCCAGCCTGGGAACAGGAACACGGGTTCTCAGGATATTAAGTGGCCTGTACTCTGGCTGGAAACGGTTGACCAAACCACTACTCCACCAGGGTGTGCCTTAAATATTTATAAAGTATCTACTTGACATCAAACCTTGTGTCATATCTTCCTGAAAAGTAACAGACTAAAGAGACTTGTTGGGATAGAGCTCACAAGTATCTCATATTAATAAATAGGTACATAAAATAGTCAAAAATTAAGTATCTAAAACAAAGAAAGCACCATTCATGAAACATGTTCTTTTACTTCTAATATACAATTAACTTCATAAAAAGCAAACAAAATCTTTTGGAGTAGCAGGGTTTAAAGGAATAAATCTAATGGAATGTTTAAATGAGTTCCCAGGGCGCTGCCTACAGAGGTGGCAGCCATCTCTTATTTGGCATTATGACTGACCTCAGACCCCTTGTGAAGCCCAAAATTGTCAAAAAGAGAAAGAAGTTCATTTGGCACCAGTCAGACCAATATGTCAAAATTAAGTGTAACTGACTGAAACCCAGAGGCACTGACAACAGAGTGCTCAGAACAATTCAAGATTCTTGATGCCCAACATTGGTTACAGGGACTAGAAAACAAAGCACGTGCTGCCTGCAATTTCTAGAAGTCCCCAGTCTACAATGTTAAGGAATTGGAGGTGCTGCTGATGTGAAAAACTTGAACTGTGCTGAGATTGCTCACATTGTCTCTTTCAAAAACTGCAAAGCCATTGAGGAAAGAGCAGCACAGACGCTATCAGTCACCCATCCCAACGCCAGACTGTGCAGCAAAGAAAACAAGTAGACAGTTTATGAATACTGTATTATGTTAATAAAATCATAAAACTGAAAGAAAGAGTTCACATTAAATTAGTAATAGTAGTCCCAGCTCTATACTGAAGAAAATTCATTCTCCTAAGAAGTGCTTAGTATCTATGAACCATTTAAAATTGCAGTTAACTGACCTTCATCAACCTATAAAGATGGCAATTTCATACATGGGATACTAGGATACAAATTACATGCAAACATAGAAAGAAAATATCTCTTCTAGAATATAGGTCTGAAAATTCCTCAAAGAATTACAATTTTTTAAACATTAATTAAGTAGGAATTGGAAAGCCAAAAGGAGAAGTAATCAGATAGATAGGGTGGTGGTACAACAAGCAAAGTCATAAAAGCAGAACATGCTATGCACAGGCAGGGAACTGACTCAGCCCAAATAGTCTGTGCCTAAAATAGGACCTCTAAAGTTGTGCTAGGGATTTTCAATTGTATTCTACAGAAACCAGAAATTACTGCAGAAAGAATGACGTAAAACAGGACAGCTAGTATCTGCACCTATGAGAATTACTGAAAGGAGTAGTAGCAAGTGTTTGCAAGGGTGTGCATAAAAGGGAACACTTTTACAATATTGGTAGGAATGTCCATTGATGCGCACACTCTGGAAAACTAAGTGGAGAGTTCTCAAAAAGTTAAAAATAAAATTACCATGTAATCTAGCAATTCCACATCTAAGTTATCTATCTGAAAAATATGAAAACACCAATTCATAGATATATATGCACCCTTTTGTTAACTGAAGTATTATTTATAAGACTCGAGAAAATAGAAATAATCTAAGTACTTGTCAACAGATACCTGGATAAAGAAAATGTGGTACATACACACAATAGAATACTGGGCTAGATGCTATTTTGCCATTTGCAACAAGATAGATGGAACTAAAGGGGGTTATGCTCAGTTAAATAACTCAGAAGGAGAAAGACAAATATCAGATGATGTGGAGAATAAAGAAACAAAGCAATGAAACAGGCAAAACAGAACACTGCCAACAGAACTGAGCTTACCAGAGGGAAAGGGAGTGGAGAGTGGGGGCAGAGGGTAGTGGGGATTCAATAAATGAAGGATTATTAGAAATTTGATGGTGAGCATAGTGTTATATACTTGATGAAGAATGAATCTCAATATTTAAATCTTATATTACGTTGTGAATCAGTTACCACAATCAATTTTAAAAAGCTAACTTTATAATTTGTTTTACAAAACTTTTTACTGGATTATCATTATTTCTGACTACGAAAAACTACGATTAGATGTCAAGTGATCCCAAGATTACAAACATTCTAAGTGTCAAGATCTGGAAGTCAAATCCTATGTACAAACTCTAAGCCCAATGTGTTTCCAGCATGTCAGAAAGTGGAATGAGGATCAGGCATGTGCAGGATGCATAAAAGCAAATCAATTACCAGAGGCAGGGAAACCATTTAAAAGCTCATTATATTGTACTCACATGCTAGCATTCACCATTTCAGCCTGAGCCTCCAAGCCACATACATCTTTTCAAAGACTTACTTTTAGTCTCTAATCCCAACTTGTAACAGTTTTCTCATAAAAATTTATTAATTTACTGGACATATTCCCTTAGGTAAGACAAAAGCTAGATAGCACTTTCCTTATAATTAAGGGGAGGAACCAGACATACATGTATTATACACACACAAACATATAGATATATGTGAATTATCAATTCCTCTAACTTTCAATTGTTAGAAGATTAATATTTCTTAGATGTTCCATTAAAACATCTAGTGAGGGTATGTCCTGGTGGCTTAGCACTAAATTCACCAGATTGCAGTCCATACATCTAAGAATCCGGGTTCCTGTCCCATAGCCAGGGAAGCCACCAAGATGAACTAAAGAAATAAAATTAAACGCTTCTTCCTCCTCTCTCCCTGCCGCCTTCCCACCTATTTATCTTCATCCCTACCTGCACCTTCCCTTTAAAAAATAACATCTAGTGAGAATGAAGAGTAGAGTTAGTAATATAATCTTTTTCCCCTTTACTGATAAAATATAAGAAAGGAACATGTTTAATTAAAATATATTGGCCAAAGACTAAACGTATCATCAGAATATCTGGTAACAAAGACTTATTCAAGAGCAAAGCTAGCAGCAGATCTGAGAAGTTCACTTTAGAGTCCTGAGACATTGGTCACTTTTATCAGAGAGCAGGCTGCTAGAGTAAAAAGAGCAGAGTTTTGATGCCGGACAAACCTGAAGTCAAGGTCATCTCTAGCACTTACTTTGTAACCTGGAACAACAAGGTTAATCACTACTTCCAGTTTTCTATCTCAATCTCTATAACAAATGACTGAAGTAAGTATGATGTACAGTACTCGGTACACACTAAAGGCCTGAGATAGTTTTCCTGCCTCACTCTACCCAATCAAGTTCCACTGAACTGCCTTTTCCCATCACTCTAAAACAAGCACGCAACCATTTAAATTAATTAATATTTTATCTAACAGGCCCTAGTTATTTTTTAATACTGAAAACTCCAATACAGGTAAAACAACCCCTATTTATAATTCTGATAACGTTTGGAGAAGAGAAAGTTACTCCCAACCTATTTGGTCACAAAATCTGACCTGACCTAACTATAATTAGGTAGCTAAAACCAACTAGGCCCTTTAGTTTATTTATTCCATCTAAGTGCATGAAAATGTGTTCATTTTTCCCCCCCACAGTAACACTAATGTGCTTGATTCAATAATGCTGACCCATATCCCCAGAGTGACACAAATGTTACATAACACTATATATACTTCATTTCCTTTTCAAATTCTAAACTGTGAATTCTCAAATACAGATAGAAATACTTACTACAAGTATCCTCCTCTGCAACAACTTCCTATAAGAACCTTTTATTAATTTGTCATTCTATCAGCACCCAACAGACTGCTCCTTAAACCTGAAAAAAGTCCTGAGGCTAGCTTTACCAGTATGTTGTTGTGACTTCTATTATTACTTAGCAGAAAACCAAGTCTCAGTCTCAAATCGTCTATTAATTATTTAGATTCTTTTATGCATGTCTCTAGAAAAATGTACCTTCTAGGAAATTAAGATGTCAGTTAAGAGATTAGCTCAGTACAATTTCAAGTGGCTAGCCAAAGGAAATACTTTTATGAAATGGAAGTCAAAGTTTCAAAATTTCACATAAAATGCTACTCTACCAAGTCAACATTGCCTTCCAACACTTTTTAAAAAGCAATAAATAACATATACCACCCCCACACCAAAATAAAAAAAACAAACTTAAATAGGCATGTTTCAATACCAAACTTACTATGACGTTTAAATTCCTTCTGGAGTTTACTGATCTGGTTGCTTTTTATCCTGTTTCCAGAGAGAGTCTTAACTTTCTTTGGTTTCAATGTAGTCTTTACACTGGGTCCTGCCCTTGCATCTACCACCTGGAAGAAAATGCTAAATATTTAATACCATTTAAAAATGACACCTCTGTTTTCCTTAGGTTCGGACGAATGTCTATTTGAAGGAGTCAAATTTGAGAACCACAGTTTCCTACTCATAGTGTTTAGAGCCCCTGTACCCTTTTAATCACCACCTGGTATTAAAGAACAAATAAGTTTATCCAGTGTTTTTTCCTTTGAAGGAGGTAACAGCAGAAGTCTGCTGCATAAAAGAATTAAAGTAAATTTACATATGTTGAGAATTATCTAAGAAGGTTAAGGAAAACAGAATCTAACCACTAATATTTCTACAGGGTAATACACATTTCACAGAAAGCTTTTATATACTTTTGATTTTACTTTCCCACTAAGCAGTAAGGGGGTTATTTTTAACTCCAATTTTAGGATGAAGGAAAACAAGTAGAAATTAAATTATGTATTTTTTCCGTATTTCAATAATTTAGTAAATTATTAGGTAATGGTGGGAAGAAACACACAAGATTTTCAGACCTCAACTTTATGTTTTCTCATCACACGCCTTTCATTCCCAAGGACACAGAGAATGGCAACCATATATTCTGCCACCCTGCCCAGCCACTGGCCTGGCCCCATGTGATCCTATTTCTCATTCATTCATTTGCATTGGCTATTTGCAGATTTCACCATCATGTAAAAAGAATGCCATCGCCTTCAAAATTCACAATCTGGATCTTCTTTGATAAGTTCTTGAAGAAAACCCACTTTTAATTTTATATGTTAATAGACCCATAGAAATTTGCCATAATAGTGTAATTGTTACCAAAGGACAATCTGTGTGACAAGTGTAGAAAAAAAAAGGTAAAGAATAAATGTCTAGCAAGTATTTTTTATACATTTTGTAACTCTTTTGAAAGCTAGCATGCAGAATAAGACTGTGTTATTTTGGTCATCAAAAATGTATTATGAATTCTGACACCAAAAAGTGAAAGGGCAAAGAGGATACATTTACATAACAGTTTGATCTCAACTAGATTTAAATAGAGAATAATAATAATAGCTTTCATCTAACTGATGTGTAATTATGTGTTATACTATATGTATCTCCTCATCCAGCTGTCAACACAGTCCTATGAGAGAGCAATTATCTTCACACTGTATAAATAAATAGAACCTGCCCAAAGCTCGCAACTAAGTGGAAAAGGCAGGGTTCAAATCCAGTTCTGATTCTAAAACCACCTACATGGTGGCTCATTAGTCCTAACCTGAGGATAAATTTATCCTAAGAGATGAAAAGAGCAACTATGTCTCTCTCATTATAGGAACTGCTGGATTAAACCTAAAAATGTGACATGTACAAAGTGAATCTCCAAAATAGGGGTATTGGATATAGCCTTAGGGCAATGCCACACCAAACTATTGCTGACACACACACCAAGATGTTAAGTGATATTATCTGAGTAGCAACTAGTGTCTTTATTCTTTTCAGATGTTTTCATGCCAGGGATGTATTACTTTCTAAAATGGGGGGAAGGGGAGGCGCGTGCACAACAGTGGGACTAACGTTACTTGAAACACAACAGAAATATAAGTATAATTGAGAAAAACAAAGATGAACTAACATGATTCCAGTTCTTTTTGGAGCCTGCTGGCAATTTCTTCCATCTCTTCACAAGCAGAACACAGGCATTGCAGATGTCTCCTGAGCGAGTCTCATGCAACCTGTAAGAAAATAATCAAACCCTCATTAGTCTCATTTCCATTCAAGTATTCACGCCAAAACATTTCATTGAGGAAAAACTATAACCATTAAGAGTTTAAAGATGCTAGTTCTCAATCGCTGTGAATGATCTAATTCCATTGTTTCTTTAAAATATTTCAGAAATACAATATCTAGATCCAATGAACCAAATCTATGCATTATAATTTGGTCATTTAAAAATAATGTTTGAAAAACTAAACAGTAAAATTTAAGGCCCAGAAGAAAACTCAGTCAACATGGTTTTAAACAGTGCCATAGTTAACATTTCTTAGAATGAATATTTCCTAAGCAACAAAATGCTACATTTTTAAGAAAAATAATGTAGCTTGATATTCTAGTTTCACAACAAACAAAATCAAAGAGATTTCTGACTTTAAAGTAATTATATTTGCATGGAGCAGCAGGAATGATCAGTAAAGACATGTTTTTTTATTTCATCTCTCTGAACTTTCATTTACTATGTTTTCCTGTATTAGAAATACATATAGGAAAGTATATATACAATTGGAAATGAAGACATTAGAAGAAAAAAAATGTAATTTTAAAAGAAAAGGACAGTGGAGACGGACAATCTTCGAAATAAAGTTCAGAATTAACTAGAGGATCAACAAATGTTTTGAAAGTGGTGAAATTAGTTTTAACATGGGAAATATTTCAACATTAAATACTTTATCAAAATATTCATTGGAAAGTAAATCCCATTTTATTAATCAGATTTCTTGTCAAAAGATAAATGAACACATTATAAAATGAAATCTAACGCACAACCTGACAGGCTTCAAGGCAAAAATTACTAAGTCTTGTTAGTATTTCCAACAGGTTGGAAAGTTTTTATAATTTAGAAAAACAATCTAAAGAATAGAACACAATTAGAGGACAACTATTATTATAAGGGTAAAGCGTCTTAAAAATCTCTTTGTCCTGAAGTTAACCACAAAGAAGTTTATTTATTTACCACTAGAAGGGGCTTCACAATTAGGGGTTCACCATTCTGGAAAAAAGGTAAGCTTGTTAATACTGTTTGGTTCATTTTATTAGCATTTTATGGTACTTAAATTAACCTAGATTAGAATGCAAGTGATAATAACTATTAGCACATTGTTTCAGTCACCTTGCTTAGAAAAATTTTCCATACCCTATGGTCTTTTTCACTCTAAGAATAATACAAACATCAGGTGATCAGGTGATCTTACCCAAAACAGCTCTGGAAGTCCTTTTCATAGCGTTTACTGTCAGTGAATCGAGAACTGGAGGATTTAGCTCGGCAAATACAGCAGCCCTCTATACTTCGGTACATCTTTGGCTTGTGAAAACCAAACATCTTTTCTTCTGGGCAATACTCTGTTAAAGCCAAGGGAATTGACACAGCTTTGTTGAGAGCTATAACAAGAAACCATTAAAAGGGAGCTGGCTGCTCCACCCCACCCCCAGAAACTTGGAATTACATGACTGTGCCAGATAGGACTCTGGGGAAGACCTCCTAGATCCACTTCTGTGTACAACACACAGAATAGCTCAGTTATTTAAGAATGTTTTTTCCCTTTCTAGCCTCCTGGCAAAAATTGGGCAAAGGGGGCATTTTTAAAAGATAAGTTTTTAAGTAGAAAATACATCAAAATGTCCCCCACAATCCTTTAAGAATGATATCACACACTGAAGAACATACCCTAAAATTTAATCCAAGGCCCTCCCTTCTATTTTGCACTTCTGCATTGGTGTGATTTACCTCTGGGGAAGTTTTGAGTATTTACCATGACCACTGTCTTATCCTAAGCACACAAGGAGCTCTATATGTATCAGCCCATACTACTTTGTTCTATGGGAAGTTAGAGGGGATTTCTTCTGTGCTAAAGGGGAAATTTCTAAACAAACCAGCTGGCCTAAATTGAAACTACTAATATAAAATTCATAAAAAATCCAGGATTAGAATTTAAGAATTATAATTTCATAAATCACTAAGACAAATTAGGAATGAGTTCATGCTGCTTGACTACTGGTCTGGCCCTCAGTTGTACAAAGGTTTTTGAAGCTATTCTAGGAGGCCCTGCCTGAGAGTAGAAAAGTAGGAGGCAATAGAATCTCAATATCAGGCAAGAAAGGAAAAATCAGCTCTAGGGCTAGATGCAGCATAAATGTAGCTAGCAGTGATTTGGACTATTCAAATGAAGAGCCAGTTTCACCAGAACAGAGTCATAGCCTCAGAACACCATCCTTCCAAATTTTTTTTAGAAATATAGTCAACTATATATCAATAAAACAGTAACTTCAATATGTGCCTTGATGATCTCTTGCCTAATTCCATTCCAATTCTGTTAGTATCTACTAAAGGGACTCAGAAACAACCATCATGTGTGTGTACGTGTATCAAATACGGAGAATTTATAATTTGTTTTTAAGACAATGTTTTATTAGCAAATAAACACTAAGCTTTTCTTTTAAACAGGGTAATTGTTCATCAGGTATTCTTTAGGTTTCTACTGATGAGGCAGGCAAGCAAAGGAGAGGGAAATGGGGTGGAGTAGAAGGTCACTGATGCATTTCAATAGTTAGATCTAACAGTAATTCAATTTAAGAATTGTAAAACAGTAGCATACCCTGGTGGTTCAGGCCTGGGATACAGTCCACATACAGCCCAAGGACCGTGGGAACAGATGACAATGGGACACACAGATACGCAGGGATGGGTAATAACTAAATAAAACGCTCCTTCCTCCTCTCCCTGCCTGCTTGCCTGCCTGCCTGCCTGCCTATCTACCTTCATTTTTGAAAAGAATTGTTAAAAGAAAACAAAAGTCTTAGTTGGATAATTATTCTCATTAAACAAAATGTTTGGAAACCTTATTTTTTGGAAGAAAAAAATTAGGAAGGTGCGCTATACATACACAGTGTAATGAGGCCTCTGAAATGAGGCAGATAATTTTTTTCAATCTAAAAATAAACCCACCTGATAAATGAAAAGAAAATGGCCTCCTGAAGAAATGATCATTTCATACTTTGATAAAAACAATGCCAAGTGACAGGTTAATATTTTTTTTAAATGCCCAAAGGGTAGAAGTTATTGCTTTATTTTTCATATTCCTGTTTTGCAGCAAAATTGTAATTTTCTAACTCGTCCTTAAACCAACCTGTGGGCTCTCCAAACTCTAACACCTTGTTACCACCAAGAATGTTAAAGGTCCACAGTTCCCCTTACAGTTGTCAGCTTCATCAATAATAACTCTAGGGAATTTCAGCCTCCCTCTCAGCAAGGACAAAGAAAGTACAACAAGAAAGGCCCATCCATTCCAAATCCTGTTAGACTCTCTCCGTGCTGTCACAATCCCCTTTCCTCCTGTCAATACACATCCCATCAAAACTATTGAGATCATCTGTTAAGAGATGAACCCCCTCCACTGAGGCTGTTTAGCTGGTGATAGTCATCACGCTAACAAGCTGTTAAGGCACGCTCTGCTGCTAACAAGGAGAGTCTCCTGTCCTCAGCAGCTGTTGGGAATCAAGTGTTCATCTTTATTTTTTTTTGTCAGTGGAGATTGCCACAAAACTTACCAAACAGTCCCCACAAGACATTCCATTCTTGGATTTGAAGAACGAACATTCTTCTGAGACTTCAGGGAAAATAAAATTGCCCAATGTCTTCTGATGGTAATCCTTTATATACCCTGTGTGACTTTGTCCTGACCAAATTCTTCTACCTACATATCTGAGAGGGATCTAAATCCCAGGGCTGCACCCTCTTCTCAGTGGTGCCAAGATCAGTAAAGTAGCAGACACTTATCCTGATACAACACACAAGTAGTACATGAACCTTTTCAAGGATGATTTCTTAATAAACCTATTATACCTTTCCTGAGCTTATTCCCCTACTTGAGAGGCACCTGGGAATCTGTAGAGAATACACAGGGGGAGTTTCATTTTGGCTTTGTTTACAGCAACCCAGTTAAGGAGCGGCTGGTGTTTAACCATTTTGAGCTTTAGGGAGATTAACTGAAAGTATTTTCCCAAAACTTACAAACCCATGAAATGTTTGTAAAGATTAAAACACAAAAAACAAACAAAAAACCCAAACACCTATCTAGTCTCTGGAAGAAAACTAAGGGCACAAAATGGCTCGGAAACCAAGTTATTGAAGGTGGTTAGGTGAGTGCATGACACAATTTAATTTTAAGTTGGGTATTCTGTTATTTCAATAAATCTGGTGTTTCTTTCAACTTCTTTCCTAGCCTCACATTTGTACAATATTAAATGACTGTTCCAGAGCAATCTACTTGTTGAAGTGACTGTCAGCTATGAAACAGTTTGTGTCTTTTATACATCCATTATCATGTGGCGCACATCACTCAGCACTGCTTTAACAGAAGCCAACACAATTAACTTCCTAAGTGAGGAATATATACAAGCCCAGACCCCATACACACTCACTCTTATGTGTTTTGGGAGAAAGCAGAAGAAAGTGAAGCTTTGAGATAAAGCCAAAAATCAAGACTTAAAATGCTGATTAAAAAACTGCCATTTGTCTTCTAAAACTAGATAGTGGTGATAGTTCCAAAGCTCTGTAAACATACTAAAAATCAATGAATTGGACAGAGTGAATTTTATGCAAATTACATCTCAAACTTTTTTTTTAAATGTACACAGACTGGGTTAGGACTCCTACTTTAATTCATTTCTGTAACCTCGACATCTAGACTAGTTACTCAATAATTGTTTAAAAGCCATCACTTTTATAACATCTTGTGTTTTATAAAGCGCTATCACTGACATTATTTCTTTGGATACTGTAAGCCTAATAGCCACATTATTTTTTAAACAGTGTTAAAAGTTAAAGACTATGCTAAAATTACTGTGCTGTCCAATTTAGTTCATTCTAAAAATCTAAGTCAGTAAAACTTTTGAAGAGAAATAACTGTCATATGAACAAAATTTCATAGAAAGTCAATCTTTAAAATGCAACAATTAATTGTAAACACCTGTTTTGACTGGTTTGTTGGGGTCTCTTTATTCTAAGACTGCAAATGTTAAATAAATCTACTTAATGAAAGCGTGGGGGAATGCAACCCCAGTGTTGAGACAAGTAAGGACAAAATAATCGCTGTTTATCAGATTTAAAAAAAAAAAAAAAAAAAAAAAAGGCCGAGTCTACTCTCCTCTAAGAGATTATGAAGCCAGAACAAGAATGGCTAATTTTACATTTAATTCAACACATATAAGGTCAACTTGCTGAGTGTAAGTTATTGGAAATAAAAAGGAAATTTCAGATATTAGCTATTTACATTTTATGATAAATATGCTCTCTTAGAAATTTTAACAATACCAAATAATCTTAAATGCCAACCAAGAAACAGTATGAAGAATAGTGAATGAAAGTTTGAGAGACTGTAGTACTCAAAATTTTACTATAGGGGATTAGGAGACAATGAAATTAATAACAAGTCTGTGTTTTCTTGTTGCTTAAATCTTATAAAGGTGTTTAATTTAACATTTAGGAAAATAGAGAGAGGTTTTATAAAGGTAACATCTACTAGGCTCACCTTGGTATGGTCTGAAGGACACTAATAGTTACTTTGATATAACAACTTTCTTCCCATCTCCACTTCCTAGATTCCTGCTAGGTAGTAAAAGCTTTTTTGTATTAAAATACCTTTCAAAATAAAAAATACCACTGGATGAACTAGACAGTGGAAATTTTGATGCAGTTAGGGTTACAAGCTTCCAAATTTACGTATTCCTAAATTAAAATGTTTAGACCAAACAGACCAAACCTCTATGCCTTATGATCATTTTTTCTTTCTATAAACAAACTGACCTACATCTTTTTAAAAAAGAAAACACAGGATATTGGAAGCAAGCGAAATGTCCATGAAGTCTCAAAATGGCTAAATTTAATGGTGTCTTCATACTACAGTACATTATTTCAACTCATTAAAAGAAGGCATGTGCAGGGAAGATCTAAAATACTCAAAATAATGTTTTGGGAAATAAAAAAACTGAATAGCTTTGCAGTGTAATACCACAGAGAGGTACAATGAAGGAAGCTTACTTTGACTTTAATCTCTTCTATACTGTTTTTTTTTTTTTTTTTTTAAATCAGCACTCCCCGAAACAGCATCACACATCTTGACTTATTCAATAAGAGGAATCTGAAAAAAACCCACAGAACTTAAACTTTCTTAAAGGCATATAGACAGAAAGACACACATCAGGAAATAAACCCTCACAGGAGAATATAGGCTAAGGTTAGAATACACTAAGCAGGAGCATCAGAAGGAAAATGCAGAGGAGACAAGGACAAGATTTGTAAAGTGGAAAGGAAGCAGTGGGGACCAAAGACAAAAGGAACCAGACAACCAAAGATAACTTCAAAGTGAAGATGTATTTCCTTAGAGCTGAACTTTAAAGGCAGGATGATGGGAAAGGAAGAGAAATAAAATGGGGCGGGGGCCGGAGGGGGAGCCCAGAGTTGCTGTAATTGCTAATGCCATCCATGACACCACTTTAGTCAATGGTCTGCTATCTTTAATCACATATAGGTATAGGCTCCAGCAAACACTAACAGTGTATGTAACTGGAGTAACACTCTTCACACAAAGGTTCAAACAGAACTAAGTGTTTTGTGTTCTCGGCTGCTAGGCCACTTGGTTGTGGTATTCCCCAACAAAGAGATTTGTTTCATCAGCACTCCAGGAAAGTCACTGAGCAATTAAACATTGTAATTTCCTCTTACAGGATTCTAGATACAAACCCAGAGCCCAGCAACAAAGATTCTAAATTTATGTTACTTACTCACTTTTAAGACAAACTTAAACTTGCCTGGAAGAAAACTGAGAAAAGGGTAGTGTACCCCACTTGTTTGCCAACAGCTTCTTCAAACATAAGAGTTTGTCATAGATATTACATGTAAAGTATTTTTGACAGTGAATGCCTCTGGAATCCACACACAGCAGATGACCAGCAGGGGTCAAACTCAGAAATTAACAAGTCTTCAGCTGAAATAAAACAGACTAAAAGCAAGTAAAAAAATTTTTTTTCACAAGTGCAGATACGTAGATTTTAGTGTAAAATTAACAGTGGGCTTCCCAATTATAGGTTGTGTGATTTTAGTGGACCAGAAAGTATAAAGGCTGGGGAGACTGTATGTATTGTTTTTAAGAGGTGATTATCAATTAGGAAATGTAACTATGGTGAGTCCGGTGAGAAAGGTAGTGTAATGAGTCAACTTTGCAATCTATTTCTGGTTTTGTCTTTGTAACTAAATAGGAAGTCACTTATATTTGCCTCTTAAAAGACTAGGGTAACTCTCACTTCTACTTTCCAGGGACATGGCGAAACAAGAATTCGAAAATACCAATGTCACGTCACTCATTTCCTTAAATCTATAAGGCCTGCACATCATAGAAACATACTAGTCTAATAAATAAAAACTGCGGGTAGAATCCTGATTTCTGAAAGTTTCTTTTTAAGTCCAGGTCTGTGGGAAAGAGGAATTGGACCATTTGGGGAAGGGAGACTTTAAAATTATGAAGCAGAACCATACTCCTTTCCCTGAAGCTGTTCTCCCACGTTCAAGCCTGACAAAAGTGGTTTAAAAAAGAGAGAGAAGGTACGCCAGCACATATCTGGTCTGATCCCAACTCCCAAGTTTCTTAAGCTCTTAGACCTTTCCATTTTCTCACCTACAAAATAGAGAAATCCCAACTCTTAGCAATGATATATCTCTAAAATCAACACAGGACTGGCAAAAAATGCCATTCTGAACATGTTCTTTCTTTGTTCACCTTCTATCCTGGTAGCATCCATAGAGTCCTACAACAGAACAGGAAGTGAACTTCGATCTTCTCAAACCCTCTGCACAGCCTCGGTGTCCAATATGCTCTGCTTCCTCCTCCACTTCTCTGGTTCATTCCTTCCCATGCTCACTGTCTGCCCCTTATTATGGGGTTTAAACTCCCATCCAAGTTCATTATGAACTTCCCTGCATCCTTGAAACAGGTGTCTTCCTCAAGTTCAAATATTAATCATCCCTCCCACAGTACCAACACAAGTTTCAGGATAGTATCTAACTCCCTTGGCAAGAAATACAAAACTTTTCAGGATCCAGTTCTGTCTACCAGCTGCTCCAAACCTGGGATTTCGATCTTCCAGGAGAATCAAACCAACTTTAACAACTAGCTGCATTTCTACTCAAGCTCCTATTTCTGAGATGGCTTCCCCTCCAGCCTTTTAACCTGCGAAATTCTTTTTATAAAACCTTTCCATGCCTTTATTAAAACACCTAGGACCCAGGACTTCACCTACTTATTTACTATAGTCTCTCCTCTAAATTAACGGTAAACTGCTGCAGGGCAGGAATTAAAGTCTAATGTTTCAACCAAGAGCTGACTACACATAAAACACAGAAAGAAGCAGAACTTACTACCTGAAAAGTGGATAAGCTAAACTAGACCTGAATGGTACATTTAAAGGCAGAGAATGGGAAATGGCATTCACAATAAAGACGTTTTAAAAGGAGTCATTTTTCTTTAACAATTGCATCTTTTAAGTTTTAGCAGAAAACAAATTGTTATGTTTTAAAGATTTCTAGGAAATGCAAGTCAAATTAATTATAGTAGGGCAGATCAGTAGTAAAAATTATGCTTTCATAACAACTGGTAGAAAAAAAGCTTTTCTTGTTTATTTCCAGTAGGCTTCTGAGAAGAAAAAGGTTTAACAGCGGGGAGAAATCCATCTCAAAATGAGAGTTATTTAAACTCAGCATACACCAACATCAACCAATTTAATTAACATTAAGTCAAACCAAGATAGAAACAACTAGGAAGCTAAAAATGAATTTCAGTTCAATTGCAACTTTTGAACTTGAATATGTAATATACCTGTGACTTATGTATTCCTGACATATTTCTCCCTCGATAACAAACCCTCTTTTTTTGGACTAGAAGCATTTCCATTAATACAGAAAACTCGAAGATTCAATTAAAAAGGAACTAGAGAACCAAAGGACAATAAAATATTTTCAATATATAATTAATCTCTCTCCTCAATACTAACTGTGGGAAATCCAAGACACTCCAGTAAACAAGAGAAATATGGAAGAAAGAAAATGGCATTTTCTATATTTCCACGCAACTTTATGATGCAAAATGGTGGAGTAAGAATTGAAAAGGCAACCAAGAGTGGAGAGCAGTCTTCCCAGAACCGGTTTCTGGAGGTGGGGGAGGGGGCCAATGATACTCATTCTTTCCACTCAAAGATTACAGAATATTCTCAAGCCAGGTGAATTGACCCAACTCTTAATTTTGTCTTCTGTAAAATGTCTGCTACCCAAAGTTATGAGGACAACAAAAGCCAGTTCTACCAAGTACATTACTTTCTTGGTTATTTACAATCTCATGAACTACATACCACTGGTATTTTAGATGAGAAAACTGGACCACAAAGTGGCTTATCTAAGATGATCATGGATTTGGACAGGCATTTTAACCCTGGAGTACTTTGAACACCTCAGCAAATATATTCCCTTCCTTCACAGTCAATTATACTCTCAGCATTTTCTTAAGAAAAAAGTCATTTTTAAAAGCAACTATGGGTCTGGCATGATAAATTTATCTGCATAGCAGCCTTATGAAATTGATGTAATTTCAAACAAGCTTACCATTCCCCATTGAAAAAATTTTACTTTACATGGAAAGTCATTCTCAAATTGCTTTTGACCTAACTGTCTGAGTTTGAGCTCCATGATCCAGGTTTTCCCAGGGCCTGATTATAAATGGGGGAAATGTTGACTACCTGGGTTGTATATATACAGAATTAAGAATACTGTGCAACAGCAGTCTTGAGGCCTCTGCTATTTAGAACTAAGGTTCTAGAATAGATTACCTCTTGAAATTTTCATCTTCAAGCTCCCACAAAAGTACTGCAAATGAAAGCTAGAAGAGACCTTGCCTTTCTCATTCCCCACTTAGTCACTTTGATAAAAGAAAATCGCCATTGCGTATATCAAGTTATATATAAAACAAAATTAAATTCTGTATAATGCATGTGGATTATATTGTATTTTGAAATTTGAATATATCGTGATTGAAATTCTAGCCAGAACTCAGCTATAATACTAATCTTAGTATATCTGCAAAACAACTCATATGCATTTTAAGCACGACGCGGAAATAACTGCCCAAAGAAGTCCTAAGTTCATTAAGCTCAAAGTTTTTCACTTTTTTTGACATATTTCTATTCATTTCAGAAATGTGCTGTTACTATCAGTTGCCTTTAGGTGTTTGTAATTTGGTTGACCTAAACTTGAGAGGAAAAAACACTCAGTTACAAAACAATGAAAAGTACAAAACACTCCGATTTGCATGGAGTTTTTGGTGTGGAGGGAGGGACATCTAAGGATATTTTTTCGGGATTGACCACTTTTAGATTCTCACGCTTAGACAGGATCCGAATGCACAGGAGAAACCAGGAAAGAAGCAACAGACATGGCGCTGCTTATCGGATGTCTAGACTGCAAGCAAACCCCAAATACCAAAAAAGCATCCATGTGTCAAACCAGAATAATTTTTGAGCTATGCCTGGAGCCACATATCAAAATAAAGTTAGCTTAAAAGAAAAATCTAGGCGTCAACCCCAGGTCACAGGAACTAGGAAGCAGCGAGCAGAGACTAGCCATTACCCGGTGCATCCCCGGAGCAGCTTCCTCCCCACCCCCAGACATCTCCAAGAAAGGCCCTACTCCCCGCACGCTCGATTCTCAAGGTCAACCGAAGAAAAAGCAGTGACGATCACCAGAGACAGGCCAAAAGATAACCCCCGTCCCCAAATCATTATATAAATCCTTTAAGACACCCGGCCTTTCTCCAACTCCATTAGAAACTATCTCCCAGGCTCTGGTAGCATTTAGCTCCGGCAACTAATAAACGTGCTCGGTTTTGCAACATAAATTAAGAGGCTCTTCAAGTCCGGCAAACCACCGTTCAAAAACAGGTGCTTTCCGAGTACTCTGACTTAACAAGGTCAATCCATTTTTTGTTTAAAAAAAAAAAAGAGAGGAAAAAAAGTTTTTGTTTCTGTTCCTGAAGACAACGTGGGGAGCGGGGTAGGACTACAGGGTGACCGTGCGGCACAGGCATGCAGCAACGCGAGGTTAGAGCGAGGAGAGAAAAACAAAGAAACCTGCCAGGGTCACAGCTCCCACGACGGCCGCTGCAAGCCCGCACCCCAGGGAGGGGCTCCCACCCCGACAGCTCGTGCGGCCGTGCCCTCCCACAGAGACACAAAGAAGGCCGGCGCCTCAGCCCGGGCCTCGCTCCCTGCGGAGCGCTCCCAGAGCCCTCCCGCAGCCAGCCGCGGGTTTCGGGGGTCGTCGGAGTTGGCTGTCCACAGCGCGCAGCCGGGGCGGGGATCCCCGACCCCGAAAAGCCCTGTCCGAGTCGCGCGCCGCGGCTAAGGCGAGGGAGGTACCGCAACTTCTGGGACAAAGTTGTGCGGCACGGACCGTCTCACCTGCGGGAACAACAGCGCCCGCCCGCGCCCTCCGCGTGGCCGGCCTGACGTAATTCAAACATGGCAACACTTCCACCTCCCGGGCCGGACCTCCCGCCGGGCCGCTCCCAGCCCGCCCGCCAGCACCCGGCGCCGCCCGCCAGTCCGCGGCACACGCGGCTCTTTGTTTCCGTGCGGCACCCGCACGGACCGCCGCCGCCTCAAGTTCGAGGCATCCGCCAGACCGAGCGTCGCACGGAGTCACACGCGGCCGCCTCACCCCCGAGCGCCCCCGACACCGCGCCGCCCCGCCGGACTCCGCGGACCCCGCCGGGCGAGCGCGGCGCAGCAGAGCACGTGGCCGCACGCTCTACACAAAAAGCTGCGCCCCCGAGGGCGCACGGGCCGCCCACCTGGCTACAGGTGACCCGCCCGTCGCAAAGTTGAGGTGCGGGCCCCGAATGGCCGGCCGGGAGCCTAACGAGCGGCCGCACCCCCGCCGCGTCCGCTGGTCGTCAGCTTGACTCCCAGCCCGAGCCGCTCCCCTCAACTCCTGGTGGCGGCGTGGTTGTCGGCCGGGCGCAGGCACGCGGGGCGGAGAGGCATTGTCAGCCCGCGCGGCCGCGCCGCCGGGACCGCCGCTCCTCCCGGACCACCACGGACCGCGGGCTCCTCACAAGCTCCTACCCAGCACGCCGGACACGTGCGTGAGGCCGGCCCGCAGTCCATGGGGAAAGCGTGAGGCGGCACCGCTGGCTCCATATAACTTGGACGCGCGGGCGGGGAAGGGGACGCGCGGCGCAGCCCCCGGCACAGTTCCTCAGCCGAGTCGCGGTCGGAGCCACTCACCCTCCGGAGGCGGCCGTCCCACGCGCAGTGCGGTCACCGAGGCTCGTCGTGCACGCCAGGCCGACCCCACGCTCGTCCACCCACCCAGCCGCGGCGTCCAGAAGACGTACTCCCAAAACCTTGCAGTCGCTGCCGCGGCCCGGGAAGGTGTAGATTCCTTCTGCCTGTGCGCACGCGCGCCTCCCGGTGCAAAATTCTCCTGAATCGGTCTCATTTGCATACGGACGCGCGCGCGCCGAGGGCGGGGCGGGGAGGAGGCTGGGCGGCCGCGCGCGCTCCCGGGGCCTCTATTGTCCTTTTAAGGGGAGAAGCGCCGCGGCGCGGGAAACGCGGCGGCCGGAGGAAACGGGGGCGGGGACTGCTTACTACGGTGACGTCAGGTAAACAAACGCGAGGCCGGCGGCACTGGGGGCGTGGCGGGCGGCGGAGGCGGAAAGGCTGGCGGGGAGCGAGCGCGCGCCACCAGGCGTTCTGACGAGGCTCGACCTCGCCTTGGAAAGTAGTTTTGAAAGATGTTTTCTGGCAAAAAATCTCACACCTGAGCCCAGTATCGGGCCTGCGGTGACAGAGAAGGGGTCGCGCAAACACCCAGAACGAATGTATACGTCTCCCTCGTTTCTTAAACTCTGAAGTTGTGATTAAAGCTGTTTGTGATTGTTTCTGTCCTCTGGGGCCCGCAGAGGTTTATTTTTGCACAGTTTAACGAGTCGTTGACGGAAGTCGCATTTTGACTTTGGTCAGGAAAGTCTCCTCATTCGGTAGCCTGGCCGGCACCACCCAGTTTCCCTCCACGTGGACCGCGAACATTCAGCCTGGGGATGAACGGTAGTGAGTTTCCGTGGGAACAGCGCGGCTTTCCTGAGACACCCCTTGGACAGAGATCCCGGGCTCGCGCACCTCCACTGGCCGCGAGGGCGTCACTCGCCCAACCCAGAGACTCGGGTCTGGGGCCCGACAGCATTGAGAGGCGGACCTTCCCTCGGGACGTAGGACAAATCCACCACCCGAACGCGAGGAGGGGCGGGGGTGGGGTGGGAGGAGATACTGAAGTCATTTCTCAAATTGATCAGTGCAGAATGGAAGTGAAAAACACAAAAACAGTTTGTGATACACTTTTGACTCCAGGATTCACCCAGCACCTGCGAGCTAAGACCCAGATCTGATGATAGAGGGTGCGGAGAATGTTCTCCCCCAAACTTTGATATTGTACCCAAGCTACCAGTGATGTAAAACTTAATTGCTGACAAGTTTCACTGTTTTCACTGTTGTGTCAACAGTGTGGGTTTAAATAGGTAATTCTGAAACATTCATTTAATTCAACAGTTCCTAGAAGGTACAAGACAAACCTACCTCTGAAGTCTTCAATTAATGCTTCATTTTTTCCCCCTTATCTTTAGGTTTTACAATTTACAAGTTACTAGTTATGTAAATATACATGAAAACTATGCTAAAAATCTGCGAAGGCGAAAATAAACTGACACCTCACTAAAATGTGAACTCTCTAAGCACAGGCATCTTCTAGTGTCTTCCTATTTATATTCCAGTACCTAAAACACCACACAGCAGATAATGGGCTCTAAATAACTGCTTGTAAAGTTATAAATCAACAGACATTTCAAATTAATTATAGTTACCTTAAGTCAAAACAATTTCACTTTAGTTTAAAATGTTTGTTTTCAGCCTAAAATAGTTTGGAAGTTATAGTCGTGACCTTGATTGACATACCTGTCCTTATAATAAGGAATAAGCTTAATAATCTGTTTCTGAGCTTTCATTGGTGGCAACCTGGAGCCTGAGTTTTTTTGAAGAGAATTTACAAATTTGTCCTGAGTTGTGTCAAAAACTTATTTGGTGCCCTGGTGATGTAGGGGTTTGGTTCACCGCCTTCAGCAGAGCATAGTTCATATATGTCTCAAGGCCCCTGGTTCATGTCCCATGTTGGAGGAAACAACACAGGTGACCAACTTAAAAAAAAAAAAAAAGCCTCTTCTCTCTTCCTGTCTGCACCTCTCCTTTAAAAAAAAAAAGAAAGAAAAATTATTTGGGCGTTTCTGGTGGCTTGGTGGTTAAGTCAGCCAGGCATAGTGCATATACATCCCACGGACCCAGGTCCAGAGTGAACAACCAGAATGAGCAACTAAGTAAAATAAATAAAATGCTGCTTTCTCCTTTCTCTTCCTGCCTGCATCTTTCCTTTAAAAAAATATTTTTGGTTTAGCTGCAAACTAGTACTTTTCATGATTTTGAAAGTATGAAAATTGCAAATATGTTCACTTTTCAAACTTATTTAGAATATATACATTATGTATTATGTGTTTATAGGTGTTATATAGATATATATCTATAGAAACGTATGTAATAAAATGTATATCAAATTCCTTTTTCTTGAAAGTTTAAAGAATATATATTATAATCCAGGAATAAATGGGTTCAAATGTGCAAGCAATTCAGAAATCACAGTATTTAGGATATACCGTTCAGTTAAGAAAGTACTTGGAAGTGTCAAAGCTACTGAGCCAATACCATAAAGCAAGACTTCCTCTGCTGTCAAAGTAGAAGGCAAACAAAATTTGGGTAGTGTTTGCAGAAAAGGTAGTTCCTTAAAGTCTTTTTTCTTTCCAACCAGCTGCTATTTTTGAACCAGGTGCATTCCAAAGCTTCTTTTGTTGCTTGAACATGTTGTTATGGCTGGCTCTACCTGGAACTGATGTCTCATTTATGGTCTACTTTAAAATATGATTTCCTAAGTAGCCCAAGTTAATTTTTCATCAGAAGGAAAGAGAGAGAAAGTTATAATGTATAAATTTGGATTATAGGAGATTGAAATATACCATGTAGAAAAATATTTGAATATTTTCAATGACTATAGTACTATGGTGAACTCAGTGAGTTCTAAAAAATACTAAAATGGAAAATATAATGAAAATTGAAAATAAGTTGCCACTTACTTGTTATTCTACTATAGAATTATCCCTAATGTTTGAATGTTTTCATTCATTTAACAAACATTTAATAATCATAACTACGTGCTAGAGAGTCAAATCATTTCAGAAGAATAGGGACTCAAACCCCCTCTTATCTCTTCTAATTTAAATCTATATAATTACATTTTATTTGCTACTTTTTCTTCTGTAGTATTTATTGTATTTGAGCATTAATTATTGCCAACAACTTTAGAATTAATTATGATATTTTTCGAACAAAGAATAAGTTATATATAAAAGGCTGAAAAGGACAATTCTTGCTTGGTAATAAAGGATATTACCAGCAATTTAGTAATGTTTGTAATGACAACTCAAAACTAATCATTGTTTTTTAAACGAAGGCAGATATCTTCATCAGAGGCTGGCACCAACCACATCAAAACATTTTTGTTGAGCCCAGGAAAGAGCTGATTATTATTATTTAACATTGGGTTTGGTTCCTTAGCAGGTAATAGCTATAAGACTAAACCCTTTCCTCACAGGGAAACAGGCACAGTATTTTGTTACTTCCGTTTGAAGTTCAAATAGCAAGCGGGCAAAGCAAGTCTGATAATTTTAAGCTATAAGGAATAGAATTGGTTATGTGATCTAAGCAATCCTCTAACTGCCGTTAACAGCTGCCAGAAAAAAGATATCTATTACTTAATCAAAATTAATATTCCAAATTTCTGAACTTTTAAAGACTTGCAGAATTCTCAAATTTATTCTTAGAAAGAGTAGCCTCTGAGTTCATAGGAAGTTTAAGATTTATACTACTATCTTGTAACATGTGACTAGCACACTTTTAATATAAAATTACCAGTAGCAAAAGTAAGTTTATTTTAAGGACATTGACAAACTAAAATGAGCTCACAGCAGGTTGGAACCCACAGCATAAAACCAATAATTGAATGGTGGGCTGTGTTTTAATTGAGCAAAAAAGTAGTCTTTGACTATCTGCAGGACTTTCATTAGAAGGAATGGGTTTGTTCTGTTATACTTAAGAACCAAATTAGCTTGAAAATCATAAGGATGTAGATTTTTGCTAAACATAAGAATAACAATTCAGAAGGCAACAATACCCCATCACTAATGATAGTAAAAATAATAAAAAATAAAACCAAGAATTTAATTTTCATTAATTACATTATTTCTGATATCAAAACTGTTACCTCTAAACTCCCAGTGAATTCTATGAATCCATGATTTCATGAGATAATCGAGTGATATCAACAGTAAGTACCTCATGTTTAGGAAAGAGGTTTATTACTATGACCGGAAAAGTTAGGAATATCATTTTGCTGAGGATGGGGTTTGAACTTGGACATTCATTCATTTAACAAATACTTACTGAGTATTCATTAACTGTCAGGCTCAGACAAAATAATAAGCAATGCAAAAAGAGTCTTAGATGGAATGTGGAAGACAGGCCTTCCAAATAGTCACACAAATATAATTACAAACCATAGGAAATAAAGGGGAAAAAAATAGGCTAGGCCTCCCAGTACCTTCCAGTACTTCTTTGCTATCCAGGCAAAGGAATCTGCTTTAATCTGGAGAAAAGAGAACACATTTCTGAGGAAGGGAAGTTGAATGATTAATAGAATTAGATGGAGAACTGGAGAGTGCAAAGAATATTGAACCAGTGGCAACTTTAGAGACAAGTTCTTAGAGACAGTTGAGTACATGGGGTCCTGGGGAAAGGCATGACTAGGAGACTTGTCTTTGAATGAAGGTTACATGAATCTTACTTGAGGGAAAAGATGGTTTCTGGTGTTAGAGACTAAGAGACAACAGAATTTAAACCCTATGGACTTGGGAAGTTACCTGTATTGAGTTGGAAGTAGTTGCATGCCAAATGGCCAAATGTGTACTCCAGAAACAAGTCCCTATGATTATATTACAATTGGTTTTTATCAATATATGTATCATCTCTGAAATTTTTTTTCTAAATGTCAATAAGAAACTTAGTCATTGAGTCTGCTTCCTGGAAGAACCTGGAATTAGAACCCCTGTTGTAATTATTCAGGTCTTTAATGAAGGCTAGCATTGCACCTTATCAAAAGAGGAACAAGTAAACAGGCACACACATAATAAAGTCAAAAGTGGAGTTGTCATTTCTAAGAACTTTGGAAACAAAATATCTAGGTATCTGTAGGACTTGGGTATTCTATTTTACATTATTTTTTTAAACTCTTGAATATGTATGCTGTTAAGAATTTTTATTATTGTACATGAATTTAAAAAGCAAATGTTGTCACACCCTGGTGGAATAGCAGTTAAGTCAATTGCCTCTGAAGGATCACAGCCCACATATCCCTGGGTTTGACATGAGTGAGGGGTGGGGGGGGAGACAATCAGAGTGAACAACTAAATAAAAAATGAAGTACTTCTCCCTCCTCTTTCTTCCTGCCTGCCTGCCTCTGCTTGCCTTCATTCCTGACTGCACCTTTCCTTTAAAAAAAACAAAAACCAAAAACTAATCCTAGAGAAAGGGAACTCAAAAGACTTAAAAGATTAATACATTTAGGTGTGCCCTGGTGGAACAGCAGTTAAGTCAGCCACCTCCAAATGAGAAAGCCACAAATACCTCAGTTCAAGTTCCAGGTCCGGGGAAAAATAACATGTGAACAACTAAATAAAATAAAATAAAATGCTTCTTCCTCTTTTCTCTTCCAGCTTGCCTACTTGCTTTCATTCCTGCCTGCACATTTCCTTTAAAAAAGGAAAAGAACATTAATACATTTAAGTTATATAAAATTTTAAAATGTAAATATGGGGAAATATTGTCAAAGAAAAAAGTTGAAAAAATTATAAAATTAGGGATAATCTCTTAATATTACTAGAGTATAAAGAGCTAGTTCATCCAAAAGTAGCTAAAAAAATAAGCATACTGAAATTTGTTCACAGGTTAAAATTTTTGTTTAAGTGAAGGAAGGCAGGCAGGCAGGCAGGAAGAAGCATTTATTTTATTTATTTTTATTTATTTACTTGGTTGCTTCCACCTCTCCCTTCCCCATTACAAACCTGGATCCTAGAGAGTCACATGGACTGAACCTCTGAAGTCACAGACTTAACAGTCTGAACCACCACGTGCTGCATTTTTTTTATAAGGAAGGAAGGGAAAGAAGGCTTTACTTACTTTGGTTTTTCACCCAGGCACGGGGTCCCGAACCCAAGTCCATGGGCTTTATGTGAACAGAACCTTAGCTGCCTAAGCCACAGGAGTGTGCCAAAATTATTGTTATTATAGAATGTATAAGTGAAAAATTATAAAATGGCATGTATTAGTATTTATGGTGCTAAGTCAGTGACTGGGGTGTGGACCCTGTAAAGCCCAGGAACTGGGTTTGAGGCCCGGAAATAATAAATATAAATAAATAAAAGTGCTTCCTTCTCCCTCTGCCCTTCCTTTCTTAACAAAAGGCTTTTCTCCTCCTCCTTCCTTCCTGTCTTTAAAAAAAAAGAAAAATCTGGCATGCCCTGCTGGCTCAGGCTCTAAGATGGCACCTGAGGT
Organism: Solenodon paradoxus; assembly: GCA_004363575.1. Classification (NCBI taxonomy): domain Eukaryota; kingdom Metazoa; phylum Chordata; class Mammalia; order Eulipotyphla; family Solenodontidae; genus Solenodon; species Solenodon paradoxus. Next base: position 241,414 of record RJWH01000214.1, on the reverse strand, counting down.
GTGACAGGACCAGGAAAAACCCAGGGACCCAGGTTCACTACCCATCCCCTTCCCCGCAGGGAGCAAACAAAAATTAACACATAACAGTGCTACTTTCCCTTCATTCCTGTTTGCACCTCTCCGTTTTAAAAAAAATACTTCTTCCTTTTCTTCCTTACTCTCTTTAAAAAATAATTTTAATGTAAATTGAATGGACACTTTTTAATCTATATTTGACTGTAAATAAATTTGTTTGATGATGTGTCCTGGTGAGGCAGTAGTTAGATCCACAGCCTCCTGCCGAGCGAAGATCGCATACATTTGAAAGACCTGGGTTTGCATCCCAATACCAGGGGAAACAACCAAGATGAACAACTAAATAAAATTAATGAAATGCTTCTTTCTCCTCTCTCTTCCTTCCTACTAGCCTACTTGCTTTCATTGCTGCTTGCACTCTTTCCTTTAAAAAAAATTAATTTGTTTGAAAATATCCAGGGTTAATGACCATGCAGAAAATGAGAAATGGTTGGTGCACCCTGTGGCCTAGCAGTTTAAACCAGGCACAGTCCACATACATCTCAAGGTTCCACATTCAAGACTCAGAGTCAGGAGGAACAGCCAATGATGAACAACTGAATAAAATACAATGCTTCTTCCTCCTCTCTCTTCCTGCTTTCCTGCCCACTCATCTTCATTCCTGCCTGCTGTACCTTTTCTTAAAAAAAAGAGAAACGCTTGCCCTGGTGGAGTAGCGGTTATGGCCAGACAAATTCCACATGCATCCCAAGGATCCAGGTTCGAGACCAGGGGCCAGGGGAACAACCAAGAAAGTCATCTAAGTAAAATACTTCTTTCTGCTTTTTCTTCCTGCCTGCCTTTGCTCACCTTGATTCCTGCCTTCATCTTTCCTTTAAAAAATAAAAATTTATAAAAAGCTGCCACAAGAGTTCATACAGCATGTACATATGAATAATATAAAACTGCAGCCTTCTTTCTTTCTTCTACTTGAATTCCCTTCCCTCATTTCTGAGTGTTTAAATCCTACCCATCCTTCAACGGCTGACTCAGACGTCAACTCAGGTTCAAAGGTAATTATCATTTATTGATTGCAAGCTCTGGGTTGAAATTACTCTTTGGTGTGATTTATCTCTCTTTATTGTTTAAACTATTCACAATAATCTAGTGACACAGATGTGAGTGTCTCATTTATACATGAAAAAAGAAAAATGGCCTTAGCAGTTATGAAGCTTCTTCAGTGTCATGTGTGTCATAGTAAGTGTCAGGGTGACATCAGAAACCGGACCTTGAGTCTAAATTCCAGATTCATTTACTTTAATCCTCCATGGACTTCTCCCAATCTTCTAAACAGGACACACTATTTTTCTCTCAACTCGTCTAACACTTTGTCAGTGCATCTTTTTTTTTTTTTCTTTAATTGTGTTTTCCTCCCCCTGGCCCTGGGTCTCAAACCCAAGTCCTTGAGATTTACATAGCCTGTAACTTGGCCACTGAGCCAGTGCATATTAAGGCACAGATCAATTTTCACTTTATACTCCAGTTATTCATATACAGCCTGTGTCTCTGTATGATAAATATAATAGTTGCAGTTTTTGGAGGGCATAAAAATCACCCATGAACTTTTTTTTCCCCATTTTGTTTTATTGAGGTCAACTATATATATATATATATATATATATATAAAACAAAATTTATCATCATTTTAAGGGTACAATTCAGTGGTGTTAAATATATTCATAGTGTCATAACCATCTCCAGAACTCTTCATCTTGTAAAACTGAAATAATACCTCCCCATTGTCTCCTGCTCTCAGTCCCAACAACTACCATTCTACTTTCTGTCTCTCTGATTTTGACTATTTTACCTCATATTAGGGGAATCACACAGTATTGTTCTTTTTATGTATGGTTTATTTCACTTAGCTTAATGTCCTAAAGGTTTATTTATGTTATAACATATGTCAGAATTTCTTTCCTTTTGAAGGCTCAATAAAATTCTATAGTATATATACATCAAATTTTGCTTGTCCATTCATCCATCGGACACTTGGGTGGCTTCACATTTCAGCTATTGTGAATAATTCTGCTATGACCATTGATAAAAAAATATCACTTTGAGGCCCTTCTTTCTATCATATTGGGTATATATCCAGAAATAAAATTGTTGACTTACATGGTAATTCTATTTTTAATTTCCAGGGGACCACCACAGAGGTTCTTTTTTCCACAGCCACTGCATTATTTTACATTCCCAACAACACAAGTTTCTAATCCTGCCACATCCTTACTAACATTTGTGATTTGTCTTTTTGAAGTAGCCATTGTAATAAGTATGAGGTATTACCTCATTGTAGTTCTGATTTGCATTATCCTGAAGATTAGTAATACTGCGCATCTTTTCATGTGGCCATTGGCAATTTGTATATCTTCTTTGGAAAAATGTCTCTTTAAAAGCTTTGTCCAGTTTTTAATTGGTTTTGTTGTTGAGTTTTAGGAATTCTCTACATATTCTGAATATTATTTGCTTCCATATATATGATTTGCAGATCCATTCTTTGGGTTGTCTTTTTATTTTGTTGATATTGTCTTTTGAGCTACAAAGTATTTTACCTTTTTTATTTGATATTCAATTTAATCTACTAACACACTGAAATTCAGAGCAATGTGGTACATTCAGCGCTCTGCTCTGTTCATGAAATGATATGAAGGAAAGGGCTTTCTAGAGAAAACTGGACCTGAATCATTAATGTCCAGGTGAGATCCCTGTGAACATAATTTTATGAAGTCCAATTTGTCTATTTTTCTTTTGTTGCCTGTGCTTTTTGTGTCATGTTCAAGACATCAATGCAAAATTCAATGTCATAATACCTTTGCCCTATATTTACTTCTACAAGCTGTTTAACTTTAGGTCTTAAATTTAAGTCTTTGATTCATTTTGAGTTAAATTCTTTATGTGGTGTTAGGAAAGGGTCCAACTTCATTCTTTTCCATGTGTATGTCCAGTTTTCCTAGCACCATTATGCAAAGATGGTCCTCTTCCTTGCTGAATGGTCTTAGTACTCTTGTCAGAAATTATTTGACCAGTGCACCATAGTGACTTAGGCATTAACTCTGCTGCTGGGGCACAGTCCACATAAAAGCCAAGAGCCTGGTTCATGACCCATGACCTGGGAAAGCAATCAACTAAATAAAAAAATGCTGCTTCCTTCTCTCAATTCCTGTTTACCAGCTGGTTTACTTGCCTTTATTCCTGCCTGCTTCCTTTCTCTTAAAAAATAAATAAATCATTTGACCCTATATGGGAGGGTTTGTTTCTGGGATCTCAAATCTATTCTTTTGGTTGATATGTCTGTCTTTATGCCACTGTCATACTATTTTGATGATAGTAGCTTTGTATTAAGTTTTGAAGTTTGAAAATCAATTGTATTCTTTTTCAGGATCAGTTATTCATACTCTTTCATGATTACATCTGAATTTTAAGATGGCTTTTTCTATTTCTGAAAAAAAAATTGAGATTTTTGATAGGTATGGCATTGAATCTGTAAATCGTTCTGGGTAGAATTCACATCTTAACAATATCAAGTCTTCCAATCCAAGAACATGACTTATGTTTTCATTTGTTTATATCTTCTTTAATTTCTTTCAGCAGTTTTTTGTAGTTGGCATTGTACAAGTTTTCACTTCCTTGGTTAAGTTAATTCTGAGTATTTTTTTTCTTTTTCATGCTATTATAAATGAAATTATTTATATTTTCATTTTTAGATTATTACTAGTGTATAGAAATGCAACAGTAATGTACATGTTGACTTTGTATGCAGTTACTTCGCTGAATTGTATATTCTTTTATGATAATTTCATTATTTTGTTTACATTGCATTAAGGGATATTGAAATCACACCTCCGTCATGTGTATTTCCCACCACACCCATCAACAGAGTTTAGCTTTACTGCCATCTTATTCCCTCCTTCTCTCTCTGTCCACCTCCCTGGCAGCCACTGTCTTGTGACCTGTGGATTTTGATGGGGTTTATCAGTTCATTTTGTTTCTTTCTATTCTATATATGCATAAAACCATTCTGTATTTCTCTGTAGGAGGGTTTCTTTTACTCCACATCCTCTAACATTTGTTGTTTCTAGTCTTTTTGATATAGACCATCCTCACTGGTGTGAGGTGACATCTTATTCTGGTTTTGATTTGCATTTCTCTGATAGCATTCATTTATTATTTCTAAGCTTTTTCTGTTTTTTTTTTTTAAATAGAATCTAGGGTTTTCTGCCTATAAGAGCATATCATCTGGTGCATGCTGGGGGAGTAGTGGCTGAGTCTACCATCTCCAGCAAGTGTAGTTCACAAACATCCAAAGGGCCACGTTTGTATCCTGGGGCCAGGGGGAACAACGAAGGTGAACAGCTAAATAAAATAAAATGCTTCTTCCTCTCCTTTCTTCCTGCCTGCCTTTCTTTCTACTCACCTTCATTCCTACCTGCACTTTTCCTTTAAAAAAAAGTCATGATGATGAGGTTTAAGATATGCCACCCCAAAATATTTATTGAACATATACATGTATATATAATATATAAATATATACATTTTTAAGAGAGCAAGGAAGAAAGGAAGGAAGGAAGGGTAGAAGGAAGAAAAGAAGAGAAGGAAGAAGTATTTGAAGGAAGGGAGGGAGGGAGAGAGAGCAGAAACATCCTTATTTATTTAGTTGTTCATTTTGTTTTTCATGCCAACTCTGGGTCTTGAACCTGGGTCCTTAGACTGTATGTGGTTCACATAGCAGTATCTCAGATGCCTGAGCCACAAGTGTGTGCCCCCGATTGAATAATTTAAGCTAGAGGTGTTTGAGAAATAGCAGAAGCAGTCCTGTCATTCTAGCATTCCCCAGCACCCTTTTCCCCTGAAACGGGTTATAAAATCCTCACTGAGAGTAGTCCTCCCTACACTTGGAGGAAAGGTGCATACTTATCTCCAGATAAAGGAACTTCAAGACGAATCTGAACAAACAGGCCTTGCTAAGTTTCCCTCAGTTTCCCACACTTACCTCATACTCTTTGACAATTTCTATTTCTTCATGACTGTTCACTCTTCTACAAACCTAGATAAAAATAATCAGGCTTCAATGTTGTGCCTTCATTTCCTTATGAAAGATCTTGTGTCATGTAAAACTTTAAGTTAACCTGTTAAGCTGTCTATGTCCTTTTAATTTTCAGGTGTAACAAAAAACACTAAGAAAGTAAAGGAAATTGGTCTTTCTTCCTTTCATCTGTGAGCAGAGATTATTTTACTTCTTCCTTTTTAATTTATTTATTTTTCTTCTAGTCCTTTTTATCTGGATAGAACTCCCAGTGCTATGTTAAATGGAGGTAGGAAAAGTGGGCATTCTTGCTTTATTCCTGGTATTACAGAAAAAACTTTCAGTCTTCCACCACTGAGTATAATATTCTAAAGGAAAAGTGCAGGCAGAAATGAAGGCAAGTATGTAGTCAGGCAGGGAAAGAGGGGAAGAAACATTTATTTATTTTATTAAGTTGTTCATCTTGGTTGTTCCCCATTGGCCCTGAGTCTCCAACCAGGTTCCTTAGGATATATGTGGACTATGTTCCAGTGGCCTTATCTGCTAGGCCACCATGGTGCACCTCTGCAGGTTTTTCAACATGATTTTATAATGTTGAGGGTAGCTTCATTCTAGTCCTAGTTTATTGAGTATTTTTACCATAAAGGAATGTTGAATTTTATCAGATGCTTCTGCATCAATTGAAATGATCACGTGGTTTTTGGTTTTTTGTTTTTGTTTTTAAAGGAAAGATACAGGCAGGAATGGAGGTGAGCAGGCAGGAAGAGAGAGGAAGGTGGAAGAAATATTTTATTTTATTTTCATTTTAGCTGTTCACACTGGTTGTTTGCCCCTGGACCCGGGACTCAAAACCAAAGGTACGTGACCTCTGCTTCTTCAGAGGCAATTGACCTAACCGCTATTCCACCAGGACACACTGATCATGTATATTTTGACTCCTGTAAATTGAACCATCCTTGCAGTCCAGGAATAAATGCTACTCTGTCGTGGTATATAATACTTTTAATATGCTGCTGAAATTGGTTTTCTAGACTTTTGTTAAGGATTTTTTGCCTCAGTGTTCATAAGGTACGTTGGTCTGTAGTTTTCTTGTAGTGACTTTGTCTGACTTTGCATGTCTGACAAGAGTCATATGTTGCTTAGCAGTGGTTCAGTCAATATACAACAGTGGTCCCCACAGGCTATACTATGTAGCCTAGGTATGTGGCAGGCTATGCTACTTAGGTTTGTGTAAGTACATTCTGTGACCTCCACGCCAGATGAAAACTTTATCACCATTTTTAAGCAATACATAATGTGAACTTTTAAAAAAATGTTCATGTCACAGACCAATGGAATCAGAATTTCTACAACTGATGCCTGTTTAACAGCATATTTTTAAACCTGCATAAGGTCATTCTGACTGAGGCACACTACGAATGGAGGATAGCTGGGCTCATTCACATCTCATGATATCTTGTGAAAAGCAGATGCCTAATATATGTTTGTTAACTTACTCATAATAATGAATGAACTTTGTAAATCCGAAGATGGAGTTAGAGCTGCCTACAGTCAATTTTCAAGTGACAGGACACTGAGCTCAGGTAGCGTAAACTCGAGGCAGATAGTGGATTATGGGGTAAAAAGTAAAACAATTAGGACACACAGGAGTGACAAACACACCTTCACTGTTAACAAAGAAAGAGCCACAAGGAGTGAGAAAAGCAGCTTAGTAGTTCATTCACTTAGGCTACGGGTTGCCCTTTTATGATGACTCTATTCTTACTTTTCCTTTGAAATACACCCTACTTTTATCCAGATCACATTTACATTAAAATGCTTATGATATATTGGAAGAATAAAGAGCACACTTCGACTACCTCAAATTCTCTTGAACGTATAAGATAGCAAAAAAAAAACCCTACTAGATCATTCTGGGAGTGCTTTAAAGAAAAAAGATTTTTTTCTGGGCTGGGAAAGGGGACTTTGAAGGGAACATAGCAGGAATGTAGTTGAACAGGACTGACCACATATGCATCATAAAATATGATGTTCCTTACCTGAGGAATTGCCTATTAAGGGAGATCATTTTTTTTGTTGCTATCTCTTCCTCTTAGCCGGATACTTTTATAACAAAACAAAACAAATCTGTGGATGTGTAAAACTAACTTAACTTTTGTTAAGCCTTTTTTTTTTTTTTTTTTTTTTTTTTTTAAGGAAAGGTGCAGGCAAGAAGAGAGAACAGGAGAACAGTAAGAAGCATTTTTATCGAGTTATTCATCTTGGTTGATGCTCCCCTACTCCAGAGCAGGACACCCAGGTCCTTGGGATGTACATGGACTACACCCAGTCAAAGGTGGTAGACCTAACCACTGCTCCACCAGGGCACACCTATCAATCTTTTTATATTAAGTTTCAAAATAAGAATTTGGAAATCTTGTTGGAATTTGTTGGAATTAGATTTGACCTGAAGCGGGTTGCTCTTACTACATGGGGAAGATAGAGCTGACCCACAATTAGTAGATAATGCACTTAATTGTTTTTCATAATGTGCACAATAATAAGTATTGATAAAAATCTGTATCACATAATATGCTATATGATAAAGTTATTCAATGAAAAAAAAATTTCCTACCTATAATGGGCTTCTAACCTCACAAGAGAGAAATAACAGTTACATAAAAAGTAAATACCTGGCCCACCCTGGTGGAGTAGCAGTTTGATCAACTGCCTAAATGAAAGTGCCATCCCAGCGACCTGGATGCACATCCTGGGGCCTGAAGAACAACCAAGATGAACAACAAAATAAAATAAAATGCTTCCTCCTCTCTCTTCCTGCCTGCCTGCCTCTACTCACCTTCATTCCTGCCTGCGCCTTTCCTTTCAAGAACCCCACCCCCCAGCACACCCTGGTGGATTAGCAGCTAAATCCACTAAGTGCAGTTCACATGCATCCCAAGTTCCTGGGTTCAAATCCCCAGGGTCAGGGGTGGTGGGAGTGGGGAAGGAGAACAACCAGGATGAACAACTAAATAAAAAAAAGTGCGCCTTTTTCTTCCTAAAAAAATAGTAAATACCCAAATACTCAAACTAAAGTAATTTAAGTTCTGCGAAAAATACATTCACAATGATTGCTCTATGAGCTCACACGGTTTGTGCCCTTAAGGAGACTACACGGTAAATCTGTCATTTCAGCAAGACATGATAATGTATGCATGAGGTACTAGGGACAGAAAGCTGGAGTATTTAGCCCATCCTGACATCCAGAGCAAACTGGAAAAACTGCTGCTGGAGTGGATCTGGACAGATGAGCACGCAGATGACAGGTGAACAAACATAGGTGGGGCTTTCCAGGCTGCGGGAACAACATGACCAAAGCGGGTAAGTGGAAAAAGCACTCCAGGTTGGAGGAACACACAGACTGATTACAGTGCCAAATGCACGATTGGGATTTGACGGGGTAAGTCTGGTCAGGTGATACAGGGTTTGTAAGCCACATTAATAAAGAGATGGACTTAGCCTGCAGGCAGTGGGAATATTTGAAGCATTTAAACCAGGGAGTGACATGATTTGAGTACTGATATTGAGTATCTAATTCTAGGTGCACTGTGGCTGGCAGATTTAAAGGAAGTAAGATGGTGCACCCTGGTGGGGCAACAATTAGGTCCAACACCTCAAAGGAGAAAGTCACATCCCCCTGGGTTCGAGTCCCAGGTCTGCAGGCAGTTGGGGCAGGGAGGCGGGGAGGCGGGGGTGGGGAACAGGGCAAGTAAGCAGTGTGACCAACTAAATAAAAATAAAATGTTTCTTTCTACTTTCTCTTCCTGCCTGCCTAGGAAACTTCAATCTTGCCTGCACATTTCCTTTACAAATAAATAAATAAGGGAAATAACATGGAAATCATAGTGACCACTTAAGATTATAATGCTTTAGTTCAGGCAAAATATCATGAATGGCCAAAATTGAAGAAGAATGAAGAAGGCAGATTTGGGAGATTTTAAGGAAGGAGAACAACAGATACTTGGTTATTATCTGAATGTATAAAGGAGAGCAAGAAGTCCAAAATAAGTCCCATATTTCTAATTTGCATGGTGGACACATCAACTAAAATTGAGAAAACTAGGAAAAAGCAGGTTTATGGAAGAAGATACCAGATCTGATTTGTGGAAGAGAAGGGGAGAGAGAGAAGAGAAGCTAGAGAGGGTAAGAAGGTCAGGGATGTTTTTTGTTTTACATTTTATGTTTCAGTGTGTGACTAACTTCAGCACGAACATAGGCTTACACGTAGACTTGCATTTTAGGCTCCATGGTACACAATCAATAAATATTTGTGGACTGAATGGAGTCAGTTGAGAAGAAGAAATTGGAGATGAAGAAAGAGCGTGCTGATGTGCCTTGGTGGCTCAGGTGCTAAGTCTGTGGCTCCAGCACAGTTCACATAAAGCTCAAGGACCTGGGTTCAAGACTCGGGGTGTGTGTGTGTGAGCAAAATAAACAACTAACTAAATAAAAAATCCTCCCTCCCTCCTCTCTTCCTTCCCTTTCTTCCTTCCTTCCCATCTTAATCCACAAAACCTATGAATCATGCCCTATGTTATAGAGGGGACTTCTAAATTGTGATTAAGTATTTTGAGTTGTGCTCTAGTGGCTCAGGTGTTAAGTCTACAGCTCCAGTGTGGTCCACATAAAGTTCAAGGACCCAGGTTCATGACGGGAGGGGGGGAACAACCAAAATGAAAACTAAATAAATAGATGCTTCTTCCTTCTCTCTCTGCCTGCCTGCCTGCCTGCTCATCTTCATTCCTTCCTGTTCCATTTTTTATTTATTTTATTTAGTTGCTCATCTTGGATGCTTTCTCCAGCCCCGGGTCTTGAACCTGGGTCCCTGGGATGTATGTGAAATATGTCTGGTGGCCTTATCGGTAGGCCATTAGGGCGTGCTGAGGGGTGTATTTAAAGAAAGGGACAATTGTGGGGGCTGACAATTATGGAATGTGTACGGCAGGTGGGCAGGTGGGCAGGCTGGGGACCCAGTGCTCAGGTAGAAGTTGACTCTTCTGTTTGGGGGATCTCTGGGAAACCTCAGTTTTTGTTCTGTGTGTTTCAGTGGAGAAGACCACTCAGGACACCAGAGATGGTATAGCAATCAACTAAAGCTGAAAACATTTGAAATGAAACAGATGGAGGGAAAAAGGATAAAAAAAAAACCTTCTCAGAGTTCCCCTTATCTGACTGAAAGCAGCAGTTTCTGGGAAATTAGGCCTCATGAATTCCTCTTTAGGGCAGATCTATTCCCAGAAGGAAGAATGTGAGTAAAATCTACCCCTTCTATAGGTAGTTTTATGGCACTGAAGGAGACAGAAAGGCCACTCATACCTACCTAGAAAAATTTCAGCACAAACTGTCTTATCTCCTGTTTGTTCTTCTGAAAACCCAATTATCTTTCCTAAAGTCATTTGCTTTCCCATAAATGCTGTTCAGCCCTTCCCCTGCACCTATGAAGATGTTATATATAAACCCTAAATTCTAGCCACTCCTTTGAGTTACTTATCACACAGTTCTTCTGCTATATGCATATTGCATAAGAAAATAAACTTTTCCCCTCCTATTAATCTGTCTTTTGTCGATTTAATGTGCAGCTACCCTCTACCTAAGAGGGTAGGAAAAATAGTTTTTTCTCCCCTACACTCTGAACTGATTAGATGAGGCTCGCCCACTTTATGGAAGAGAATCTCCTTTATATTTACAATCAAGTGGTTGTACTACTATTAACCACATCTGTAAAATACTTGCATAGCAACACACATTTACATTAGTATTTGATTAAATAACTGTGTACTATAGCCTAGTCAAGTTGATACAGAAAATTAAACACGCAGGAAAAAGAGAAAATGGAAAATGTCAGAAAAAATTCAGGTGCACCCCGGTAGAGTGGTGATTTGGTCAGCTGCCTTCAGCTGGCACAGTCCACATTCATCCCAAGGATCCTGGTTTGCATCTAGCGATGCGGGGACAACCAAGATGAAGAACTAAATAGAATAAATAAAAGTACTTCTTCCTCCTCTCTCTTCCTGCCTGCCTAATTTACTGTATTCCTGCCTGTACCTTTCCTTTAAAAAAACAAATTAGGCAGGCCCTGGTGGAGTAGTGGTTAGGTCAATTGCCTCCGAAGGAACCCAGGTCACATACCTCTGGTTTCAAGTCCTGGGTTCTGGGTTCAGGTCCAGGGGTTGGGGTGAGGGGGAAACAACCAGTATGAACACCTAAATAAAAATAAAATAAAATGCTTCTTCCTATCCCTGCCTATCTGCCTACTCACCCTCATTCCTGCCTGCAGCTTTCCTTTAAAAAAAAATAAAGAAAACATAAGTAGAATTTGTTGATTGGCTGGGATATGGGGGAGAGAGAAAATGAGGTTCAAGGATTTAGACTTGAAGGCCATGTTTTGCAAATACACATGTCTTTTTGTTCTGCCCTGGCACTGGCACACAGGTTTCTCACAACAGATTGGAATTAGACTAGGAATGCAAGGAGTAGCGGTGGAACAAAGGTCTCCCTCTACACCATCAGTGATCGGGCCCTACAGAAATGATCCTGGAGGTAAAATTTATCCCAACAGAAGTATCACCCTGGCTGTTGGCAAAAGAACACTCTATTATGTAAAGTGGGATAATCAGTCAGCAAGAGAAGGGCCAGGAATGCTATGGGAATAGGTTCTGAAAAATGAGAGAATTGTCCCTTTTCTCTGGGCAGTGACATGCTGCCTGGATAATGCACTTGCTTTAATCAGTTGAAAGTATAACCTTGAGCCCAGGTCTCTACATTTGACATAAGATTTATTTATCTGGGTGGTGTTTTCCTGAGTTTCATTTCTATGTTTAAGTGTTGATTTCTTTCTCAGTGACACATAGGTACTACTTGTAAATTATAAACTTGGCATTCTGGCAACTGTAATAACAAAATCTTGAGCATGAAAATGAAAAACCCTGCCGGGCCAGGTTTTAAATTGGGTCTGGACATACTTCACTTATTTGGTTAGACTGGTAATCTGCTGCCAACAGAAACTTAAAGAAGTGCGTTCTGCAATTAATATGTTAACTATCATTAATGGCTTTGTTTTCTCCAGACCAGCCAGCAACACAGACATTAGTCTTCAGTCTTGATAAACTGGTTCTGAGACATGAAAAGCACAGGAGCTGACAGCATGGCTCCAAGATGCTTTTTGCCCCTCTGAGGTGAAGTAAAACCTGCAACACATAAGCCAACATGGCAGACTTGATCTAATGTGTCAGAGATGACAGGTGACACAAGATTTATGGTGTCCGTCCAAATCTTACTGAGCAAGCAGACAGCTTTCTACTGCCCCTGGGACACAAAGCCTCAACTACACCCACACTGCCCAGTTCCCTGGGTCAGCACTTCATCCACACCAGAAAAAAACGTCTTTCAGAGCTCACTTATTGCACGTACTTTCCTCAGGGTGTAGACACAGGCTAAGGTCAGGGTTGGGGGGAGAGTTAGTTGCTGTTTGCTGTTGGCCCCTATTACACAAGCTCTGGGTATCTTATCTACCTTCTCTTTTTCCTTCACACCATAATTCTCTGTGAGCGATGATTATTATCCTACCCATTTTATCACTGAGAAAATGAGCATGAGAGTCATGACGCAGGGCTCACAGTTACTAGGTAATGGAAATGGTATTGCGCCCTGGTCCTTTTGAATCCAAACACTGCACCTTTAATTAAGCTGCACTACAGGAGTGTACTGGTGGAGTAGTGGCTGGTATGCTGCCTCTGAGGGAGCTCAGTCCACATACATCCCAAAGACCTGAGCTCGTGTCCCAGGTCTAGGGAAACAACCAAGATGAACAACTAAATAAATAAATTTTTAAAAATGCTGCTGCTTCCTCTCTCTCTTGCTGCCTATCTGCTTACTGGCATGCATTCCTGACTGTACCTTTAAAAAAAAAAAATTAAGCTGCATTGCAAATGATCATTTTGCCTACTTCATTTATTCAGGATCATTTCCTGCGGGATACCTCTTCTCGGTGTGTGGCTAGGTACATCTGTGTGGAGATGACCTACTGCTCACCTACAGAGTGGACATTTCCCGAAACATTTCTTTACTTAGCACAATCAAGGGAGAGTCAATCTTGGCTTCTGAAGGGACCTTACACTTCCAAGGGACCTGTTCATCTTCCATCTTGAATCTCCTTGGGGTGATGGAAGACAAACAAACCTTGAATAAGTGGAGCACCACACTGGGGGTGCCAGGCCGCAGTCCCATCACCTCTCGGGGGTCCTAAGCCAGGCCCCTCCCAACACCAGTGCAGCTCACAACAGCAGAGCTGCACCATTCATCTCCATGATCTCATCTTGACTTCAAATACTGTTCTCGGAAAATAAGCTTTCATGTCCCCTCCGCTCTGTGCTGTAACATGAAGAGCAAGAACAGAAGCCCATCCCTGGTTAATTACAGTCCATAAATGCATGGTTCCAATCTGATTGTCCACAAGCCCCAGACTGCTTCTCAGTTTCATCTTAACTTGTGAGGACTTGAGTTGAATTATGTGCAGTGATGGTTAATCTGTAAACAAACAAACAAAAACTCCCAGATGATGAATTCGGGGCATTCACAAGCGTCTCTCAGAGATGAACTTTCAGCCTATGCCTTCCCTGCTCCCACTCCCACTCCCTGCTCTGTCCTTGGAGGGACGTGACTGAGAAGTGCGGTCACAATATCTGTCATCTCATCTTTGACATTGGTCTAGGGCCATGGAGTGACACATGAAAAACTATCACTAAAGCTTTTCTTGAAATTTTGGGTTTAGACTCCCGAGAATCTGCTGTTATGTAACTTTACAAACAACTTAACATCTCCTGGCCTCAGTTTTTTCATTTCTCAGTGAAGAAAACAAAACCTACCACATAGAATTCTGAGAAAGATGAAAGCGGTAATATCTGTGAAATTAAGATGCTCATTAAAGGAAAGTCCTATACTTAAGTTAATTATTATTAGTTCTTACTAAATGATACTGTGGGGCAAGAATAAATTTTACAAGGTTGCTCCAATCACAACACTGAGGCAATCACCTACAGGAGGTACATTGGGACGGAAAGCTTCTCATGGTCATAGCGTCAAAGAAAGATGGCGACACTTCCTAAAGAACTCAATGACATGGAAATGCAATGGAAGGAACACAAAGGCATGCTATCAACTTTAAAGACTGGCTCACAGTTTAAGTGAAGAAAATGAAAATTATGAATGCAGAAAAGGCATTCTTATGTCAACTGGAATGAGAGAACGGGGAGGGTTGCGTGTGAGCAACGGGCTGGGGAGCCAGCAGCAGATGTGTCACCTTGGCCTTGTACCGAGGAGAGCGCGCCTCTCAAGCTACTCTCAGGAGTCTTTTGGGAACCTTCTGGGTCTCTTTATCCTTTTGCTTGGATGGAATTATTCCTATCTACATTCAAATATGATCTAGTGTCGCTCATGTTTAAATCCTTTCCATCACGACCCCACGATGCTCTTTTTACTGTCCATTTCCCTACTCCCCACCTTGAAAAGAGGTTTTGAAAGCAGTGTCTACACTTCCTGACTCCACTGCTGCTTCTATCCACTCTTCCACTCATTCTAGCTCCTACCGCTTGATAAGGTCATTAAAGCCCTTTTGCTTGCCAAATCTCAAATCTCAATCCTCATCCTGCAGGACTTCTCAGTGATTGACTGATGCATGTGACCAGTGGCTCCTTCTAACCCTCTTTGTGGAATCTGTGATTGTATTCTCTTATCTGTCTGTTGGCACCTTTTCTCTTTCCTTTGTTACCACGAGGACTTGAACAACTGAATAAGGGAGTTCCTCCATCTCCCTCTTCTTTTTCTCACTCTGTACTCTGACATTAGGCTGTCTCATCCATTTCTATTGTTTTTTTCCAGCAATCCACAGATTTCCACCATTAGTCCGATGGTACAGATTTCCTATGACTCTCACAGTTCTAACTTGTATTTAATATCTCCACTTGAAAACCCTATAGGTATCATATATCTAACATGTTAAAATGACAATCCCTCTATGGGGCATGCCCTGGTGTAGTAATGGTAGGTCAGCTGCTTCTGAAGGAACACAGTCCACATACATCCCAAGGACTCAGGTTCTGTGAACAAATCAAAAAAAGTAAAATCAAAGAATACTTCTTCCTCCTCTATCTTCCTGCCTGCTACCTCCTTAAAAATAGATAAATGACCATGCCTTGTTCTTCCTCATCCTTCTTGCAACACCTGTCTTTACTTCTGGATTCAGTCAGTGGCACTACCAACAAGCAGCTCAAGTCAGTAGCCTGGAAGTCATTCTCGATACCTTCCTCGCAGTCACCTACCATCATTCACCACGCCTAGTGCCATCACTTCGACCTCCAACCTGTCTCTCAAATTCATTCTTCTGGGTGCACCCTGGTGGCCTAGGGGTCTAGTACACCCTGGGAGCAGCCCCACATACATCCCAAGGTCCTGGGTTCAAGACCCAGGGCCAGGGAAACAACCAATGTGAACAACTAAATACAAAGTGCTTTCTAAAGAGCTTTCTTCCACTCTCTTTCTGCCTGCCTACCTACTTACCTTCATTCCTATTTGCACCTTTCCTTTAAAAACGCAAGCAAAATAAAAAACAAACAACAACCCAAATTCATTCTTCACTGCCATCACCTGTCCACGCTTTCATCTTCTGTCCTTTGAACCGTTGCAGAGAGCCTCTTTTGAGTCTCATTTTTCTCTCTTCCTTCAATTCTATAAAGATGATTTGGAAGTTGGAGTTCTTCAGTGGCTTTCCATCACACTTGCACTCTAATATCCTTCCTGAGGGATTTGGCTGTCTTGCTAGGCTATTTTCTTGTATTAAAGGCAGGCAGGCTGGCAGGAAGGGATTGGAAGAAGCAGCACTTTTATTTAGTTAGTCGTTTATTTTGGTCCCCCCACCCTGACCCAGGTTGCAACCTGCACCCTTGGGCTTTACATGGACCACAGCCCAGCGGTCTCAGCCTCCTGAGCCACAGAGCGCACCTTGCTAGGCTGTTTTCCAGTCACAGTCTCCCCTACTAATTACACTTCAGCGGCACTTCTCTCTCATTCTCAGTCAGGCTTTTTCTGGCTGGAGGGCCCCTGCACGCACCATTTCCTTTACACGAACTTTTCTTCCCCTCTCAGGCTCTGCCTCACTGTGCCCTCCCTGCCCTGTTCCCTGGCTAACTTCTCACCGTAAGATCTCAATATCCTCTCCCCCAGAGGCCTTTTGTAACCTTCTCATCTATAATAGCCCCCTCACAATTCTTTCTCCTATTTATGACAATTTGCAATCATACACCTTACTAGTATGCTTATGTGTTAAATATTTCCCCCCATAGACTGAAAGCCCCAATGAGATCAGAAGTCATGTGTTTTGTCACCACTGTATACTGTTCCTACCAAAGTGTCTGGGACCTCTGAGGCCCTTCATAGATATCTGCTGAATGGTGAATAAGCCAATATCCTCCTGAAAGATATAACCTACTACAAAAACGAACACCAGAGCCCCAGTGAAGAAAATACTTGTTCCACAGCTCACGTCAATCTGCCTTTGGATTGTTTGTCATCTCATTTCTAACTCTAAAATCGTCAGGTCCTACTCAGCATTCCCTATCTGGGGGCTCCCCTTTGGAAACCCAGGTTCAACCCCCAAGGTATCCCTAAGTGTTTCTCAGGTCCACTTCTCTCCACTACCAGGCACCTCTGCTCCCTCCCCTGGGGTTGTCCTTAGGGTGTTTCCATATGGTAAGCCCCAAGGACCATTTAATGCTGCCTTTTCACCTTCACTGAGCTACTAAGTATCAATTTGGAATCTTTCCTTTTCAAGTTTGAGAACCCAACCCAAGAGAGTAGGAACACAAAGGAGGCCCATGAGTCCTACTCGCCCTGGAGGAACCAGGCAGAGGTCGCAGCCAGAGACCTGCAAGTAGGGCCCTCTAGCTCGCTGGCTCTGGCTCCTGTCACCCAGTTCAGCCTCTCCCCTCCTGGGACTGCATTTTCTCTGCTGCAGTCACCTTTTCTCCATGAATTGGGGGGCATGGCTACAACAGGTCCAGGGTTTTAGGCCTATGTCCCACCACTGCGCACCCCCCCCCACCCCCGCACTGCCCAGAGAGGAAGAGGTCTGCTTACAGCTCTGCTTAGAGACCCCTGAACAAGAGTGTTAGCTCAGCAGCCACGCACTCCACCTGGGGCATCTCCTGGTCCTATGCAGCCAGGAGTGTAGTGACAGCTAAGGAGTGGTGAGGAATCTTCTGACACAGGATGAAGGAGCTACCAGAAAAGGGGACAAGGTGTACCCTGCGGCTCAGGTGGCTGAGGCAGCTAAGGTGCAGACCAGGTAATGCCCAAGGACTCGAGTTCAAGATCTGGGGGCAGGGGGCGGGGGAGAAGAGGGGACAGATGTGTAGAGGTCAACATTAAAATGTTCACAATGATGTGTCCCATACAGAAATGGTGAGGCTGCTGGTTATAGGCTGAATCGTGTTCTCCTCCACACCAAAGATACAATGAAGTCTTAGCCTCCATTCCAACTTCTCAAGAATATGACCTTTTTTAGAAATAAGTTCATTGCAGATATAACTAGATAAGATGGAAGTCCCACTAGAGTAGTGTGAATCCTTATATAATTGGTGACTTACAAGAGAGGAAGAAATTGCCTAAGTTCTTTGTGACACTTGTTAAAGAAACACGAGGCAGATTTTACTAAGGGGTTCTACCATGTCAGCTGTAGGTACCACTGCAGAGGGGTTTGGTAGTTGGGAAGGGAGATTGGATTCAACTTCCAACAAGAAGGAGAAGAGGGGATTTATAGCCAGGGAGCAGACTAAGGGGCCAGTGGAGGGAAAATGACTAAGAGGAAATTTCAGAGATCAGTAGGGATTCCTTGCTAAGCTAACCTAACAGGATTCTTGCTGAAGAAAGGTTAGGGCAGTCAGATACCACCTGGGGATAGTGGAGGGTATCACAGGTGATCAGGTAATGAGGCTGGGGGAGCCTGGCTAAAATGAGATGATGAAAACGATGTGGAATCCGAAAGTCGAGACCCACCTGAAAAGAGGAGCCCAACAAAGTCTAGAATTTTGTCAAGAAGAGACTCTTCCTCAGGGAAAACACATGTGAATATGGAGCAGAATGGAGTGATATCTCTAGAAGACAAGGAATACCAAGGATGGCCAATTATCACCAGAAATTGGGAGAGAAGCATGGAGCAGGCGCTTCCTCAATGCTTTCAGGAGGAACCAACCCAGCTCATGCCTTGATCATGAATTTCCAGCCTCCAGAATTGTGAAACTATGTATCTGGGCCTCGTTTCCAATTCTGAATAGACTTTTACCTCCTAAGCTCAGAATTGCATGTAGTTTCTTATAAAACCTCCCTCTCCTTATACTTCTGACCAGTTCTAACTATACCTCATGCCCTTTTGGGGGGTCAAAACCAAGTCCATCATGCACCCCTGTGGCTCGGTGGCTAAGGTGCAGGCCATGTGAAGCCCAAGGACCACAGTTCAAGACCTGGGTTGGGGTGGAGACGGAAAGGGGCAAAAAAAAAAAAAAAAGACCATTAGAGCCTGTGAGTCTGGAAAGAGAGGTTAATGACTTTGCCATTACATCTGCTCCCAGTGCTCCTCTCTCTTCTCTCCATCAGCCACCATAAGCCACAACCCCAGTGTAAGCGCTGGCCAACACAGGATCACACTGCCAGGGGCCTCTCTTACTAATGGGGAGAGACTTCTTTGATGAGGTTGACTCGACACTGCCTGTTAAGTTGGGCATTTATATTTTTCATTGCAAAGAATAATTTGGCATTCAATTTTATACATTCCTATCTTTGAGGTTTATTAGTGAGTCAGTAACTGAATCCTTTTTGCTTTGAGTGGTGAATTAACTTAAGATTCTGAATCTGCAAAGGTAACAGTCAAAATGTCTGGGGAGGAGGTGACACCTGTGTCCATGACATTATATTATTCTTTCCCACTGAGATGGCCTCCTGGAAAAAAGCAGACTCTGGTCATTGCCCTCTCTCCTTCCCATGGTTCCTGCGCCTCAGTCCCAATTGAGGATTTAAAGTAAATGTGCTTTTATCCTTAAAAGCTGCTCTGATTTTATCACTAATTAAGTACTACCACTACAAACCAGGTCATGAACCCAGGTCCATGTGCCTGCCTCTTAGCTACCTGAACCATGGGGGTATGCCAGCACTAATTAATTTTTATCCTATAGGAAGTAAAATATTCCCAGCAGATTAACTCCACCACTATGTAGTGGTTGTTTCAAATTCCCCAAAATACCTGTTTTTGAACATCGTTTTTTATACCACTAAAGTAGTTATGCACATCTGATTGCGCGCATGGATGCTTGGCTTCAAATGAGTTGCTTTTACAACATGGTAACCTGGTGCCATATGTTGGGCAAATATCTTAGCCATAATTCACAGGCAACTGACACATTAATAGGTCCTCTGCCATTCTCATTGTGGAGACTGTGTTAGTGGCCTTTGTCTACCAGGGATCTGACAGAGGGCAGGATTAGCTCACTGACGCTCAGAACACAATGACTTTGTGAAAACAAAGCCAAATAAACGAGACAGCATCCACAGGCACCTGGCTAAATATCTCTTCCAATTAAAAAATAATAATAATTATTTACTATTCAAAACTTGCTATTCCAGGAAAGCAGCAACTTTTCAAGACCCTTTCAACTGGGCCTTTCAGGTCCTGGGCCAGGGTCTGGACCCTAAGATATTACGCACTTCTCCACAAGTGTAGCTCTGGACAATGCTACTCCAAAGTCAGTGCTCGAAATGAACTCAGCACTCTTGTCTGACCAGCCCTGGCTTCCAAGTGGACACCTGGGAATGGGCTCCAAGGAGGAGAAATTAAATGTGCCCAAAGGGAAAAGACAGAATTGAAATTAACAGTCTAGAAAGGACTCTGAAAACAGGGACAAAATAAGTCAATGGAAAAAAAACAACTCAGCACTAAGATTTATCAGAAAATCTAACAGAAACACTGTGCCACTGAATCGAACATTATCTATGTATGGGTGTTTCATTTGCTAGGAGTTTGCACTGCCAGCCAGCTTGAAATACTACCCAAATGCAAGAGGACAAAGGGAGAAAACCATTTTCCACCTTATAAAATGGGCACATACAGATCACACAGTGCCCCGTGGCAAGGTGAACATCTACATGGAGTCACACCGTCCAAACAAATTCCCAGGAGGAAGGGATCAAGTGTCATAGAGAGAGAGAAGAATAAACAAAGCATGGGAAACAGCAAGAGAGGCAGAGAGCCAGTGTGTATTCAGAAAATACTTAATGAACCTGCTCCAGTAAACTACTGCCACTTCATCAAGCTGGGTCATTTTTTGGCAGATTGTCTAAATTTGATGGGACCTCAGTTTCTTCATCAGGACTGTTGTGGAATTTAAATAAAATATGTATGTAACTAGGAACATCAGAGACACAGCATGCACTTGAAAATATAAACTCCAGGCACACTCTGATGGCCTAGTGGGTTATTTCACTGGAGGTACAGTCCACAGACATCCCAAGGTCCCAGTTCAAGATGGCAGGGGGTGTTGGCTGGGTGGGGGAGCAACCAAGATGAGCAACTGAATAAAATAAAGTGCTAAAACACTTTTTCTTCCTCTCCCTGCTTGCCTGTCTGCCTAAACACCTTCGTTCCTGCCGTACCTTTCTTTAAAAAAGCAACAACAAAAAAACAGATAATGCTAGGATTATGTTATGTTATGGGCGTGCCCTGGTAGAGTAGCAGTTTGGTCCACAGACATCCCAAGGACCCAGGTTTGCATCCTGGGGCCTGGGAGAACAACCAAGATGTACAACCAAATAAGATAAAATGCTTCCTCCTCTCTCTTCTTGCTTGTCTACTCACCTTCATTCCTGACTATGCCTTTCCAAAAACACCCCCAAAACCCAACAAAGGTGAACCCTGGTGGAGTAGTGATTGGGTCAACTGTCTCTGAAGGATGCAGGCCATATACCCCTGGGTTAGAGTCCAGGGCCCAGGGAACAACCAGTGTGAACAACTAAATAAAAATAAAATAAAGATGCTTCCTCCTCCTCTCCCTGCCTGCTTGCCTACTACTGCTTTCATTCCTGCCTGAATCTTTCCTTTAAAATAAGAAAAGAAAATATAAAATCCTTCCCTGCTTTCCTGCAGGATAAGCTGAGATTGTGTTGGGGCTGTGAGGAGGCATGTTATGAAGCACCCCAAAGTCGAAGACTGCAACTTTAGCTGATTCTCAAAAGCCATTCTTCACATAGCTATTATTAGACCTGGACCTCAACTGGGGCTTTTGCAAACTTTTTCTTTAAAGGGCAGAGGGGAATATTCTGAGCTTCCCAGTTCCTTACTGTTTCAACTAGCAGTTCCCCTCAGTCACTATAGCAGGAAAAGCATCCAGAGATAATCCATAAACACGTAAGCTCAGCAGGGTGCCAATAAAACCTTGCGTTGAGCATTTACAATTGAATTTCACACAACTTTTATATGTCACAAAATAGTGTTCACTTTTTAATGTGTTTTTTTTTTTCAACTATTTTAAAATGTGACCACATTTCTGAGTTCCCTAGTCATACAGAACCAGCTAACAGAACTGGGTTTGGACAGGGGGTTGAAGTTTGCTGACCCTCGTTTTGGACACTGGATTATTTTAATTATATTAATTCTCTCCTTTAATTCAAATCTCAACCCCATAAGTTAGTAGCAGGAAGGGAACTCATTTTACAGAAAAGGAAACTGACCTTGGCATCAGCTGTGTGACCTTGAGCAAGTTTCTCACCGTTTCTCTGCCTCAGGTTTCTCATCCACCTTGTAGGCCTGAGACAAGAGTGAGTTCAGACACCTAAAGAGCTGAGAATGGTGCCTAACACTTAAACACACCTCATACATATGAACTGCCACCTCCTCAAACATTAAAAACTCTTCTATGACAATCTTTAATGATCACATGGCATTCTAGATAGATTTTCAAGATTTTTTTTAACAAAATCTCTCCTGTTGGATATTTAACTTATGCTTTATTTTCTTTCCTCAAAAGAAATGCATCATTATTTTTGAAAAAATTGTAAAGTGGAGATACGAAAAACAGAAATTTCTCATAATGCCATTATGCAGAGATGATAACTGCTGTCATCATTATGATCAGTGTTTTTCCAGGTTTATTCTTATCTTTAAGCAAAGCTCGGGTGACATTGTACATGCTGGTTAATAACATGAATTTGCACTTATCATGATAATGAAGGCTTCTCAACCTCTAAGCTCTTGGACTCAGAACTCCTGCTCTCTGACTTCTGTTATCCCACTGCTCACATCTCTTCCCATAAGGAAGGACCATCTGGTCCACTTGGCATCATATTCACACACGTATATGGTCACTGTTAGCTCCCACTGCAAGCCTGAGTGATCACCTCCAAACAGCACAATTAAGGGGACTCTTCAAAGCAGAATGAAGCAAAGCAGTCCTGTCTGAGCAACCAAACCCTGACATCTTTATTTCACTTTCTTGAAGTACCTGACCAATTATTATAGGTGAAGACTAGTATTTATCATTTAAATGGCAACAACTCTTAAGTGGCTCTGGTGAGGGCAAGTTCAGACATCATAGCTAAAACTTGGCTGGAAGTAGATGCCCCTTTGGAATATTATTTGAAGTACTGAGTTGAGTTACACGAAATGCCAAATTATCTCTTCCACTACCCAAATACCATTTTTTTTCTACTTCTCTTCCCCTTTTATGTTATCAAGGAGGTAGGATGAAGACTTGAGAACTTAATTTTTGATCTGCTCTGGATTAAACTGCAGTTTACAGGACTAAGGTCCATTTTCACATAATTGAGGAAACTCTTATAAGGTCGGAGTAATGGATTTTCTGTTAGTCTAGACATTTTGACAGTTGACTGAAATTCTAAACATCTCAACATGATGGGTTGGGCTGCTTTTCTGATTCTGCTTACCATCAGGCACACCTGGGACCATACACCTGCCTGATCTGAAGAGGCCACGGATCTGTGACCTGATATTCTTCCCACTGTCTAGGTGATGAAAAGAAAGTTGGAGGTACTTACCTGTTTTCAATAAGTGTCTACTACTCTTGAAACTGAATAACATGTATGGGTGAAGAGTCCCTACTGCCGCTGCGGCGGCGCATGAGCAGAGTGCTGTGGCTGTGTCCTATGTGCTCAGAGAAGGGCCACTTGCCTTTGATCTAGGAGAGCGCTGAAGCAAACAGAGGCAGAGACTTGAACGCAAACATGAAAAACAGCTTCCCACCTGGGAGTCCATGGCAGGTTCAGGCATATCCATTCCTCCGGCAGCGAGCCGCTGGTTCCCAAAGGTTTACCCCAGAATGGCAGTGGTGGAAGAGTCTGGGGGAAACATGAAAACAGTGAACCCCTCATGCTACACTCTACCTGCTCCAACGTGACCCCCTGTCAGAAAACCTAGCATGGCACATTGTCAATGAGCTGTCAGATATCTTCTTTTGTTTTATGTATTTCCAGTGAAAATTGACAAGGATAGTCAAGGTCCTTTTAAAATACACAGGGATGAGGCACCTTGGTGGAGCAGCGATCGGGTCAATCTCTTCCAAAGGAGCACAGACCACATATCCCTGGGTTTGAGTCTTGGGTCCGGGGGGAAGTATGCAGTGTGAACAACTAAATAAATATAAAATTTAAAAAACGCTTCCTCCTCCTCTCTCTTCAAGCCTGTCTGCTTGTCATCATTCCTTAAAAACAAAACAAAAGAAAACAAAAAACCCACCACACACAGGGAGCAGCAGTTCTTGAACACTTATGCCAATGACATTCCCTGCACGGTTACATTTGTGGTTTATCCAACTTAATCTCAGAATAATTTGGGGAAAGAACTTATTTACAGGCTCAACCAGAGGCATGGACTTTGGAGGGCTGGTAACACAACCAGGGACAAATATCACAAGGGCAGGGCTCAACTTGGGAGCAGAGCCCCCACCTCCATCCCAGGTCCCCCAGGATGGCAGTGCTGCCTGTTTGAGCACAGCCCATGGCACAGCCTTCTTAGCACCAACAGGCAGGTGAGCAGATGCCTTGCCGGAGAGCAGCCAGAATAGGGCAGCCAGGATGGAAGCATTGTTCGGTTGCAGTCTGATCCAGCAGCTTTTTTTTCTTAAACAAACAGATGTGTTCATAGGCAGGCCTCTCATTCATCTCTT
The DNA here is from genome assembly GCA_004363575.1 of Solenodon paradoxus. Classification (NCBI taxonomy): domain Eukaryota; kingdom Metazoa; phylum Chordata; class Mammalia; order Eulipotyphla; family Solenodontidae; genus Solenodon; species Solenodon paradoxus. The sequence goes on along the minus strand of RJWH01000214.1, from coordinate 217,081 downwards.
GTGTTTGGACACAATTGGCAGATTGGCCCCAGGACAGGGTCGTGTGTTCCTGTGCGTACACACACACACACACACACACACACACACACACACACACACACACACGGTGCAGAGGCCCAGGAGGAGGTGCCTAAATAGCAAGGAGCAGGAGAAGGAACTAGTGGTGGGGACAGCGGTCTCGGCCTCCAGCATGGGGCAGACCCCAGCAGCACCTGTGAGCCGCATCTGCATTAAATGAAAGCATCAGGAAGCACCAAACTGCACTTCTGTTACTGTTGGTTTGTTTTTCCAGGGATTCCCCGCCACACATGGACTGGACACATGGCTGCTGGAACCGGATGCCTCAGCCCATGGGGAAGGCTCCCTGGGTTCAGAGGTCACTCAAGGACAGGCAGCTCAAAGCTTGTGCAAGGAGCTCATCCGCTCTCCTTCCAGAAGGGAGTGCATGGTGGCAGCATGCCCAGAACCATGTGTGTGCGTGCGTGCCCAGGTTCGCACAAGCACGCCTGCCTCTGCATGTGTGAGCGTCGTGCAGGCCTGAGTGTGCACAGGTGTCCCTTGTGCAACGAGTGTGCTTGCTGGGAGGTGGGCCGGGGGCCTGGTTCTAGCCAGCCTGGCGGCTCCCCGGGTTACAGCAACACTTGGTCTGTCCCTTGAGGACACTGGTGTAGAAAGGGAGGACAGGGATTCAGTGTTGAAAAGGACAATTGTGTCTTTCTGCCCTTCTTTCCTAATTTTCCAACAGAGTCTATATAATCTGGGAGGAGAGATAAGGTCCAGACCCTCATCATAATAGCAAGTGTGAAGGGGATGACAGTAGAAGCACGACTGTCTCCAGAATTTAGAGGCGCTAGAATGGTGTGCAGGAGGGCAGGGGTGCAGAGCTGGGGCTGGTTTCTCTCTGTGGAACTTTCATGAAAGTGCGGTTGCAGGACAGCTGCAGCACAGCCCGGTGGCTGAGCAGGCCAGTCCGCCCCGAGCCGTCCAGTGCATCCCAAGGACCCCGATCTGAGACCCAGTACAAAAACCCGGGGCTGGGGTAACAACCAAGATGAACAACCAAATAAAAATAAATTAAAAAATGCTGCCTCCTCTCTCTTCCTGTCTGTCAGCCTATTTGCCTTCTATTCTGCCTGCCCCTATGCTTTAGGAAAAAAATGTAGCTGCTTAAAACAACACACATTTATTATCTCATGTTTCTTTGGATCAGGAATCCAGGTTGGGCTTAGCAGGTTTCCTCCCTGCTGACCGTCTTTCATAAGGTGGCCATGATGGTGACGATGCCATCTCATCTGAAGGTCCCCCTGGAGGCAGGCTGGTGCCAAAGGTGGCTCACAGAACTGGGTTCCTCACAGGCCATTGGCTGGAGGTCTCCCTCTGTTCCTGCTTGCATGGCCCTTACCGGATGGCTCACAGGTGTGAGAGAGGGCTCCCAGAAGACGTTGCATCTTCATGGAACCTAGCGACCGAAGTAATAGCCCAGTGCATCCTGCTTACCTGCCTTCGGCCAGTGCAGTCCACGTACATCCCAAGGATCCGGGTTTGTGTCCGTGGGCGGGGGTTGGGGAGAACCAAGATAAAAAACTAAATACAAATAAAGAGTTTCTTCTTTCTGTCTTCCTGCCTGTACCTCTCCTTAAAAAAAAAAAAAAAAGAGGCAATAGTCCATTACTTCTGCCACGTTCTGCTCTTCAGAACCATACCAGGAAGTCCAGCTGTGGAGCCATGGGACACGCTGCATGTCAGTTTCAGGCTGAGACCTGAGTCATGAACAGGAGTCAGGAGGTGAGGGAGAGAGGACTGCTGCTGGGGTCAGCATGGCCAGGCAAAGGGTTCACATGCATGGGAATATGTGAAACCTCTGAACCCAGATTCGTGAAGGTGGACTTTACCCTGAAAGAATGGAGAGTCCAAAGTTGGAGGCTAAATTTTAAAGTTTGGCTTTTGAAAGAAAACACTGCTCTGGAAAGAATGGAGGGAGTGAAAAGAGAGAGAAGGATGTCCTGAGTGGCAGTGATGAAGAGTCAGGGAGGAGTGCTGAGCTGTTAAGGAGCTGGGATCTGTTAGGGTAGGGGCCAGCTGGACGATTGTCTCCCCGTCTGTCCAGCATAGGGCAGGCAGCAGGGAGTTTGGGAACTGCAAGTTTTCTGGTCTGAGTAACTCAATAGAGCCATTCTCTGAGATAGGAAATGCAGAGGACAAACAGGGCTAGGAACTTAGTATTTGAGAAGATGGAGTTTGAGAGTAAATGCTCAGTATACAGTTAAAATGTGGGGTTCTGAAGAACCCCCCAGACAGTGAGAGATACAGGTTGCTTCATTCCTGCCTGCACCTTTCCTTTCCTTGACGTCTGAACTTGGCCCTGGAGCAGCAAGATGTGCAAGTCCTCACTGAATGACCACAGGTTCTCAAAAACTACTTTAAGCCACATGATATACAAGGGAACTAGGCCCTGACTCATGTTACATGAAAGGACATTGAATAGAAGGTGGCCGGCTGTCAACGTCCGGCTCCTCTTGCCGTGCCCAGTGTGGCTCCACCTCCTCACCACTTGCCTTTGTCCCTGGCACTTTAACTCTGGTCCCCAGAAGCCCATTAAGAACCCTTCTGGCTCCTTGGGGACCCAGGTCTCCAAAGTGCCACAACCAAGCAGCAGCCTTCCCAGGATGAGGTCTCCAGAGCCCCTAATGGTGTCTTGCTCCCTCCCTTTCCCTCCAGACCAGCAGCATATTCCCAAAGATTATCTCTTAGTTTCTGGAAATTTCCTTCAAGGTTCTCTACTCACCAACTTCTCCAGGACTTGAAGTCATTTCTCATTCTCCCTTTTCTTGTTACCCTTAAAAACAGGAATAGAGGTTTTACCTTTGTTTTTTTAGCATTTACTCCTCACCAGGAAATGAAAATAACAAATTTAGGGCAGCAAGTAGGTCACAGCTCCCCTCCTGGCTCAGGGGCAGCCTTTCCAGCAAGCACACACCTCCGCATCTTCAGGTCCAGCAGCTAGCTCCCAACAAAAGAGACTTTTTGGGCTCTCCTCACTGGGCAGTATATGCCTCCTTTCATTGGTCAGACCCACCCAGGGTTTCACTGGGGTCCTAGAGTGTTTCTTTAAAATTGGTCTAATTTTGGTCCATCCTCGTGGAATAGGAGTTAGGCCCATTGTCTCTGGCCAAGCACAGTCCACATACATCCCAAGTATCTGGGTTCTTGGGGGGGGGGTGCTGGGGTGGGGGGTTTGTGTGGTGATGGTGGGGATGGGGAGGAATGACAACCAAGATGAATAATTAAATAAAATTTAATCTCAATCTCAACCTAGTTAACAGAGATAAAAATAAAATGAAATAACCTTTTGGTTTTGATCTCTCAAAATGACAAAATGAATGAATGAAACAAAGCCTGCTAATGCCCACTTGGCCAGGTTGCTGTGCCACTCACCCCACACTGCTGGTGTGCTCTCATGGAGTGACTTCAGGATGTGCATATCCTCCCAGGTGGCTCCACATCTGGGGTGGAATGGGATGAGTCCAGCCTTGTAGCCATCTTAGTAGCAAATCCTCAGGCAGTCATCGCTCTGCAGCCCTCTGGCACTTGGTTGGGTAAACAAAACAGGGAAATCCCAGGGCCTCTGGAAGATGCAGTCACTAAAGCGATTTTTTTTTTTTTTTAAAGGAAAGGTACAGGCAGGAAGAGAGGGGAGGAAGAAGCATTTTATTAATTTTTATTTAGTTGCTTATCTTAGTGTCCCCAACCTTACTCCCACCCCTCAGCTGGGTCTCTGGGATATATCTGGACTGTGCTTGGTCAGAGGCAGTGGACCTAACTGCTACTCCACCAGGGAGCAGCTATAAAGCTGTTTAAAACTATTCATATTGTGTTCTGGGGGAAGCAGGCTACACAAAAGGTGTCACCCCCACTCCCCCACTCCCGTCAGCAGCAGTCACCAAATCTAGATACTTTCCCCTTCCATAGCTCTCCCCACCTGACCTGGTCTTCCCCTTTCTTTTATAAAAGATCTTAGAATCCTCTGCTTCTGCTGTCAAACCCCCTTGCTCCAAGCCCTTGTCTCCCCTGCCGCCACCCCCAAAGCCCCATAGTGCAGGGTGGGCTGTGGAAAAGCAGTCTGGGGACAAAGCAGGTGTCTCCCGGAGCGGTTGCAATTTGCATCTCAGTGGAGCCCAGCCTGACCCCTGACCCCTGCCTGTGACCAGTGGAGGTCTGGGGCTCTGAAGCCCAAGGAATCTTCAATATTCATGTCAGTTTAATTCAGAGTCTAAAAAGGCATCTCAGTGCTCCGGCTATGCTAGTGCCCTGAAATTGGACAGCAAGATGTGTATGTGCTGGGGTGCATTTTTCCTGGGAGGGTGTTTGTTGCTTTCCTCAGATTCTTTAAGGGGCTTCCAACTGCCGGAGGCTGGAGAATGTGAGGTCCTGAGTGCAATAAGCCACGAAAATCCTGTAGGAGGGAGATGGGTAGGAGGAGGACATCCGCTGGGACTTAACAAAGAGACACTGGAGTAGTGGGGGTGGGCAGGGCTAATAGTTCTTGTGCTTTTACTGTGGGTTAAGGATTGTTCCAGACTAAGCATTACAACCATTAGTTAATTCTTACAACTCTACAGATAAATGATTGTTTTGCCTTTGTAGGTCCATCCATGTAGTAAATATTTATTGAGCCATCAAAAGCATACCATTAACAGTGTGACCCGGTGAAGCAGGTGTTGAGTCTGCCACCTCAGGCCGGACACAAGGGACAACAACCAAAATGAGCAATTAAATAAAGTATGGTGTTCCTTCCTCCTCTCTCTTCCTGCCTGTCTCTGCTTGCCTTCATTCCTGCTTGCAACTTTTCTTTAAAAAAAAGAAAAAGAAAAAAAGGGCAAAGATGAAAAGGAAACACGATTGATCAGTAATGTTGAATACCGGCTTCCTGAATGATCAGAGCAATCTGCTCTTTGTTTGCACAATGAGAGCTTTATCTTGCCAGACCTCAGCAGCCTAGCAGGCCAAGGGGCAAAGTCTGGCTACTGACTGAAGTTCTGAAGATGGTGGAAGGCAGGTCTTTGACTGGGGGAAAGTTGCTTAGGATTGGGTGATATTGTGGGTTAATAGATACAGAAAGGCAAGGATTTCTTAAGGGTCTTGACAGCATGCCATGTGAAAACCTAGAAGCTACTTGACAGCTTAGCATTCTTGGAGGGAGTGTGTAAGTCTGACTACAGTTGTTTGTGTCTTCACACCCTGCATTTGTTGGCCTCTCTCTATTTACCTGACCTGCTTCTAATCTTTGGCACAGAATATGTAACATTATGAGATGCCTGAAATGCTTGCCAGTATGGATCAAGTCGACAGACTGAGGCTGCAGGGAATGAATGATCCTTGAATCATGTCACTACTCCCAGCCACCCCCGCCTTCCCAATTTAGTTCATGTGTGTATTCTCAACTTTTCAATTAGATTAAAAACCTTTACTAGGGGCACACCCTGTTGGCTTTGTGGTTAAGGTTACCGATGCAGTCTACACACATCCAAGGATGGGGTTTGCATCCCAGGGATGTGGGTGCAGGTGGGAACAACCAAGGTCAACAAATAAATGAAATAAAAATGCTTCTTCTTCCCTTCTTTCTATGCAAAGTTATTTTATGCCTTGTCACTCTAGGTCCTCAGCCCCCATTTTCAGGAAACAACTAACTAGTCTTCTGTTACTAAAGATTATTTGTATATGTTGTTTGATTTCAGACCAATGGAATCCTAAGGCATTATTCATTTTTTTGCTCGACTCTTTTTTACTCGGAATAATTATTTTGAGTCTTTTATATTGCTGTTTAAATCAATAATCAATGTATTGGTGAGTATTTCACTGCACAGATGACATCACACATTACTCTCCTGTTGAGGCCAATGGGTTGGGCTCCAGTTTTTGACTATATAAACAAAACCGCAATGAACATTCATGAAGAAGTACTTGTGCAGAATATGCGTTTGTTTCTCTTCAGTAATTAATTTGTAAGTGTTAAATGGCTGGGTCATAGGGTAGAAGAAACATGTTAAACTTTTAGAGAGCCCGCTGAACTCTTTTCTAAAGTGGTTGAATCATTTTACATTACCATCAACAGTATGTATGTGAGAATTCCACACACATAGGATGCTCTGCATCCTCACCAACACTTGGTACAGTCAGTCTTTTTCTTCTTTTTTTAGATTATAAAAGTTTTAGCTATTCACAATGCTACATTTATTGCATTCCCTTAGAATGGAGACGTGTTTATGTACCCAGTTTGCACAGATAAAACTTTATACAAATTATGTGTAGCACATAAAGGCTCTTGGTACAGCTAAAATTCTGACGCTACAGTTAGGGAGGTCAGTCTTTGTATTATTATTTTACCCCGGCCCCAGGTCTCAAACTGAGGTCCATAGGCTTTCCATGACCTAAGCCACAGGTTAGTCCTTTTGTTTTTAGCCTTTCTCAGAGGCTTGTGATGGAATCTCATTTTGGTTGTAGCTTGTTTTTCTGACTAATGATGTTGGGCATCTCTTTGTACAGATTTTAATACTCATGTGTCTCTTTAGTGAAGTGTCCATTCAAATTATTTGCCCTTTTTTGTTAGACTTTTTATCTTGTTGGACTGTGAGAGTTTTTATGGATTCTGGATTCAGGTCCTTTATCAGAGATAACTGCTAATGCTTTCTAGTGTCTGGGGGTTTATCTTTGCCTTCTCTGAATACTATCTTTTTAATACCAATTCCTTTTGGCAGAGACTAGGTCTGGCAGTCATTCTCCTCTCCTTTCCTAACAGAGGCCTTTGCCATAAACATATTCCACTAGATCCTTGGTTAGGCCAAGAAATGTACAAGGCTAATTTCTCTCTTTATATTTATTGGAGTCCTTTAGCATCTTCTGATCCATGAGCACAGTATATGTGAAGTGAAGAAGTTTGTTGAGTTGGTTTATTTTCCCTCTAAATGAGGAATGTTAGAATTTATCAAATTGTTTTGCATCTGTTAATATCAGCATATAATTTTCTCTTCTATTCTGTTAATGTGGTGACATATTTGCTCAGATTACAGAAGTTTTAACTTTATTAATTGTAGTTTATTAATATTTTTGATTAAAGACCCCTGCACGTGTCTGGTCCAAGTTCAAATGAACATGGCAGACAATGTCTGCTTCCCTGCAGCTGCTGCCAGTCTCCAGTGGCCTAAGGGAGATTCCAAACAAGTGCTACTGCTGCAGGGCTCAGTGAGCCCCTCAGCCACTTGGGGTTGTGGCCATGCCCTCAACAACAGTCCAGCTCTTGAAATGACAGGGAGGGGTTTAGATGTGCCTTGCCTCAGTGCTAGGGTTAGTGGCTGCTTCCTATAGATATGACTCTTGGCTTTTCCAGAGTTCTCTTTATTACCTAGCAAATCCTCCATTATTCCACTTTCTTGCTATAGTTTGGTTAATTTTGTTTGTCAAACTTGGCTGAGCCATGGTGCTCAGATATCTAGTCAAGTTATTCTGGATTTTTCTGTGAAGGAGGTTTGGGGATGAGATTAACATTTACACCGGGAGACTTCGAGTGAAGAAGATGGTCCTCCAGAATGGGGGTGGGCCTCACTTAATCAGTTGTAAAGGCCTTAATAAAGACTCACAGGCGCACTCTAGTGGCCTAGTGGGTAAGTTCACTTACATTCCAAGGACCCAGAGCCAGGGAAACAAACAAGATGAACAACTAAATAACATAAGGAAGTGCTTCTTCTCCTGCCTGCCAGTCTGCTTGCCTGCAATCCTGCCTGCACCTTTTCTTTAATTAAAAAAAAAAAAAAAAGAGAGAGTAAAGAATAAAGACTCACCTCTGCACAAGAGATTCTGCGAGGAGACAGCCTTTCAACCTGAACTGCAACTGTTTGCCGGGTCTCCAGAGGGCCAACCCACCCTGTGGATTTTGGATTTATTAAGTCTCTACAATCAAATGAGCGAATTTCCTTAAAATATTTCTATGTGCATTGATACATGATGTGTACACACACACACACACAGTCACACAGTTTCCTGCTAATTGTTTCTTGAGGGAATTCTAATACATAAGTTCTTTGCATTAAACTACCCCTCTTCGAATTGCCGTGTGTTTTCAGTCTTTCGATTAGACCCCTGGAAAATACTCTTCTGTTCCCCTCTGAACTACTAATCCATGTGTGCCTCCTGACCCAGCACCTTTACATGCTTGTCTAGCAGACATTCCAAACAAGTCCAAAAATAAACTCCTGATGTTCTTCCCACAAGTTGACGCCATTTTCAGGGAGGTCTCTGCAGATGAACCCATTTACAATTACATTCCATCTCCCAGGAGTCCTAATCAGACTTCCATGGCCTTGTCTTTGCTTGTTATTTTACTATAATCTGTTACTATATGTTATTTACTTATCACACTTACTGGTAATTTGTCCATTAGAATAGATTCCATGTGAGCAGGAAGGTGGTATCTGTGTGTTTATATAGTTGTATGCCTACAATCTGAAGCAATGCTTAACAATCAACGAATCTTCACCTTCTTTTACTATGGTCTATAATGCTATTTTTTTTTTTTTTTCATTGTGTTGTTTAAGAAGTATTCCTTTTCCCAAGTTCATGAATACATCCTAGTTTCTCCTAAAAACATTTTGTCTTTTACACTGAGGTGGTTAAGTCACCAAGAATTTATTTTTATGTATGGTGTGAGGTAGGGTTCAATATTTTGTTTTTATCCCCTACCCAGCAGACTGTATTTTTATCATATGTGGCTTGGGGTTTTTATTTCTTTACTTTTTGCAGTCATTTCCCTGTGAATGGCTCAGCATGATGATTCTATAATAATGAAGCAAAATAAAGTATCAACCCCACAGTTTTATTTGTAAAGAACAAAGCATGAAAAGTCATATTTAAATGTACTCTAAAACCTGAAAAACCCACGTCAGTTTCTCTGATATGTATGTTAAAGTGCTTGATATCACAATACTCTTTAAATTTTATATTATGTTCACGAGGGGAAAAAAAAATCCAGTTATGATGCATTTTGTTAACATAACAAAGAAAAACAATATAATTTAAATGCAGAAATACTCATTAACAACAACAAAAAAGAACACGAGGTACATTTATACACGGTTCAAGTGTAACACAGGGTATTTCTATGTGCTCACACCCTCAGGTGACTGACAGCAGGAAGTCCTAACCATACCTTCTAGTGTCCACAAGACTTGCTTTTTGTGACAGTCTGGCCACATACACATTCATTCAGGTACCTGGATGAGGCATGACTCTCCCATGTCACCCAAGGATACCTGGATTCCTGAAATGAGAAGCTGCTTTACCCAGTATTGATCGCTTAGTGTTTGCTTTCTGAAGTCACTCATAATTTTGGTTTTGAGAGGGCTCAACTCTAGTGAGATCTGGGACGGTGGAATTCTCTTGGAAGCCTTCAGATCATGTTCTACCAGCACCCTCTTCAAAAAATCAGTTTGACTTAAGAGTCATAATGCACTGTCAGAGGAAAAAGGGGCCTAAGAAGTTATTATTCCTTCCTGTCTTTTCATGTTAAATGGTAATGTAACAAATACTCATATTAGAAACTGGGGCTTAAAAGACACAGATGACTTGGAATAGGAAATGCTTAATGAAGCTAGAGAAGTGTCAATACTCCACTCTCAATTAATGCAAGTGTATTAATACTGAAATATAAATAGTGAAGTTCAGATTGTCCTTTCAATACGGTGAAAAGGATAGACTAGTTTCTGTAAACCTCTCAGAGAAAATACTCAGTTCTCTAATTGAAAATCTAGTGAAAAATCAAAATTCTCAGCAGACAGAAGTTACTTCATTATTAAGAGCCACATTCCCAGTGCTGTCAAATCACTATTTCCCTGGGGTTTTGAAGTCCTTGTCTGTTGCTTCATGTTTCAAAATATCTTAGGTGTCAACATACACTACACACAAACCCACGTGTATGTCTCGACACCTCTATCACTTACATTTACATACAACAGTGCTTATTGCCAAAAAAAGGAAATAAGAGCAATTCAGTATTTCCCTAGATAATTTATAGTGTGACAGAGTGCATCATGTCAAAGGCCTTGTTCAAGTGAATACTGCCAGTTAGAAAAGGTACAAAACATGTGAAATGTTCAACATTTTAGAGGGAAGTTGCAGTCTTTTGCGATTTTAGGTTTCTCTATCAAATTCTCTCCCCCAGTAGGAAAGGATGACCACCCAGAACCCGTTCCCAGCTAGAACCCTTTTATAAACTATGCACATGGGGCCAGTCATTTTTAAGGCGCTAATGAGCCCTACTAGGGCACAGCTTTGGGGTCTCACACATAACAATGCCACTACCGGTGGAATGACACAGTGTCACCAAAGTTGAGATGATGGGTCTCAAGACATTTGAAAAACTCAGGAAATGTTTCAAGGGTTCATATTTTTAGCAATTATTAATTTTAAGATAATTTCTTCTTCAGCTGCTATGTGAAAATACTAACTTTGGGTCTAAGCAATACTTTTAGTCTCTCTTGAAAAAATGTCCATTAAAAAGGATTTTTATGTACTTTAACTTTGAGGCGTGGTCACGAAGCCATAAATCTAATAGCAGAAAAGATATTTCTGAGTGGGTGTATGATCTTTTCAGAAGTCAGCTTGGAGAGTACGGACATTCAGTGCATTCTGCTGCTTTCTCAGATACTTTGCCATCAATGCAGACAGCTACAAGCCATGTCAGAACTAAGTCTTATTTCTTTATAATTGCTTTTCTTATGTGACCCCAAACTCAGCTGAAGTAGCTTTTTCATTCAACAACCTGGATCTGAAGGACATTTTGTTGTTTTTGAATATTAAATTTCGTCTCAGAGGTTTACCATCACTGGCAATGCTCTAAAGAATGGGCTGCAGGTCATTTAAGCAGGTCAAGAGTTTGGTGTCTGACTCTCACTGGAGCAGTAATGTGTCCCCCCCCCGCCCCCCGCCACCCACTCCACCCAGGGGAGCACTTTAAAGGGTCCAGCGCTCTAGCACACAGTAGCATCTGGTGTATTTCTCTCCTTTGATATCAGTCACTTCACTGTTAAGACTCATAGGAATGGAATGCAATTTTAGGAATAACTCTTTGGTGGGGTGGGGGTGTTACTTTTTTAAATCGTGTTTTTATTTCCAGGCTCCAAATCTAATTTTGCTCTTAATTTTTACAACAGATATACTTCTCAATAACTTGAGAACATTCTTAAATTAAAATGAGTATTATAGACGAATGTTAATACTTATTTCCTATCTGCATAAGCAAATGAATAAAGATCCAGGGGTAGAAAGACTATTAATACAGATGCCTTGGAGCCTCATGCTGCCTGCTATAATAAAAACATGAGTTCTAGACCCCATGTTGTTGCTGACAGCTGGGTATTTAATCTCTCTTTATGGTCTCTAAGACAAGTAGACCAGATGGCTTGTTCTAGCTGAATAACCGCCGTCATAGCAAGGCCCGATGAGGAAGGCCCCAAGTGTAGAACTCTGTAGGGATCACTCTACTTTCTCAACCCAGGGATGCAATGGGAAAGGTGTGAAACAGGTGTGGTGTCTCCCAAGAAAGACTTGTCATGTACACACACTGCAGTTGCAGGTACCCCAGGGTTAGGTCTACCTGGGCCCTGGGACCATCTTTTCAGACCCTCCCCGTGGTTTCTACAGCAGCTTCAGTTCCTGTGTCCCTCACCTACCAGGTCACCACCTAGGAGTGTCCTGGATGTCGGCAGAATATGGTATTTGAGAACAGGACTCAGGCAGGTGCCACCTTGGCATCTTCCTCCAGGAAACAGAGGACAGGCAGGTGGCTGAAGCTGGACCCTGGGACTAGCAGTGCCTTAGCTTCTCGCCATGACTGCTCGGGGCAAGCTCGGGGCTCTGCCGAGACAACTTCACTGTAGAGGACGTGTAAGCACATAAGGGGATTGTGGGCCCCTTGCAGAGGAAGACTGGCTAACCCACATTTACTTAACTTCCTTCTAAAATGCCACACTGCAAAGTTACTCATGGCATCTGCTCTTCTGAAACTGTGGCCTGGTGTCTTGCTTTCATTTCATCTGTGCTGATGGGAAAGGTTGCCTCCTCTCACAAAGGCGCTTAGAGCTGCCCTGAAATGCTCAGAAAGGGGTCATTCTTTGTCTACCTTCTGTTATTTGCATTATCATGGTGAACAAATACGCTCACAAAAACATTCCAGGCATACAGGGCCCTCCCTCCTCCTCCTAAGACATTCCTTCATTTCCTGAGAGGGGTGGCCCGGGAGGCGACTTCACAAAGCCAGGGCTGTGGTTCCTGAGTTCAGACACCACAGTGAGCTCACAGACTCTCATTGCTGTGTGCACTGTATGTAGTTCTTATGACTAAAGCCCACGCTTTGAAATTCTCACCTCCCCACATTTTTCAAATAAGAATAAAAATGCCAAGAAAGAAGTTAGTCTAGGCTAAGCTTTCCAGAGTGTAAAAGCCTATAATCCCACAAACTGACACACTTTCCAGGGTCTTCTGTACTCCCAGTCCAGTGTGTAGCCAAGCTCCTGGGTCCAGGGTCTCAAGGATTTGAATTACATCTTCATCTTGTGCCAATGGAAATGTTTTTCTGAAAGACTGGAAGAGTGACTCGATTCAAAGGAATGACATTATTCAGAACTTAAAAGACACATGTGTACAGTAGGTGATGCTGTTCTGCTCATGGAACAGAGGACTGGACACTGGGTGGGTGGCTGCGACACTGCAGTGCCTTCTGGGTCCTGTGTGATACCTGCAGCAACACCGCTGGCTGCCGGGCTACACTCTATTTACAGTTTACTGGCTTCTTCCTGCCTCCCATCGCTTTCCCAACTCCCAATGCTTTTAAGCTACTATTTAAGTCACAGGAATATTCAATCTAAGAAAAGTATCTTATTAGAGTAATATAATTTCTTAAAGAAGAGAGCATATTTACACACATCTAACACATGAAAATACTCTATTTTATACTAAATTTCAGGTTCAAATGAACTACAATACAGCATTTGCCTTGTCCATAGCGTGAGGATTGTTCACACTGGGTGAGCAGGGGTGGCTTGCCTCCTGCAGTGACTCATGGCTCGTTAGACAAGTTCAAGTCGGTCCCCGTGGTTGGGGCAGATGCAGGAACAAGGGGTCTGGACTGTGAGTTTCTAGCCATTGGGCTACACATCCACTCCTTTGATGAGTGATCCTTCTAAGACTATGGTGAAGTCCTGAATGGTCTGCAGGATGCGGATCAGGGAGTTGACGATCATGTGGTCTCGCAGGAGGGCATTCTCCTCATACATGCGGGTGATGGCTGGACACTCGGCCAACAGAGGGATCCACTGTGCAAGCAGTCGGTCCCTGAAGACCCAAAAGAGACCAGGACTGAGTGCATTGACCTCCCTGCAGAGCCACAAGTGGGGGGCGTTCCCACAGGAAGGAACAGGGCTGGAATGGCAGAATGTAGCCATGTCTGAAGTCAGCAGGGTCAAGAAGCAGGGCCACTACTGGTTGAAAGAGTGTTAATGAGACAGTTTAAGCTAATGGGAAAAATCCATCAGATCTAAAAGTGTGTCTGGACAAGTTGGTCATAAGGACTTAATGCACATTAAATAAATTCTCTACGCTGGTCTACCACTTCGAAAAGAGGCACGATGTCATTTTGTATTTCTTTTTCATGGATTATTCAGACATCTGTGGTGAGGCATGCCAAACAGACCGACCTTTTGGGAAGAAAGACTACATTAAATAGTAGGGATTAGCATGTGAAAAAAACCCCAAAACCCAACAACTTATAAAACGTAACAAGGTAAGGAGCAAAATCAAAGCACAAAAACATTAAATAGATTTTATAAGCCAAAAGAGGGGCTGTACTGGTCTAACAAATCAGAACAGTAAAGAGATAAAAGGAGATAAGGTCATGCTCACAAGGAACTTGAAAAGTACAGCTAAAATTGGGCCCTTTTTATTAAGAAGAATACAGACCTCAGTCCTGCAGACTGAGGAGGAAAAACCTCAGCCTTCAGGGCTTCCTGATCAAATGCTGACATGAGATATCTGTCACCATGTACCTACGATGTCCTTGCTGAGCAATCCCCAGTGAGACCAGGGCAGCTCTGAGTAGGCCATCCCAAATCTCACAGGGCGCAGAGCTCAGCACAGATGGCTTAAAAAAAATCTTGAGGTCTGTGTAGTTTTTTTTTTAAAGGAAATGTGCAGCAGGCAGGAGTGAAGGTGAGCAGAGGCAGGCAGGAAAAGAGAAGAAGCAGCATTTATTTATTTAATTCAGCTGTTTATCTTGGTTGCTCCCTCTAGCCCTGGAACGTGAACCTAGGTTCTTGGGACTGTGGACTGCGCCCATTTTCACACCACCAGGGTGCACCATATTTTATTTCAAGGACATGGGGTTGGGGTGAAAAGCCAAAAATAAACAAGAAAATAAATATTTTTCTTCCTCTTTGTTCCTGCCTTCCTAAAATAAATAAAGACATAAAGAAATAAAGCTTCTTCCTTCTCTCCCTTTCTTCCTGGTGGTCTGGTGGTCTAGTATACCCTGAGTATAGGCCACACACATACATCCCAAGGTCCCAGGTTCAAGACTCAGGGCCAGGGGAAACAACCAAGATGAATTAACTAAATAAAATAAATAAAATTCTTCTTCCTCTCTTCCTGCCTGCCTACTCACCTTCATTCCAGCCTACAACTTCAATAAAATTAAAAAAATAAAATAAATAAAGGGGCATGAAATAGTTACAAAGAGAAGAAAACATTTACATGTAAGAATTCTAGAACACTGCTCAATTTAAAGTACCCTGGTGGTGCCTATACGCCATGCACGCGCCATGAAGTAAGGGAACACGTGTGTTTGTGGTGGAGTGTGCATTACCTACCAACCGCCGGTTGCTGTCTACCTACCTTTGGAGCCAGTACCATGTCCTGGCTGAGAGCCTGGGCTCTGGAGTGAGGCTGGATGTGATTTGCCGCAAGCTGTGCTACCTTGGGAAAGTGTGCTAACTTCTCCGTGCCTCATCTATTTTCCCATCTACGCAGCGAGGAGTTGGTTGCTACTTGGGGTTGTGGAGTGGTGGGAGCGGTGAGACCACATGTGTCAAGTGTGAGTGCCCATCACACAGAGCATGTGCCTGATCAGCAGTGATCTCACAGCCCACAGGAGAGCTCAGGAAGGGGCACCTCTGCCAGGCCCTTCCTGGGTTCTCCTTCAACATGTAACAGAGACAGGAAAGTCAAGAACTGGTTGATACCGTGTTCCAAGGCAAACTAGGATCTGGAATTTGCCGTCCTTTCCAATGTTCCTGGGTGCGGTGTTAATAGCATTTACGTAGTGGCAGAAGGTTCTACAGGATGATTTCTGAACAACGACATCATCTTCGTCGTCTAGAATCTGGTCAGTAGTTTCAAAATAAGCAACAGCTTTCTCTGGGGAAGAAAGTCAGAATCACATCACAATCGACTCCAACACTTTATATAGAGAGATTAATCAGTTCATTCTGGAAACTTTGCAGATAATGCTTTGCGCTCTAGTCAACCCATTACTTTACCACTGGCTCCACAACGTGTTCTGACTTCCAAGGTTCCCAGGGATGCAGTATACTACAGGGAGTACATTTTCTCATCTATACTAGACTTTTTATATTTAGACTTTTCAGAAGGCTGAAAAGTCTACTCTGAGAATACCTTCTGAGGTGGAAACTGGCAAGAAAGAAGAAAATAAAGAGTTCTTTGTGTAAGATTAGAATCTTCTAGGAGTAAGTAGCAAAGGTGTGAAAGCCACTGAGACGGTGCCATGCAATTCTAGTTAAAAGATGAGGGCTAACACTTGGCAACAGAGCCCTTGAAATGGAACCAAAACACTAAATCTGGGGAAGAGGCAGGTAAGCACATGGTTCTCCAGACAGAAAAGGGTCCTGGGTTTACCCACTTGCCTCTCTTTGTCTAAAAATTCTAAGATTAACTCCACTACTTCATCTAGGCCTTATTTACAAAACACAAAATGATTAATCATCTCTTCAAAGAAACTGGGAATTCTAGAACTGCATACCACAGTAAAGATTGTAAAAGAAGGAAATAAGAGCAACACACTTTTGGTGACAAAATGATTAATCATCTCTTCAAAGAAACTGGGAATTCTAGAACTGCATACCACAGTAAAGATTGTAAAAGAAGGAAATAAGAGCAACACACTTTTGGTGATGATGGAAATGTTCTATGTTGGCAAGTTTCAACTCCCAGTCACCAGGAGGCTAGTGTGATTAAGTAAGCGAATTTTACATTTTATTTAAAATAAATCAACTTAAATTTAACTAGTCACAAGGGGCTAGTTAAGTTACCATATTGGAGAGCAGAGAGCTAGAGTGATCCTCTTAAAACACAGTTATCTCAGGATACTCCTCGGCTAAGCCTTTCACGGACTTTCTAGTTCAAGCAGAATAGAGACTAAAACCCTTCCAAAGGCCTAGAATGCCCCACAGCAGGAGTCTGACAGTAAACACCTCTCTCCCTGCACATCCTGCCTCTCTCATTACTTTTTCTGCTTGGCAACCCCCTCCCTCCCTTACAGTCTTCACTCCAATGTCACCTTGTCAGCGAAGCCTGTAAGGGTGCTCACCCCTGCTCTATCCCTCTTACCTGGCTCTAATTTTTCCAGATTAGAAGTCACCTTTTAACACACTGGATGACTTGCACATCTGTCATGTTTCCGTGTATCATCTGTCCTGTCCCTGCCAGAATGCTAAGTTTGTCTCCATAGAATTTTTGTTTCGCTTACTTATACCCTGAATAGTATTTGGAATACTGTGGACACTAAGTAAAATACATGAAATGATTTTAAGCTGATTGAATGAAAAGCAAGGCTGTTGCTTATTTGATATTTATTTTTATTGAGGGAACACTGACTTAAAACACAATACAGGCTTTACGTGTGCAGGTTCACTTTGTCAAATAAGATATTTATCCTGAAAAACATATTCCTCTATCACTAACTCTTACTTGCTCAAATAAGGTCTTGTGCTGGGTCTTTGGCTTTCTAAGTCATTCTTCAGTGGCCTTATAGTGACAGATGTCTGTTTACACTTACCAATGAAGTCCCAGATGAAGACGTTCTTGTGGAAGATGCGGGCAGATTTGAACCCGTGGTGGAAGACATGCTCCAACGAGGCTACCAGGCCCATCTCCCCGCACAGCAGCACCGTGAGGCTTCCCCTCTGTGGGCAGAGCACATGGATGGATGTCACTCACCACAGCTACACCCAAGAAAGGTGTAGACATAGCTGAGGGGAGCTAGAGTGCATGCTCTACTGCAGTGACAACTGACAAATGAGCACCAAACCGCCTTGCACTCTGGCATTACAGGTGAAATTGGCTTTAAGATCCTGGGACAATTGTTTTCTAGCCCACCATACCTCTTTTTCAGGTTTGTGAAAATGTTTCACAATATTGTTCACAGCTTCTCCAATTCCTTCTTGGATCTGTCCAGCATTGGGCTCTGAAAGATAACAAACAGCAGCTGAATTCTCCTGTAGGGAAAGAAACCCAAGAACACAGGATGTCCCCTGTGTCCACCGACGGGGGCCATACCAGGTCAGTGGACTCTGCTGGGTTCCTGGCACAATGGATGAAGAATTCAACAGACCCCAAGATTTAAACCCCAGTTCACCAATTATAATCTACAACCTGGTAATCTTGGCCAGGTGTTTAATTTCCTCTGAGTATGAGTGTCTGAAACCTAGAATAGGAGGCATGCATGCCTCCTGGTCACTGGGAGAACTGAAGGAGGCAGCAGATAAAGTCACCAAGCGCTGATCATCCCCAGACCTCAGGGTGACATGGAAGACCCAGCTTCCTCAGCTCATCCCTTATCTCACCTATTCCAGATCCCAGGGAGGGCAGAGACCTGGTGGCTCCGCTGGTTGAGATTCCAGCATATAGATCATATAAAGCCCAAGGACCCAGATTCAAGACCTGGGGCCAGGATGAAAAACCAAAAATTGAAACAAATATATAAATAATGCTTCTTCCTCCTCTCTCTGCCTTCTTCTTCCCTGTCTGCTTTCACTCCTGCCTCCCTCCCTTCTTAAAAAAAAAAAAAAAATCTGTGTATTCACACTGCTGGGAGATTTCTTGCATAGAACATTCTTCTGGTAATACTCAAGCTTTTCCTACACCAACATATAAAAGTGGCCAAATGAAAGCCTTCTATGACTAAAGTGCTGGGACTGTGGCCTCTCAGACTCCTGGTAGTTTTTACTTTTACTTTTCTCTGAATATGTTCTCTTTTAAACACGAAGATTAATTTTGATATCTGCTTATTAAGTAAGGAAACAAAACAGGACCCAAAGTGGGGGATAAGGCCTCTCAAAACAGTTAATATCTCATGACATAATAATTATTACAGAAGATGTAATAATTTGGATGGATGGAGCTGAAATCCACTTTTAAATTTTAAATAAACATAATTAAAGTGCTACATACAATGAAGTCATTGTTTTTTTTGTTTTTTTTTTTTAAAGGAAAGGCATATGGAGGAATGAAGACAAGTAGGCAGACAGGCTGGAAGAGAGAAGAGGAAGAAGCATTTTATTCCTTTAGTTGTTCACACTGGTTGCTTCCCCTGGACCCGGGACTTGAACCCAGGGGTTTGTGGCCTACATCCTTCAGAGACGACTGTCCTAACTGCTACTTCATCGGGGTGCACTGAAGTCACCAATTTTAAGCAATCTGATGAGTTTGGACAGATGTATAGACGTCACCACTACTATAATCATACACAGAAAATTTCCGTTAACCTAAAAACTCCCCCTGCTCCCCGATTCAGTCTGTCCCCTGCCCAGTTCCCAGCCACCCCCTCAGGATTGCTGACTTGCTCTCTGTCATTATTATATTGCCTTTTCTGGAATTTCTATAAATGGAATCACATAGCCTGCAGTTCTTCGTGTCTGGATTATTTCACCTGGCAAAAGTTTCTGAGATTCATATATGCTGTTAGATGCATCAGTCATTTGTCCATTTTATGTACTGCTCAACACAATCCCACAGTTGGCTTATCACTCACCAGGTGATACTGGGGTTGTTTCCATTTTGGCTCTCATGAATAAAGTGATTAGAAGCCCAGGTCTGAGTGTAGGTAAATATATTCTTTCTCATAGGGAAATAGCTAGACATGAGATTGCTGGGTCAAGAGTAGAGTAACTGTATGCAGAGCTTGATAAGAAATTGTCACACTGGTGTGCCTGGTTGCCTAGTAGTTTAGTTTACTGGCTGCAGTCCACAAGCATCCCAATGTCCCTGGTTTAAGACCTGGGGTTGGAGGAAGTAACCGAGATGAACAGCTAAATAAAATAAATGCTTCTTCCTTCTCCTCTTCTTGCCTGATTACTCACCTGCATTCCTTCCCACACCTTTCCTTTAAAAAAAAAAAAATGGCCACACTGTCCTGTTGCATCCCCACTAACTACCACTGCTCCCATCTCACTAATACTTAGAATCTTCAGTCTTTTTAATTTTAGCTCTTCTAGCGGGTGTGTGGTCTGAAGTTTACTTCTGAACGCAGAGAGGAATTAAGAATTGGGAATGAATTGAAAGAGAGCAAGGGAGACTTTTAGATTATGTCATCTGAAAACTTAACAGCATATCATGCCAGCAAATGGGCTGGTCCTAACACAGTCTAAAGAAACTATTGTTCTGGAATCTCTGTCTTTGTCTGTAGCTGAAATAAAACCACCTCACTGATAGGCTTCTCTAATTTTTCACTAAAGCATATGTATTGTTTTAGTTTCCTGTGGCTCTTGTAATAGGATGACTTCAAACATCAGAAAGTTGTCCTCTGAAAGCAGAAATCAGAATCATGGGGCAGAAACCACAGTGTTATGGGTCCACGCTCCCTCCAGAGGCTCGAGGGGACCTTCAAGCCACCGAGGCGCTGGCATCCTTGGGCTCTGGCTCCTCCAGTCACGCCTCTTCTGTGGATCTGATGGCCTCTCCCAAAGCTCAGGCGATGCACTCGGGGGCCACCAGGGCCATCCAGAGTAACCTCTCCACCTCAGAATCCTTAATCTCATCCGTAAGGATCCATTTTCCAAATAAAGTAGTTTTTACAGATTCTGGGGGTTAGTATCTAATATCCATGGCAGATGTTAGTCTACTCAAGCTGCATTTTTATAAGTTAGAAGTTTATTGTAGGTGTGCCTTGGTGCTTTTAGTGATTGATCTATTGCCTCTAGCTGGTACAAACCACACACATCCCAAGGACCCAGGTTTGTTTCCCAAAGCTGTGGGGGTCGGGGGTGGAGTGGGGGGGGAAGGGGGCAAACAAGATGAACAACTCAATAAAATAAGTAAATGTTTCTCTCTGCCTGCCTGCCTGCCTGCCTGCCTGCCTACTTGCCTTCATTCCTGCCAGCACTGTTCCTTAAAAATAAAAAAGAAAAGAAATTTATTATACTATTAAAATAGCACGTGAACACAGCATCTTCTCCAGAGAATAGCCTCCTTTAGTGAGTTTCATCACAAACAAACAAAAAAACCCCAAACTATCTCCTTATTTACTAACTTTTAAAATTATTTTAATTAATCTTTTAATTCCCAGTCTTAGGTCTTGACACTAACTTGAACATGACTTGCATAAACATGAGCTGCCAAAGCCAGCAGGGGGCCCCGTTTCATCACTTCCATAAGCAGCTGCAGGGTGGGGTGGGAGAGGAGTTCTTACATTCCTCTTAGAATTCAGGGTTCTGAATGGCTACATGTGGCTGTCTGGGAATTCTATAATATAGAACTAATTTTATTCCTTCTTTAAGTTTTAGGTAAAATATTCTTTATTCAAATTTCCAAGGCTTAATTAAAATAGAGCCTGTAGTTTTTAATAGATTTTAATATCTTTAGGTTTTTAATTATTTGTCACTGTTTTGCCTTATTTCCCTCCCTTGATTCTCTCCCTTCTTTTAAAATCCATTTGCCTAAATTAACTTTGCGCAGCTTGCTTCTTAATCTCTTGAGCACAATCCATGCGCCCGTTTTCTGAGAGGTGCCTGCCACGTCTGAGCTATGATGGGAAATAACAAGGCAGCTACGCACTGGTGGTTTTCCCAGTCAGTGAGGTGATGCTCAGTCTCCGGGCAGAGGTGGGCGATCTTTGCTGGGGGGGTGTCCGGCACTGCTTGGATAAGTCATCCTCTGCCACAGGCGTCATCAGCTCTCCAATGAGGACCCGCTCCAGGCTTCCATCGTCAACGCCCTTCCCTAGCCACCGTCCACACGGGAACCTGGCAGGCAGGACAGGGACATACTTCAGTTCCCGATATCTTACTAGTTTAATCAGGACTTTTTAAAGAGCACCATGGGCAAAAGCCCATCACATTTCAGTGCTGGTGGGCAGTTTTGGGGTTTTTTTTAATTAAAAAATGTCCAAGATGTAGAAAAGTTGAGAAAATAATATAATACCCAAATTCTGAAGACCTAAACTTAACATTTTGCTATCTTTAATTTTTACTTTTTTGTTGACATATTTAAAAATAACTAAGTACATCAGGGCATTTTATTACCCCTAAATACATTTCATTATCGATCTCTGAGAATTGGAGATGTTCTCTCTTAAATAGCCATAAAGTTATCACAGTCAACTAAATTAAAATTATTCTTCACTATTTTTGTACCTGTAATATACACTAAAATGTTGTGGTTATCTTGGGGAAGAATATTTTCAAACTGAAAATTAATGTGGGAGTGACATTATCAGAAAAAAGAGAGGACTCCTGGGGGGCTGGCTGTGACTGACTGGCAGACCACAAAAGACCTTTCCTCTGATTTAAATGGTCTGAACCTTCTTATCTAAACAAGTTATACTGATCTTTTTCAACACTTGTGATCTAAGAATTAGCAGTAAATACAATCAGTTTTTTAAAAGCATTTTTAGGGCAATTTTGTAATATACAAACAAGAAACATCACTCAAAAACATCACTAAAACTCAAGAGGCAGTGGGAGAACTTTAGAAAGAAAATAATTCTTAAATCTTGTTTTGTCTGAACAATCTCAAAGGAAGACTCCTGAGCTCCCAAAGATATTTGCTTACCTGTAGGTGTGTCCTGTGATTTCATTTCTGACCATGACACAATCCACGAGCCACTTGGCCAACAGTCCTGAGTTATCATGCCCAATCTGCACCGTGGTCAACTTCCCCAAGTTCTGGCACTGTGGGTCAAGACCACAGGTTACTCAGGACCGACTCGTCATACTCTCTCAGCTTTAGCACCAGGACTGTGTGTACTAGGGAAACAGGTGCACATCTGAGACATTCCACATTGAGAGAGGAGACAATGGATGCAAACCACCAGCAGGCAGTGCACGGAGCTAGACGAGAGACTAAACCAGTGCTGGAAGAACACGGGAAGGAACAGTGACTTCTAACTGGGGACCCAGAAATGTCATGAGACAGTGATCTGTACCTAGGAGGATGAGGATATCAAAAGTGGGGAGAGGACGTTGTTCAGATTCAGTTACAGGGATCAGGAAAATAAATTCAGATATATAAAATCATGGACACAAACATTTTTGTTTCTAAAAATACTCAGGGTACATCTTGGTAGAGTAGTGGTTTGGTCAACTGACTCTGGCAGAAGTGCAGTCCACATTCATCCCAGGGACCTGGGTTTGCCTCCTGGGTCAGGGAGAACAACCAAGATGAACAACTAAATAAAAAATAAATAAAGTTCTTCTCTCTCCTCCTGCTTGCCTGTCCCACTTTGCTTTATTTCTACCTGCATGTTTCCTTTAAAAAAAAAACAAAAACAAACTCAGGCAGAACTAACATCAAGCCTCTTCAATTAAAAGTCTTTGAAGCTATCTTAAAAAGAGGTATTTATTAACATCCTTCTGGTCCTTTGTGGAGGAGTATGAAAATAAAAAGCAGTGACAACAGAAATAGTAAAAAGAAATGTCAACTAAATTCTGACTTTCAAATTCTGATCAAAGATCACAGGTCCCCTAGCAGTGAGCTCTCAGAAACCTGGCTTCTCTGAGAGCGGAGAGAAGACCGCGTAGCCGTGCAGGGTCAGGAGGTGGCACCTGGAAGCAGTTGGGCAGCAGAGATGGAAGGAAGTGGGCAGCTGGGAGTTTGAAAACAGCAATGATGAGTTTTAAATACGTAGTTTATGTTCCATACTTGGTCGTCAAAGGAGAGCCAAGGGCTTTCATCTCACACACAGGCTGTGTGCACACTGGGGGCGGGGCCAGAGTGGCTCTGGGGGTGTCATGACTGGGAAGAAACTGCTCTTCCTAGACCCCTGGGACACAAGGTCAGGACTTGTTCACTCAGTCCTACATCCCTCCCAAAACATGGGCAGGTATTTTCTTCTTCCTGCATGTGACTCCAACTCGAGGAAGTACTTCGGCGGAAATACAGAACTATGCCCCATGTTGAAGGTGTCTTTACAAATTGCTTTATGAATGTTGCCAGGTGGTCTGGAAGCCATAGGCACAAGGTCAGGAACCTGCCTGTGTGGAAGATCAGCCTGAGGACAGGATGTATGGATGTTATGCAGGATGGGGGCCACAGAACAGAAACTGGAGATGCCAGCAAGTGCACTGGTAAACGTGGAAAAATAAAGTTTCACCACAAAGAGTAACAAAAATACAAGCAAATGAGCAGAGCGCTTAAGAAAACACGATCCTGCAGACTTGAGTTTTCCTTTATATTGTCTGATTCAAGGAAAAATGAATAAGAGAAACTGGAATCCTGTGTAGAACTGTGGATGTCACTTCCTGCAAAGAAAGGTAGTAGCTGAACTTACCTCGAAGGTCATCTCGAGGAGGTTTTTGGGAATCTGCATTACTCCTGTATCACCAAGCTCTCCGGATACACAGATCCAAGGGTTTGAGGTGATGATGGCATTGCTCAGCTTTTTGATGGGGATGATCACTGACCTGTACGGAATCACTGAAGGCAAAATACCGACATTAATAAAATTGACATCAGAGATTGCCTGATAACAAAATAAACATATATTAAGAATTCTGCTGGCTTTCCACAGGCAACCCGCTTTTTACAATCTGTCTAGACAGACTTAAAAAGTAAGACTGGTATGCCCTGGTGACCTAGCAGGCAAGGCCACTGGGCATACATAGTTCATATGTATCACAAGGGCCTGGGTTTAAGACCCGGAGCTGGTGAGCAGGGCAACTAGGATGAACGACTAAATAAAATAAATGTTTCTTCCTTCTTCCTCTTCCAACCTGCCTGCCTACTTGCCTTCATTCCTGCCTGCACCTTTGGAAAAGTAAGATGAGGCACGGGCCTATTGCAGTCTAGAGAGAGGGGCCCTGTTCATAAAGCATGGCCCCCGTCCTTGTGGTGGTCTCCCTGACCACGCACCACCACCGCTTTCTGTCTCACTCAGGACACCTGAGGACATGCACACTGTGCTGCACAGCATTTCACTGCTTTGACGCTTTTGCTAGTTTCACTCCACTACTGACTACAGAGGAGCGTGGCTGCTGCTATGGTTTCACAGCATGACTCCTGGATGACACTCCCTTGTTGCTGATTTTTTGGGGCAGCGCTTTCAAGTGCTGCACTTCAGAACTTTCTTTGACAAGCGAGCATGGCCCCTCTACTCTGGACATACACTGAGTTTACCAATCACAAGTTGGAACACTAAGAGGGTGACTCATGTTCAAGAGGAGCCCTAGAGGAAGAGCCAGATGTGGAGAGACCTGCTCTGATGTCTCCGCCGAGGGTTCTTCAAACACCCACCACTAGGTGTCACCATTCCACCTCTGTTCCTCAGCGGCCAAAGCACAGCAGACAGTGCACAACCCTTCTAGAGAGCTGATGGCCTTTCCAGCCCCTCAGAGCGCCATTTTTTTTTGTTTTTTATTCTTTAAAGGAAAGGTACAAGCAGGTACAGGCAGGAAGAGAGAGGAGAAATAAATGTTTATTTTAGCTGTTCATCTTGGTGTCCCTGCCCCTGGGGATGCAAACCCGTATCCTTGTAATGTGTGTGGACTGTGCTGGCCAAAGGCGGCAGACTAAAACACTACTCTACTACTCTACCAAGGAATTCCCGGAGTAACTTTTAAAAGTGTGTAGAATCAGTATTTGTTACTGGTTCCTTGGGATTTCACAATTCAGTCACAGATGAGGATATACTCAGAGAATCTACCTGAAGTATGAAAACCTTTTACTGAACAAGATACCCAGAAATAGCCTCCCAACATGAACTCCAGTTCTACATGCTCTTAGGTGAGAAAAACTAATGGGTCAATTTTCACCTTTCTAGTTCTACACAGATAGCTCTCTCTGTGTTGGGAAAATCACCCTTCCTGTCATTTGGGCTGGAGGGTTTAATCATCATCAGAATCAAATGGTTTTGAAATTAAAAGCAGAATTGGTTAGTGAGAGACTATTCTGGTTCCAAACACTCCTCTCCTGTCATTCATAGACAGAGTTTGAAGAGCTGCAGGAAAGGGTTGTGCTTGGTGAACAGTGCGGGGCTGCAAAAGGCTCAAAAGTGGTTTCTTCAGGGACAAAAGACCAACGTGATTCAACTCAGACCACTTCATTCACACATTTTGAGGAAGCATCTCGATTCCTCATATTGAAATAGTGACTCAGGAGAGAAACCCATGGACACCAGAGTCCAGAGTCCTAACTCAGCTGATACTTCTCTTTCTAAACTGTATTTAATACCTTAGCTTCTTACACCTGCAGGAACCTAACAAAATAGCAGTAGCTGGCAGATATAATAGGTTGGCCCAACATCCCTCCCAATTCCATTCTTCCTGTCTGCTTCTGCTGGAGACTATCCAACTCTACACAAATCTAGCCATGATTAGTGATGTTTACTGGGATTTCTTGGAAAAGTCTGTTTTTCTAGAACAGATTTGGGCCCTATTTCGTTGGCTTTCCTGTCTTCTTCTGCTAGTTGGTGGATGGAGAGAGGGCATTTGGGACCATCAGAGACCAGCACTGCAGACTGCCTGTCTCAATCCTCAAGTAAGAGAGAGAGCAGTCCCAATCTGTCTAAACTGCTGTTCCAGTTTTCTGATCCTTGTAGCTGGATAGGATCCCTTACTGATACATGTGAAAATCCTTCCAAGCAAGGTATGTAAGAATTAGAAATGGTGAAGGGAATAAGCTTTCATTCGGCTTTCTATCAAAAACACACATCTTGAACTAGCAACTCCTCCCGCTACAGACCCACAATGTCCAGAAAGACCCTGAATTCCTTTCTGAATCATCAACACTTGGTGATGTTCAGCTCTATCAGTTTATTACAACCATATACTGATTTTCTGACTGCATGTGATTTGGATGAGATAATGAAGCACTTGTTGAATCAGACATTCCATTACGCCCCAGACTATTTCCCAGGGCAGACTGGGTTTCCTGGGCCGCCCACTCTGCATTGGGAGTCAGTACACAGAAGGCAGGGCAGGGGGCTGGGGCCCCTGAGCAGGGCGCAGGAGGAAGGCTGTCCTCCTCTGGCCTGAGGGCAGGCTCAGGGGCAGCCCTTTGCTGGGCAGCAGATGCTGGAGGAGGGGTCTCCTGCAGGGTAGTTTCTCAGGGAGCAGAGCTCACACAACTCCCCTCATGAGGAAGAGGGCACAGAGCGTGTCACTGCCCTGGTGGTGCAGTGGTGAGTACAACTTGTTCCCACTCATCACACGAGTGCCTCTTCATGCGGCTGGTGGTCACGTCTATACTTACTGATGGTGGTGAAGACCCCAGTGAAACAGAAATAGTCCACAGCGTTGAGGGACAGGAGGTGGTAGAGAAACTGCTCCCTCTCTTCCTCGCAGCGGAGAAAAGCGTACCGCTTATAAAGCTTCCTAGGAGAGGACAGGACAAGTACAAAGCAGTCAACTGTGTTTTTCATATTTTTTATCATTTCTTCCATTAAAAATAAACACCTCCACTGAGAAAAACTAAAGTAGAAACTTTAATCTGTAAAGAACTGACAATTCACAAAAATGGGCATATAAAACTTACATTTTTAACCTCCCTAGTAATTAAAGAAAAAAAAGTGTTATGCATTCATTTTGTCTGTCAAACTTAACATTTTAAAAATGATTACCAATGTGACAATAGGGTGGGAACAACGAAATGCTATTCTCTTAAGAGTGGGGTTGAAAATTTCAGGAAGGCAGTTTGATTGAAATAATTACTTTAAACCAACCATATCTCTGACTCATTGATTTTACTTTTAGGGCTCAGTCCTAAGGACTATCCACTAAGGTATTCTATGCAACAGGAAAAATGCATCAAGGTATACTTAAGTTGGAATAGTATGTGACCACCACAAATACAGTTTAGGAATAATTTTAACACTAAAAACAGTAAGTAACTACATTTATTGTGCACTTACACGTAAGTGTTTTCCAAGTATTTTAAAATCATTAACACACAGAACCCCCATGAATACCTGAGAATAACTCTATCAGCACTCCCTTTTCTGGGTGCTTCGCAAGCACCCGGGTCACAAAAACACAGCTGCCCTAAGGGGCCATCTCTTACTTGGTGAGGGGCTGGTTAGAGAGCAATTGCTTGAGATGCTGGGACAAAAGCTTCTTTTCCAGAGACAGTCTTATCCAAGCACGAGCTCGTCCGACATCGGTCATGATCTCGCTCATGTTCTGAATATGCCTAAAGAACATCAATAACAGCAAAGAAGTGGAACCGGAGGGGCCGCAGAGGCACCAAGAGCTACAGCGCTGGACAGAAAGGTTCTCTCAGACTCCAAGAACTCGATGGGCAGCGCTCAACTGATGTTGATTAAGCCTTCAAAGTTACCATCTGTGCTCAACTGATGTTGATTAAGCCTTCAAAGTTACCATCAGAGCCACAGAGTTTATTCCCAGAGCGCAACTGGCATCACAACACAAGCTCACAGGCGATGTTCTAAGAGAAAGCCCTGAACACTCATTTACTCTTTCTGGATTTTGTATGTTCTGTTTCAGCCTCACAGAGACCTGCAAATAGGCACTATGGTATTCCGTACACTCCAGGAAATAAAAGTAACAAAACAGGATAATATTCAAAATAATTGTTCTGAAATTTAACTAGATATCTACCACAACTTTAATCTACTGAATTACTTTTCAAGCAGCCTGGACAGCATGTGGAGATGGTGAAATTGTACTTTCTGTGGCAACAGAAGACATGCTGTTCTGCACAGACAAATTCAAAATTATCAAATATTTAAAGACCTGAAAACTGTGTGGAGCAACAGTTAGGTTAATGGCCTCTGAAGGAGCAAGCCACATACCCCTGGGTTCTAGTTCTGGGTCCTTGGGGGAAAAAACCAGTGTGAATAACTAAATAAAAGTAAAATACAGACGCTTCTTTCTCTTCTCTCTTCCTATCTACCTGCCTTTATTCCTGCCTGCACCTTTCCTTTAAAAAAAATTGTGTGGTCATACAAAGTTATGTGGTGGCATGCCTTAGTGGAGTAGTGGTTAGGTCTACTGGCTCTGGCCAAGCGCTGTCCACATACATCCCAAGGATCTGGATTTGCATCACAGAGCCAGGGGAACAAACAAGATGAACAACTAAATAAAACCTTCTTCCTCCCCTCTCCTCCTGCCTACCTGCCTATTTGCCTTCATTCCTGCCTGAACCTTTCCTTAAAAAAAAATTTTAAAAAACACCTCAACTGAGTGCTGTATGTATGTATAAATGGTATTCTGGGTAGAAGTCAGCACTACCAGGCAGGTCTGAAAGTCCCCTTCTCAATCTCCTTCTTCCCATCGGAGAAGGGCTGGGAGCAGGGCAGGCCTGAAGGCCAAGCTAGTAGTAAACTGCAACAGAGAGTCATGGGAAGTTTCTGTGCCTCAGCCCCATAGATGTTCTTTGACTTTTTTTTAAAGGAAGTTGCAGGTAGGAATGAAGGTGAGCAGAAACACGCAGGCAGGAAGAGAGAGGATTTTTATTTATTTATTTAGTTGTTCATCTTAGTTGTTCCCATGGGCCCCAGGACACAAATTCAGATCCTTGGGAAGTACGTGAGCTGCATCCAACCCCTACTCTTCCAGGATGTGCCCCTTCTTTGATTTTTTTGTGTGTTAAGAATGACCCATTCTAGCACTTAACAGATACTGCAACAAACTCTTTTCCCTGATGAGTCTAAGCATGCAGAATAAAAAATGTCATCCCTTCAAAACAATGAATATTCAGAGTGCCCTGGTGTAGTGGTTAAGCCCCCAATCTCAGGAGGGTGCAATCCACATATATCCCAAGGACCAGGTTGGAGGAACAACTAAAATGAACAACTTTGCTCTCCTTAATTCCTGCTTGCACCTTTCCTTTAAAAGCCAAACCAAACCAAACCAAACCAAACCCAACCAAAAAACTCTGCATATTCTTTGTCTTTCCTTTCTCTCTCTCCCTGGATCTGAAGATTTAGACCTTTTTAATGCTCAGTGTTGATATATAATCCAACATTTGGTACACAAGATTAAAGCATTATATCACATCACACAGATACACTAAAGAGGTAGCTTAAAAACAAGTCAGGATAAAGAGAAAAAATAAAATTCTGTTGCCATTTTTTGTGGGACTTAGTTAACGCCCCCTCACTTTTTTCACTGGGAAATCAGACATATAAAATTGTGCACATTTAAGGATTATAATATTACTTGATACATTTATATATTGCAATATGGATGCTACTGTAATGATGTTTTTCACGGTACATGCTTGTAGTACTATGATTACCATCTATGTTCACTATACTAGACATTAAATCTCTGGTTATTTTAGTACTTGTTATAAGTTTGTAATTTTACATACCATCAATCTTTAAAAATTTTGAAAATAATTTCTGACAGGCTTATTTTAACTTTAAAGGGCTACTATTATTACACACTCTTGCATGCAAAGAGTCAGTTCAAGCAAGCCCTGTCTTGGACTCTGGTTCTCACTGGTGGTGGCAGTACTGGGCAGGGACTGCCTCTATGAGTATTTGGACAGCAGTGACATCTCACAGTCAAACAAAAACAAAAAGGGGAAATGCTCAGGCATTTATCACTTACAGTTCAACAGGATTTACAAGGTATTCCCCTGAGTGTAATGCTAGATTACGGCTCACATGATCCAGAAATGCCAACTTGATTCAGTGTCCGCACTGAAAGTGCATCTATAGGAGGTATGACTACTTATGCTTTATAATCTTTCCCTAAGGATTCTTCCTACTCTCAAGCAGCAAAATTAATGGAAATTAGTTTTATGTTGGCCTTCAGGAAATATCTAGAGACATGGTAAGTGAAGAAAGACAAAATGGAAAATAATTATAACATGAAAAATGACCTACTCATTCAAAAATAGGAATGGTTGAAATACATAAAGGTAAACCTATTTTAAATGACAATCAGGACTGACACTAGTCAAAATGAAAGTACTGACACTAGTCGTTTTTGGAAGGAGGCCACCAGATTCTTCCCCTTGAACCCATTTTGTTCGCTGGTCCCCCAAAACCTACTCTGCCTAAAGTACTGCCTCTGTATTATAATTTCTTTGTTCCAGCTCCTTCGAAAACTCATAGACAACAGCCTGAACTGTCAGGATGTCATTCAAGGACTAATTCCCTTTGACTATCTCATCCAATTAAATAATTCCAATCTAGGAAGCTGACGGGAGGAACTCTGCACCCCAGGACCTGAAGTGCTTACTCATCTAACTTCCCTGCTTGTTTCTGTTTACATGGGAGATTCCAACTTCTGCTAAAGTTTCCCTGAATATGATAGCCTTCAGGGTTCTATCCAACTTATGATGTATAGTCTAATTTGCATTTACCATGCACTTTCATCATTTTCTCTTATTATATATTTTCCCCAGCTTGACAAAAACTCCCTGGGGACAAAGAATTCCATACTTCTTAGCAGTTATGCCTTCCTCTTCACACCCTAGAGTACGTAGCATATATTAGGATCTCAAAAAACTTTGTTGTTTTCTAAATCAGTATCTACTTCTACGCTTTAAAACAATTTACATATGTTGTTATTAAACTTTAATTCAAAATCTATTAAAATTTTTCAGTGTAATTATCCATTTCAATTTATTTTTTAATTGGAGTGTTTTTTTATAGATAATTATTGTGGCACTGAGCAAAATAATATTATATAAAAATTGATAATATTAATTCATAGAGAAGCAAACAAGGTGTGGTTTAAATAACTTGTTTACTTGATTTGATACTAACCCTGGTACAAGCTTTACGATTTGGAAAAGTTTTCTTTTTCAATATTTTTTTTGAAGAAATTTTATTTTACACATTAAAATACATTCCTATGTGCAGTGTAGGTCCCCCTGTGTGCAGTTTTCCTATTTCAAAGATATATAACAGACGTAGCCCTCCACCAAATCACAAGTGTTCTCCCACCACTGTCCAGCGGGCTCTACCAACACTTGCCCCACCAACCCAGTCCCATTCCCTACTAGTAACCTCAGTTCTATTTCAAGTGTGTAAGGGTTGGCTTTACTTAATCTTTTCCTTTGGTTTTTATATTTACATTCCACGTATGAGTGAAAACATCTGGTATATTTCTTTTGACTTAATTCACTTAACATAATCCCTTCTAGATCCATCCATGTTGATTCAATTTACAGAATTCCATTTCTTCTAAGGACTGTGCAGTGTATTCCATTGTGTATATGTACCACATCTTCTTTATCCATTCATCTGATGTTGGGTACTCAGGTAGCTTCCATTTCTTAGCTATTGTGAATAGGGCTATAATAAACATGGGGGTGCATAAATTATGAAAATTACACTGTTTTTATATCTTTTGGGTAAACATCCAGAAGTGGGATGGATGGATTATATGGAATTTCCATCTTCAACAATTTGAGAAGTCTCCAAACTGTTTTCCAAAGAGGTTGCACCAATTTATACTCCCACTAATAGTGCAAAAGTGTTCCCTCTTCTCCACATACTCACCAGCATTTGTTGTTTCCAGACTTTAGGATAATAGCCAGTCTCTCAGATGTGAGGTTGTATCTCACTGTTGTTTTGATTTGCATTTCCCTGAAAACCCTCTAGTAGGAATATCTTTTCATGTGCCTGTTGGCTATCTGTGTGTCCTCTTCAAAGAAATGTCTCTTTAATTCCTCTTTCCATTTTTTGACGGATTGCTTGTTACAGAGTGATCTATATTCATTCCTTTGCATGTGATTGTCCAGGTTTCCGAAGGCCATTTGTTGAAAAGACTTTTCTATATCCATTGTATAGTATCTTTGTTGTAAATTAACTGACAATATATGTACAAACTTATTTCTGGAGATTCAATTCTATTCCAGTGATCTGTGTATCTTTTTATATTCTAGTACCATAGTGCTTTGATTATTGTCACTTTGTAGTATAGTTTGAAATTCAGACGTGTCAGATGTTGACTTTTGTTCTTTTTTTCTCATGACTGCTTTGGCTATTCAGGGTCTTTTGTGGTTCTCTCCACATTTATAAATTATTTGTTCTAGTTCTGTAAAAAATGTCAATGGAATTTTGATAGATTGTATAAAATCTGTTAAAATGACTATCTTACTTAAAGCAATTAACAATGTTGATTCTTCCCAACCATGGAATATCTTTTTGTTTCTTTGTATATTCCTCTATTTCTTTTAATGATTTGTCTTCATTGTACAGTTCCTTTACTTCCTTTGTTAAGTTTATTCCAAGGTATTTAATTCTTTTTGTAAATGGGACTGTTTTTCTTAATTTCTTTTACTTCTATCTCATTGTCTACATATTCAAATGCAAGATATTTTTATTAATTTTGTAGCCTGTCACTTATTAATGCACTGACGGGGACTCCTGTGCCCAAAACAACCCCAGAGGGAGATACAAGGCCACAAGTGAGAGGCTGGGGGAACAGGGAAGCTTCGTGCCATGTGGATATCTCTAACTAAGTCTCATAAGTCTGCCCTGGAGGTCACAGCTCCAGAGCTTTCAAAATCATCTCCTGAAAGTAAAACAGCTGCAGCCACACAGGACACTGAGAGCGACAGATACCTCTCAGGTTGACCACCAAAGGAATCATAAGCTACATGGGGACAACATTTCATCTACCCAAGAATAACGAGGCTACCAATGTAAATACATAAACTGACTCAGATACAAAGACAAACATTTACTGAGCTCTTACTTTGAGACAAGTACTTGTTGAAACCTTTTAAAGTCATGGACTAACTCATTTAATTCTCATAACAATCCAAGGAGAGAGAGAACTATTTCTATCTTAATGTGAGAAATGGAAAAATGAGGCACAGAGAAGTTATGAAAATAGACACATCGCAAGACGTGGTGTGGCCTGGGTATGTTACCAGTCTGCTAAGCTGCACTCCTAACTGTATACTTCTCAACTGCAAGTATCCGACACATCAATAATGAACATTAATAAGACAGACCATACAACAAAAGTTACAAGTGTTACAGGTGCTGTAGCATTCACTTTAAACCCGTATGTCTTTTTAAGTATTACATCTAAAATAATAAAAGAAAATAGTCTTCCTCATCCACAAATCTATCTTAGATAGCTGAAGCCTCCTTCTGATGTGTAAGACTAGTAACTGCAAGTGAAATTCTCAGATGAGCATTTGCTTCAAACTAAATCCACCTGACAGCAATTTTCCTGCCAAATAACCTTATTTGCAGATATTTTGATCTGTAAGTGTGAGCAGCAGGTATTTAAGGAGGTTTTACAAAACTGATCAAAAGAAATTATAAAATAATTTAGGTATGCTTGTAACTCTTCTCAGCTGCATTTTTGCTTTGGATTTAATGTCAGGGTTGAAAACAATAGTGTAGCAGTAAAATAAACAAGATTATACAAATGTTTTCTTGAGAATACATAAGCAAAAAACACATAGCCACATTATTTGAGTAATTTCAGAGAAAGTCATAAATATTTGTGGGTTATTATCATATGCTAACATATAAAAAATACCTCATATCTTGAATAAGAGAGACCCTGAGTGTAGGCAACAGAACTCCTGAGTCAGATTTTCTTCTCTCTGGTCCAAGGGCAACTGTAGAAAAATATCAGTTGTTAGAAAATACCAATAAGGACTTAAAAAACCTGTGTGGTTCCCATGCTACAAACATTTGAAATCACTTTGATAAGAACATATTTTAAAGACAATAGAAAAGATAAGTCCCTTTCCCTAAGTGTTGCTACTTTACTAACACAGTAAACCATTTATTTGATTAATTTAGAAAATGAATTATGAGGCACACACTGGTAGAATAAAGGTTAGGTCAGTCCCCTGTGAAGGAGTACAGTCCACATACAGCCCAAGGACCTGAATTCATGTCCTAAGTCTAGAGAGAAATGTCAGTGTGAACAACTAGATAAAATGCTTCTTCCTCCTCTCTTCCTGCAAGCCTATCTACTTTCATTCCTGCCTACAATTTTCCTAAAAAAAAAAATAAATAAAATAAAAATAAAAAATATATAGTAATCATAAAAGCCCATTTAGCAAACAACACAATGGTGCAAATTTTGGCCACTGGGACCTTTTATTTTCTCATGTCACTCATTCTAATAGCTCTGGATGATGACATGAAGGCCTATTAATTAAGCTACTATTGGTGCGTCCTGGTGGAGCAGCAGTTCAGTCAATTTGCCTTTAAAGAAGCACTAGGCCACGTGCTCCTGGAGTCGAGCGCCTGCCCCACTGGGGCAACAACCAGTGTAAACAACTAAATAAAAACAGATAAAATGCTTCTTTCATTTCTCTCTTCCTGCCTGCCTGCCTACTCATTTTTGTTCCTGCTGCACCTTTCCTTTACACACACACGCACACACAACGCACACACACGCACACACAACGCACACACACACACGCAACTCAGCTACTATGGGAATCATCTCTGGGCTCATAATTGCAATCACACAATTGCTCTAAACTCCAAAAGGGTGTTCAAAGAGAAAAACCTAAGAGTTGCTAAGTTTCAACATCAAGGGTCGAAACTACAGTAAGAGCGTCATGCAAAGTGAGTAATGTAAAGGATGTCTGAAATGCAGTGGTGCCCCACAGCAGACTCTTCTAGAATAGGGAAGGCTCATTTCCTGTGCACAGCCTGATCAGGCAGCTGTGTGCTAATGTTGGCAGTCAGAGCATGCAATCTCATTTCAAATGATGTGCCATGGAGTTCAGTGCCTTTTATTTCCTTTTTCCCATAAGAAAATGAAAAAACTAAATAGCATACTTAGAATACACATAAAATAACCTAGACCACAGAACATGGGTTTTGCTGCATATTAAACTTGCATTGTCTGATTTTAGACATATTTGACTCCAAAGGCTAGGACACAACACTAGAACATCCACTGAGGAAAGTGGGGAGCATTTTACCAGGACTTGCATGCTTCTGGCACTTGGTGACAGGCTGGTCCGCACTAGGCAGTAGAATGAGAATGAGGGGGACCCAAATACAGAGAGAAGGTGCCCAGGCCAGTCCCAGCGCAGTCCTTTGCTGGCCTACCATGGCAGGTGGTGATGAACTAGCCACCTATCAGGACAGCCTGGAGGAGTTTTCTGGGGCCCCTGGAAGTCCTGATGTAAACTGCTCAGAGACTTGCACGCAAGGGTTGTGCTGGTCTCCTTGTCTGAGACCATCACCACTTGAGGGTGTTACTAATGCAAGCACAGCTCTCTTCTGGGGAGAAGGTGAAATAACTTAGAGAATGCCTCTGTTTTCCACATGGCTACCAGAGGTACGAAATAGGTTGAGAAGAGGAAAAAAGAATTATCATGAGGCAGGAGAAGCTGTATTCAACAACTTGGCCGAGGGAGAAATAGTAAGATGAGTTGTGTAAATTGAGTCAAGTGTCAAAGGTCAGAGATGAGGACACATGATGACAGACATAGATGAATAAGGAAAAAAGTAAAGGAGAAAGCCACCTGCCATCTCTCATCTACAGGCCAATGAGTTCCTAAAAACCCAGAAGTTTGGAGACAGTCATGGAGAAAATTTCCCTCATAGTCTGAGGAACCACCAACTCCAGGATTTTGGACACAGTCTTCAGACTGTGAATCAGAAAATTTTTGTTATCTAAGCTACTCAGCTTGTGTCCTTTTATTTTCTGGCCCCAGGAAACAAAAATAGCAGTTTTTTAGTAACTTTGAAGGGAACAGTTTAGAAGTTTGTGAAGATGAACTTTTAATCTAGAGATTTAAAACTGAAGGTGGTTTCCATGTAGTCTATTCCAGAAGAAAAACCTATAAATTCAATTGTATGTATCTTTTAATATTTCTGAATTTAGTACATTCAAAAGCATTAGGTCACTTTATCCTTCAATATAAACAATTGTGAGGTGAAAACTAAACCACAGAATTCTCTTTGCTTTGTTTGTTTTTACTCTCAACCCTGGGAACCCAGGTTTATAGCCTTTAAGTGGCTTGCACATTAGCTTTCTTAGTCAAGTAACAGGGCTATACCCCCTATATCTGCCCAGATCAATGCTACTGCACAGACAGCACATGTACAGAGGGCAGAAGTTGTAGGTAAAAATTTTACAACAACATCTACAGTCTATAGGCGTGTAGGTAATTAACAGAAAACTTTTGATGAAGAAAGGTAAATGAAGGGTGACCCAAAATTCTTGGGCCAGATCCAAGATAACCAGTTAAAAGCAATATTTCCACACCCCTCTTCATCCAACCCCTGCCCACTTGCCAACTGATTTTAGTGGGACCTGTCTGATGACGTACGGTTTAAGAGCAACAGTTGTCTATGACCAACATTTTTAATGGTAGAAACTTTTGGATGATATGTCAAGCATAATCCTCTTTCTAAGATCAACTGCATTCTGAGTTTCCTTCTTTGAAACAGGCCTTCAGGTGTTCCCTGGTGGACTAGCGGATGGGTCAATCGCCTCTGAAGGGCAGAGGCCACCATACTCCTGGGTTCAAGTCCCGAACCCTGGGGGAACAATCAGTGTGAACAACTAAATGAAAAATAAATAAAGTGGACAGATCGACTTCTGGATGGTGACTCCTGAGGACACACTCTGGGGGCACTCCCCACAGACACTGAAAAAAACAAAACAAACAAAAAAACACCTATTTTCCTGAGATAAACACCAAGAAACAACTAGCATTTTACCTGGAGGCAGAACAGCTGAAGACTAACAGTGGGTAAGAGCACCCAGCGCGGTTCTCAGCTAAGTCACAGATTTGGATTTGGGACAGAACCTGGGAGTCTCGGATGTGTGGTGGAGTGGAGGCTAGGGAATTTGGGACCAGATGCAGAAGCGGCGAGAGGCAGGCTCAGTGGCGCTGAGATGCGGAACCATGTAAGTCCAACTTGGGAAGGAGGGGGTGAAACGAGAGCCAGCACACTGGGAGCTGAGCTGGAGCCTTCATGGAGAACTTGCGCTGGGCGCTGCCATAACGAGAAATGAGCCAAATCAAACCCCTCCCACCACCATTTCACGTCAGAGCCTGGGGTCCACTGAGCGGAAACCCTACCCACCACACATCAGTCCATCAGAAATCCCACCCATTGGATGCCCCACCGGCTGGAATACAGTGAAAAGGCAGTCCCACACCTCCATGCTACTCATTAGCGCCACCTTGTGGATACAGGTGAAACTGCAGCCTGATTGCCAATCCTGGGCAAGTCAAACCTATGCAAATGCCAGGGAAACCCAATCCTCATAAATATACACAGAATGCGGAATTGAGCAAAGGCACAGAGAAATATACGTGAAATGATGGGTCCAATAAAAAACCCAGGGGAAAAATCTGAATACAGCAGACATATGTAAATGACCTGAAGAGGAATTTAGGGTAACAGTGATTAACATACTCATGGGAATCCAGAAATCCTGATGAGAATGTCAGGAAGCAAAGAGAAGAATTAAAACAAGACATCAAACAGGTAAGAGACACAATTGCTGAATTAAAGAACTCAATAGAGGGACTCAACAACAAGATGGATGAAGCTTCCAACAGAATCAGTGATCGGGAAGACAGGACAGAGGAACTCAATCAAGCAAACCAGCAAAGAGATAAAAAAAATTCAAAATTTGAGACCTCTGGGATAACACCAAAAGGAACAACATTCGCATCACAGGGGTACCAGAGGAAGAGAGAGAAAATGAGGCAGAAACCATATTTGAAGAAATAATAGATGAGAACTTCCACAATTTGAAGAATGAAGCAAGCCTCCAGATCCAGGAAGCTCAAAGAGTTCCCAATAAAAGAAACACAAATATAAACATACAACTAGACATAGCATCATAAAAATGCCAAAAATACAAAATAAAGAAGGCCTATTAAAAGCAGACAGAGAAAAACATATCACATACAGAGGAGCCCCCATAAGACTGTCAGCGGACTTCTCAAATGAAACTCTAGGCCAGAAGGGAATGGCAGAATACATTCAAAGTGCTAAAAGAAAAGGATTTTCAACCTAGGATACTACATCTGTCAAGGTTATCACTAAGAACTGAAGGAATGATAAAAACCTTTTCAGACAAACAAAAGTTAAAGGAGTTTATCACCACAAAACCAGTTTTGCAAAAAATATTAAAGAATGCTCTATAGAGCATAAAGAAATCACAGAAAAACAGTATGACAGCAAATATTAAAAGTAGGGAGGAAGAAAAGAGAACAAAAATGTGGACAGTTAGAATGAGTGGAAGTCTATTATGCTTTCAAATAAAATTAGGTAGTAAACACATAACTGTGAATGTTAACTTCAGAAAAACCTCAAAATACATCCCCAGGGAGAAAGCGAAAAAGAAAACAAAAGGCAAGATCAGTCAAAACATAACTGCAACCCATGTGATCTAAAAAGAGAAAGAGAACAAAGTCATCATCTGGAGTAACATACAAAAGAGAAATTACAAAATGACACTAAGCAGCTATAAATCAATAATCACCCTAAACGTCAATGGATGAGCTCACCAGTCAAATGATGCAGAGTGGCTTAATGGATTAAAAAGCATACTCAAAATTCTGCTGCATTCAGGAAACCCACTTTCTTCCAAAAGATAAAGATTCAAAGTCAATGGCTGGAAAACAATCCTACAGTTGAATGGCAACCACAAAAGAGCAGGAACAGCTATACTCATAGCAGATAGAACAGACTTACATCTAAAAAGTATAACAAAAGACAGAGATGGACACTATATAATAATTAATGGATCAATCCAGCAGGAAGCCCTAACACTTATTAACATATATGCACCAAGTGAAGGAGTATCAAAATATATCAAGCAGGTATTATTAGACATTGACAGCAACACAATAATAGTGGGGGACTTCAACACCCCACTTACAACAATGGAAAGATCAGCTAGGCAGAAAATTAACAGGACAACAGCCACTTTAAATGACTATCTGGAACAGATAAATCTAATAGACATATACCGATCACTTCACCCAACGACTACAGATACCACCTTCTTTCACGCGCTCATGGAACATTCTCAAGGACAGATCATATGCTGGGACACAAAACATCTCTCAACAAATTTATAAAGACTGAAGTCATAGCAAGCATCTTCTCTGACCACAATGGCCTAAAACTGGAAATCAACTAAAAAAAGAAAGCTGGAAGACCCCCAATGCAATTGGAAATGCAACAATATGCTCTTGAAGGACTCTTGGGTAAAAGAGGAAATCAAATAGGAACTTAAAAATACTTAGAGGCAAATGAGAATAAGGACAGAATCTTTGGGATGCAGCAAAACAGATACAAGAAGAAAGTTCGTCGCAATCCAGGTCTATCTCAAGAAACAAGAAAAATTCCAAATAAACAACTTAACTCTACATTTAAAACAACTAGAGAAAGAAGAACAATCAAATCCAAAATTTTCAGAAGAAAGGAAATAATCAAAATTCAAGCAGAAATAAACAAAATAGTAAACAAAAAGACAATCCAGAAGACAAATGAAACCAAAAGTTGGTTCTTTGAAAAAATAAGCAAAATTGACAAGCCACTGGCTAGACTCACAAAACAAAAAAGGGAGAAAACTCATAACTAGAATTACAAATGAATGGGGAGAAGTTACAACAGATACCACAGAAATCTGTAACATCATAAGAGGCTACTATGAACAGCTCTATGCCACCAAAATGGACAACCTTGAGGACATAGAGAGATTTTTAGAAAAGTATAGTCTACCAAGACTGAACATGGAAGAACTGGAAAAACTGAACAAAACAATCACAAGCAAAGAAATTGAAGAAGTAATCAAGGTCTTTCCGAAAAATTAAAGCCCAGGACCAGATGGCTTCTCCAATGAGTTCTACCAAACCTTTACAGAAGAATTAACAGCTATTCTTCTAAGCTCTTCCAAAATATTTAAGAACAGGGAAATCTCCCAAATGCTTTTTATGAGACTAACATTACACTAATATCAAAAGCTGACAGAGATGTCACCAAGAAAGAAAATTACAGACAAATATCTCTAACAAACATAGATGCAAAAATTCTCAACAAAATATTATCAAATCGAATTCACCAATCCATCAAAAAGATCATACATCATGACCAAGTGGGATTCATCCCAGAGCTGCAAGGATAGTTCAGCATACGTAAATCTATTAATATCCTACACCGTATCAACAAGAGGAAAGAGAAGAACCACATGATCATATCAATAGATGCAGAGAAAGCTTCTGACAAGATTCAACACCCATTTATGATAAAAACCCTCCGTAAAAGGGGAATAGAAGGTTCATATCTCAACATAATACAAGCCATATATGAAAAACCCACAGCCAACATCACAGTCAATGGTAAAAAACTGAAAGCATTTCCTCTTAGGTCAGGAGCAAGGCAAGGTTGTCCACTCTCACCACTGCTATTTAACATTGTACTGGAGGTCTTAGCCAGAGCAATTAGGCAAGAAAAGGAAATAAAAGGAATCCAACTTGGAAAGGAGGAAGTAAAAGTCTTAATTATCTGCAGATTACTTGATTATATATATTGGAAAACCCAAAAATTCTATTAAAAAAACTTCTAGAACTCATCAATGAACAGAGTAAAGTGGCAGGCTACAAAATCAATGCACAAAAATCTGTTGTATTTTTATATACAAAAAAATGCTAGAAGAAAACGAAATGGCAAAAATCACATCATTTAAAATAGACGTTAAATGAATGAAATACCTGGGCATATACCTAACAAAGGAAGTAAAATATCTATACAATGAAAACTACAAGTCCTTCTTAAAAGAAATAGAGGCGGACACAAAGAAATGGGAATAATCAACATCATAAAATGGCCAACTTACTCAAAGCAAATAAATAGGTTTAATGCAAGCCCCATTAAAATTCCACAGGCTTATTTCCAGGAAATAGAACAAATATCTTAAAATTTGTATGGAACAACAAAAGACCCTGAATAGCCAAAACAATCATTAGAAAAAAGAATGAATCTGGAGGGATTACACTTCCTGACTCTGAACTATACTACAAAGCTACAGTGATCAAAACAGTATGGTACTGGAATAATAATAGAGGCACAGGCCTGTGGAATAGAACTGAATCACCAGAAACTGACTCACTCACATACAATCAGTTAATCTACAACAAAGGAGCCAAAGGCATTTGATGGAAAAAGGAAAGTCTTTTCAACAAATGGTGTTGGAAAAACTGGACAGCCACATGTAAAAGAATGAAGATAGACCACTCTCTAACACCATTCACAAAAATTAACTCAAAATGGATTAGAGACTTCGGCATAAGACCAGAAACCATAAAAAGCTCTTAAAAGACATCCATTATAGAGAAGGCTTTGGGAACTCAAGTCTACCATCAAGGGAAGCTAAAAGAAAAATAAACAACTGGGACTACATCAGACTAAGGAGCTTCTTCACAACAAAAGAAAACATCACCAAAACCAAAAGGAAACCTAGTAACTGGGAGAAGATATTTGCATTCAATATTTCCAACAAAGGCTTAATATCTAAAATATACAAAGAACTCATAAAACTCAACAACAGAAGAAATAGGCAACCCAATGAAAAAATGGAAAGAGGAATTGGAGAGACACTTTTCTGAAGAGGATACACAGATGGTCAACAGGCATATGAACTTGTGTTCATACTCACTGGCTATCAGGGAAATGCAAATTAAAACAACAATGAGATATTACCTTACACCTGAAAGATTGACTATTATCCAAAAGTCTGGAAACAACAAATACTGGTGAGGATGTGGAGAAAAGGGAACACTTTTGCACTGTTGGTGGGAGTGCCATTGGTACAACCCCTATGGAGAACAGTTTGGAGATACCTCAAAAAACTGAAGAAGGAAATCCCATATGATCCCGTCATTCCTCTTCTGGGCATCTACCCAAAAGATACAAAAGCACCCATCTGCAGAGATGTTTGTATCCCCATGTTTACTGCATCCTATTCACAACAGCTAAGAACTGGAAACTACTTAAGTGCCCAACATTAGATGAATGGATAAAGAAGATGTAGTACCTATATGCAATGGAATACTACACAGTCCTTAGAAGAGATGAACCCCTGTCATTTGCATCAACATGGATGGAACTAGAGGGGATTATACTAAGTGAAACAAGTCAAAAGAAGAAAGAGAGCAGATGACCTCACTAATAGGTGGGATGTCAATAGACCAGACAAAGGAACAGATAAAACATAACTAACCCCGAAATATTTGAAACAGAACTGAGGTTACCAAAAGGAATAACACTTGGTGATTTGGTGGAGGGTATGGTGTACTGAAAACCTATCTATGAAATGGTGAACCAATACACAGGAAATTTTTTTAATGTGCAGAATATTACTACAATAAAAATAAATAAATAAAAATAAACTGCTTCTTCTTCCTCTCTCTTCTTGCCTGCTTGCTTCCTACTGCCTTCATTTCTGCCTGAATTTTTCCTTTAAAAAAAAGAAAAAGAAAAGGACTTCAAACTACTACTAGGTGCAGTGACTAGGTCAAAATAAAGAGTCTGAAAAGATATGGAGGAAACTGAAATCTAGATACCAAGTTAAAGAAGCCAATGTGAAAAGGGTACATACTACACAATTTTAACTGTGTAATTCTGATTGCATCACATTCTGAAAAAAAGGCAAAACTATGGAGACAGTAACAAGACCAGTGGTTGCCAGGGATTAAGAGAGAGAGGGATGAACAGTTGAACTGTTAATTTCTGCATTACTAGAACACATTTTTTCTCATTAATGAAATGTTTTACTTTTAAACAATTTTTTAATGTACATTTCACACAGTTATCATTTTTAAGTCCCTTCATGGACTGAATCATCCTAAGTGTTAAAGCAGTATTTATAAAATCCATTCCTTCAAACAGACTTTTTTTTTAAGGAAAGGCGCAGTCAGAGATAAAGGTGAACAGAGGTCGGCAGGAAGAAAGAG
The DNA here is from genome assembly GCA_004363575.1 of Solenodon paradoxus. Classification (NCBI taxonomy): domain Eukaryota; kingdom Metazoa; phylum Chordata; class Mammalia; order Eulipotyphla; family Solenodontidae; genus Solenodon; species Solenodon paradoxus. Next base: position 173,689 of record RJWH01000214.1, on the reverse strand, counting down.
GAGGAAAAAGCATTTTCATTTTAGTTGTTCATCTTGGTTGTGTCCCCCACCGCCTTTCGCCCTGGGACATGAATCCGGGTCACTGGGATGTACGTGGATTGTGTTCAGCCAGAAGCTACAGACATAACTGCTACTCCACCAGGATGTGCCATAAATTTGATTTCAAAGGCTACATTGCTTATATCAATCTTACTCATGACCAATAAGGTATTTAATCTGTGATAGGAGGGCTCTTGAAGCCCTTGATCAACATCTGACTGTGAGATACAAACAGTAAATTACATGAGGCTTGGACACATTTCATATTTCTTAGCCTTGACTTTGTGTTGTGCTGGTCCCCTCCTGACTGACTGAAGGCCAGCACAAGTAGCTACGTCTCTAGGCCCCAGATGAACCCCGACATCTGATCAAAGTCACGAGGCTGCTGGATTTGCCCAGCAGCTGCTCACACACTGCAGTCCATTCTCATGTTCATGTATACCAGCCACATACCTCTACCTGCTGCCTTAAGTGTGCCTGGTTTTCCAACATCCATCCTACAAGTGGCTATTTCTCCCAGGAATTTACTTTTCCTAATTAGGGTAAACTACGTGTTATGGCCTTATGGACACAACAGCTAAATTTTTTATGAACAGAGGTCACTGTCAGAGAGTTTCAGGACACATGCACAAGGATTTTAACTCTTTCAGTGGAAAAAGGGTAGAGATGTTGGACACTAGACAATAGTTTTAAATTTGATTTGAAACTTTACCCCCAGTTACATTCTGGGACATAGAACCTTGACATTCTATTTACAGGGCCACAGGGTCCACTTTGTGTCTCAATAAAATTCTCAAACCAGACTAACAGCAACAGCACACATTTTGGGTCGTACTGCCCTAGGGGAAAGGAAATAAGGAGCCTCAACTTTGCAAAGCTTTATTTCCTAAATAGATAAGAAATATTTATTCCTACAGAAGGTAGCTTAGGATTAAACTGTTTTTTACATTTCTAAATGTCTAAAATGATGCACAATTTTAGAAAAGGTTCCCAAATGGCTGATTCAATGTAAAACATTTTCTCTCTATTGCCATTCCACTGCTACATCTACATTTTGTAAAAATAGATTGTTATTTTACATAAAGGAAAGCAAGCTCCCTGTCAAAATACACAGTAGGTAGAAGAGCCCTGCCTAAGACTAATTAGCTAACAAATTATGACATGTCTAACATGTGATGTCTTTTTAGAAATTCAAAAAGAACTCTTGATGCCTAAAGATTTTTGAGACATACACACATGGGTTTTCCCTGAAAAATTATTAGTCATGGTTATAAAACTTTGTTAAAGGAAAAGGTAAGTGGTATGCCCTCGTGGTTAAGTCCCCAGCTCCAGACGGCAGTCCAGTGCAGCCCATGTAAAAAGTCCAGGGACCCTCAGTGTGCCCCGGTGGAGTAGTGGTTAGGTCAGATGCTTTTGGAGTGGCACAGTCTACCTATGTCCCAAGGACATAGTTCATGTTCTGGGTCCAGGGGGAATAATCAATGTAAACAAAATAAAAATAAAATAAAATATTTCCTCCTCTCTCTTCCTGCCTGATTGCCTATTCAACTTCACTCCTGATTATACCTCCCCTTTAAAAAAAAAAAAAAAAGAAAGAAAGAAAAAGAAAAAGAAAAAAAGCCCAGGGACAGGATGAACCACTTTCATGAACAACCAAATGGGAAGGATGAACACTTTTTCCTCCTCTCTCCCTGCCTATTAGCCTTCATTTTTGCCTGCTTCCCTATTCGAAAATGAATAAAATAATAAAGAAATAGGTCAGTATATACCACACCCTAAGAGTAAGAGTAAGATATACTTGTATCCCTCACAACTCATTGGGGTTTTCACAAGGTATCTCCTTTGGTTACCACTGCAGTCTTAGGAGAGCTAATAATACCAATTCCCAACTTGCATGTTCAGAAAGGACAAGTGATATTTCCAAGTCTCACAGCTAGTAAACAGTACAGTACTGCTCCTTCTGCTCCTCCCACTGCTGGCACGATGGGGTGAGAGAGAGGAGGAGGCAGAAGACAGAGTAAGAGTCATGAGCACCCACCTGGCCTCTTGCAGTCAGTATGCACAATCACACCGTGAAAACCCACCTGGTGATTCTGCAAGGTGCTCTTGTTTCTCTTCTCTGTCCTGAAATTGAATTAAATGGGACCACAAAGCCGACTTCCCCTGGAAGGATAAGGAATATACACATTTTCATTTAATAAGAAAGAATTCATCAGTTTCTCATCAATGTCACTGAAATCGCCATTTAGAAGTCTGGAGGCCCATACCCACCTGTCCAAGTGACTCTCTGGGCCCTGAGGGTCACTGTTGCCACCGAGAAGATGGGCAACAGCCTCGGGCAGGGCAGCTTGGCTTGGCCAGGGCCCAGCACATGCTAAGCAAGCTGCTGCACCTGGGTGTCACTCCACTGTCTGGGGCCAGACCATTCAGTCTGTGGCATAAAGGCCCAGTAGTACAGGATGGATCTGTGTACATCCAGATGCAAAGCATGTGGGGCTGCATGGAATGGTAGTGAGGGAAAAAAAACTGTGCACAAGAAGAAAGAAAAAGAGGAAGGAGAAGGAAACATGCACACAACAGAAAAAATCCAAATGGGAAACTAGAGGGATGAGAGATATGTGAATATGCCACCCTGAATAACTAGATCACTGAAAGTGCCAAAGAATCGTCCATTCTACCTAAGAGATTTCTCTCCTGGACATTCTGGCCCTGGCCTCTCCAGGACACACAGCCTCTGCGGTGAGCATGGTCCAGCTATTCCTGTCTACCAGGAGACCCGACCACCTCACCGAATAGGCTTGCTTTTTCTGGAATTAAAATGCCGGTGGCACTTTTCTAGTCATCCTGTGACAAAGGAACACAGCATTCAGCTTTTTATTTTTTTTCTCCTCATTATGATTCTTGACAGGGCTCCAGGGCCATGTTCTGGGGCCTCCCGATCCTGACCTGTTTGACCTGCAAGCCGTGGCTCCAGATCCTTTCCAACAGGTCACAGAGGCTGGCAATCAGCGTGTTCTCTTCCAGGCCAGTGATGTTGGCTTCCCCGTGGCCCAGTTCCACGGCCTCGTGTCCCATCTTCTCCACCAACATGCGTTTTGTCTGAAACCATCGTGGGTGGGTGGTCACAAGAGTTAGTTGCCCGGCATGTCTATTACCAGATTAAGGACCTACCCTTCCTTACCTTCACTTCTCATCACATATTTTTAATCACCTTGTCTTCACCACTGTGACCAACTAACTGGGGTAATATCATCTATGTTTTTACCATATTGTCAGAGAAATAGAGGGTCACTGAAGAAAGAAAAAGATACTCCTTTAAAGCTTCCCCATGTTGTAAAAATAGCTATGTACAGCACTTCCATATGACTAAGTTGAGTAACACTGGGGAATCACACAAGACCTAGAAAATGTAGTCAGAATCTGAAAACCCCATCCTGTCCATACCTGGCTCTTCCTGCATCCTATCAAAGCACCTGGCTTTGACTGCATCTAAGCAAACCCCAGAACACAAACAGACAACGCAAATTCCTCCAGAACTGTGATTTGTGGGTGAAGTAGGTCTCTCTTTTTCCTTCTCCTTTTCCTCTCCTCTCTATTCTATGCTCATGTGTATGCATCAGAAAATGGAAATCAGTTTCAAGTAATTTATAGCACTCTCTGCGGCTCTACCAAAATGTAAAGTGAGTATATCTATTTGAATAAAAAGAATGTGAAATGAGTAAAACTGAGTAAAATGTAAATCCATTTCTGTAAGCAGGGACCCTGTCTTTATGTTGATGCCAAAAATAGAGCAATTTTCAAAGACACAGAGTAGGTATTCAAGAGATGAGTCTCATAAAAGAAAGAAATGACTGATTACAATAATGTTCTGGGTTTTGTCAGTAATCTCTGAGAAACACAGCTATACGAGGACAGCACAGTGCAAACCCTTACAACATGCACTCACGTATGCATGCATGCAGGCCTTTCTCTAAGACGATCACACCCCCGACTGACTTAATTATCTGTTCATGTTACAGAAGGACACTAAAGGCTGAAAAGGTGAACAAACTGCGGGGCTCCAGGTCAACATTCATGGCCAATGAGGCCCATGGAGACTGATAAACTCTGTCAGGAGCAGTCTGTGCCCGGGGGAAAGTTTCTTTCAAGGAAACCACAGGCCCACCTGGCAGCGACGCAGTTTGCCTGAGCCTCACACAGGGAGATAAAAAGAAAGCACACTGGCTGTACCAGTGAGCAATACCCACCTTCATTCTGCATTCTTTTAATAAGCCTTCTACAAATTTCCAGTTGGTTTGTGCAATCACTGCAGGAGAGAGGTCTGACAACTTGGGTTGCCTCAGGTTTTTCCCTAAAGTCCGAGCCTCTTGCATATATTTCTAAAAAAATTAAAGAGTATTTGTAAGGCATCAACATCAGACATTCATATGAACTGTTTAACCTTACATAAACAAGTGCAGAAACAAGATGCAGAGAAGGCTGTGTATGTGTGCGACCCAATTCAAGTTCTAGCCCAGCAAAGGACAACTGTGCTCCCCCAACTGTCAGCCCCCACGAAATGAGGCAGCCAGAACCCCAGTAGGTGAAGGTCATCCACAACGAGATGGGATTTCTTGGTTAGTCTGTTTATTGGGAGCATTCAAGATTGTGACTAGTCAGGACCCTGGCTGGGATGAAAATGTGTGGGTGTCTGAATTAGATAACAAGTCCAAGGTTCTGCAGGTGGCCAGGTGTCTCCACTCCTCTCTGCTCAAAGAGAGAGGCTCTGTATATGCTCCTGTGACACTTGGTGGACTTTTTGGAAGTTCTGCCCTGTGGACCTGATGCACACATCAGGAATCTGGCTTGAACCAGACTCCCCAGCTTCAACCTTTGTGCTGATTGAGGCACAAGAATAAAGTCAGGAGCTATGGAATTCTGAGGCAACCAACTTTATGGCTTCAGACTGACTTGTTATTTGTAAAATGGGCACAAGACATGCCCACCTCCCTCAAAGAAAGGGTAAGGAGTCCCTCTAAAAGGCTCCTGTTCTCCTGTGACATGTTTGCTACATAGTCTTCTGTTTTCTTGTCCCATAATCAAGAGACAGCGAAGACACTGAGCTGCTTGTGAAGACAGTGACAGCTCAGAGACTCTCAGGGACCCAGTGCAGTTCTTGAGTTGTGGTCAGCGGACTTCCACGGGGTCAGTACAGGACTCCTGCTCTCTACTTTCTGTGCTGCCTGAAAAAGCTAGACTACTTATGTTTTCATCACGCCCATAAGGCAGCACCTCCAAAAAGTCCACCAAGTGTTTTAGGATCATATGCAGAGCATGACTGCTCTAAATTATATAGCAAAACTAGCAGTTTTCTGGGTTGGTTTTTTTTGTGGGGAGAGTTTGCAAACCAGCACTATCTCCCCAAATGTACATGTAAAATCTGTCTTTACGATCTTGAGGGGACAATTTGATATTAAGATGTATAAAATCCTTTGTACTATTTAAGTAAAAGGGAATTTGTACATTTAATATATTTCCCCTTTGGAGGAAGAAGAATCTACTAAACTACAGATGAAAAAAATACATATCCACTGATTAGGAATTCAACTGATCAGCTTCCCAACCACAGTTCAACCTGCCTGACTGAGGGCGGCATTCATAAGTAACATCTCCTTTCAGGGAATCATTTAAGGACAAATTAAAATCAAATGAACTCGCCAATAATGCAGTTCCATCATACTTGTGCAGATACTTCTTCCATCTGTAAACTGTTTTTCAGAGGGTTAAAGAAAGAAAGTAAATTTGAGGAGACACAACTCTCAACAACTAGGGAAATTAAATGCCACAAGGTCTACTGAAACGTCCTGAAGATTAGTTTACAAATTAAAAAACAAAAACAGAAAATGAAAAGTTTCCAAAAATTCCACCAGCAATATAGGACAGGAATGTGTTAAGGGATAATTATGATACATCTGCATTTTCTATTATTTTAGGTCATATTAATGTTATCCAGAGTATTAAAATAAGAGATAAAAGGATGGCAAAAGTAAATGTTAACTGTTCGAAGAGTCTGTGTCTCCCCAGCCTCATTCAACCTTCTTTTGGACATGTGAAGAAGCAGACTCGGTTCTTGGAAAGAGTTAAGAGCATGCTTGGCTTAAGGAGAAACACACCAGCTGGAGGAAAAAGCGTGGGACACAGCCAGGTGCTGAGGCTCTTCTTTGGTGAAAGGAGACAGCCAAGCTGAGTCCATTCACACTACTATCTCAGAATAGGAGGAAATCCAGGCGGGAGGCCTGGCTCTCTCTTGCCCTGGGTGCAGAGTTACTATGAGAGCTCGAGCCTGAATGCCAGAGTTGGGGTTAAGTACGCAGCTCCAATTGGTAATGTCCCCATTAAGCCCTAGGACCTGGGTTCTCAGCCCAGGAACAGAGACAGTAACTACCATGAACAACTAAATGGGTAGATAGATGCTTTTCTTCTTCCTCCTCTCTCTGCCTGCCTGTCTACCTGCCTTCCTTCCTATAAATAAATAAATAAATAAATAAATAAATAAATAAATAAGTAAATAAGTAAATAAGCAAAACAAAGTGGTCTGAAAAGGAACCACTTCTGTAAAATGCTTAAAAAAAAAAGAGTTGAGTATTAACATACCTCCTCTTTGGAAGAAAAACAACTTGCTAAATCTGGTCTCTGTCCACCACCCCTAACAAAAAAATACCAGTGATTACAGATTCGAATGTTGAGGTTCCCCTGCCAAGAGTGCAGAATTACCGTGTTAGCACACACCATCACGAACAGTGCCAAACGAGGAAAGGTGTGGGTGCTCTAGAACTCTTTGCGTCATTCAGGCTGACAAGTCAAGGACAAGTCAAGGACACCCAGGCAAGATGCCAGAACACCTGCAGCACACAGGCAGGCAAAGAACATACCAGGCAGCACTCAGAGAAGGACTTTTTAGGAAGTCGTACAGGAGGAGAGGAACCCTGGTCCCACTCCCAGAATGCCACGGAGTTCTGACAGACCAGGAGATCCTCCGAAGGCTGGGAGGGCGGAGATGCATCAACGACAGAAAGCCAAACAGAAAAGGACAAGAAGAGAGACACGCAAAACAAGCATGCCTATGAAAATGTCACAGCCACGGGGGAGAGGACGATGTGGCAACACGGAGAAATGCACAGAGGGCATCCTTCCGTTCTTAAGACCATGTTCATAACCATATATGCGTGAACACAACAAAAAGCAATCAACATTTGGAGTGATGTTTTCTGCTTTATTTCTACATATTAGAGTTTCAAAAATAGTTAACAGATTTCTGATTGCATTTTCTACGGATCACAAGAAATAATAAATAATGTGTAATTAGGGTTTTACTTTTAAGTAGTACAAATAAAGCATAAGGACCTGAATTTGAAAACAAAAACTTTGAAACACTTAAAAAATGGTGTCAGTCAGCCAATGACAAAGCTCAGGCACACACATCTTTTACTTAGTAGGTCTAAATTATGCTGGAAAACTTGGACATGACTATGCTTCTTATAAATTTTTTTCCCCTACAGGAGACATGTTGGCCACAAATTTATCCTATATGTAGTTGTTAACTGATGTGGAACACAGAGACTGCTGTTAGATCCTTAATGTTGATGTATTAAAATTACAAAAAAAAAAACCCTACAGGTGTTTTCTGCTCTAAGTCAGTACAAAGGATTACTCTTTTAATATATAACTGAACCATTTATTTTGAAGAATGCAGAGGAACTGAAACCCACTGCGCTGAGTATGACGCACCCCGGGAGGGCACCCACATACCTCCTTCAGGTCATTGTCTAGTCCAACATGCTCAGAATGCTGGCGAAGGCGGTCTTTCCGGCGCTGTGCGGTGGCGCTCCGGCTCACCCAACGGCTGGGTAAAGAAGGCGCAGGTTACAACAAACAACCTAATCCTCAAATACGGTTGGTTAGCTTTATAAGAGAAGGAATAAGCTGTTCAAAACAAAAGACCAACAGTGCTTTTTTTTTTTTCCTTAAGGGAAGGTGCAGGCAGGAATGAACGCAAGTAGGCAGACAAGCAGGAAGAGAGAGGAGAAAGAAGAATTTTATTTTAAGTTTAGTTGTTTATCTTGGTTGCTCCCCTATCCCCACTCACTCAAATTGGGTCCTTGGGATGAATGTAGACTATACTTAACTAGAGGCAGCAGACCTCTACTGCTACTCCACCAGGAAGTGCCAATGATACTTATTTTTTAATCCATTCTTTAAGAACACATAACCAATATATTGAGATATTTTACAATTCACCCAGCTGAAAAACATACAAGTCAATGATTTTTAGTGTATTCTCAGAGATGTGGAACTTTCACAGTACCTTTGAAATTGAGGTTAAGAATGCATATACCTGCTCTGCATTAATCCTTGTCTTTCAGGGTACCTACCCAAGTCTTCAGCACCCAGTTCTCATATCCATTTAGACAGCTCCTGAGTTCCCTCACGACTAACCATGACTCGTTTCTCCAATCCTTTAGCAATGCCCCCATCCCCAGATCATTAAATGCCTTTCTCTTTACCCTCTGGGCCCCAACTCAGTTGATAGTCACACCTGCCTCCTCCTTCCCACCTCTATGTAAATGATACACTCACACACATACTGCTAATCCCAAAGTACAGAACAGATTGGTCTCGGCTCAAGACAACTTCAACTGTGTCCCTAGCCAATTCTCTCTTGCTTCCTCCAACCCCTTTGGTCATATCTATAATTTTCCTCCCTCAAGCCTATACCTCCCTTCTGCATATAAGCATGATGACTCTCTTGAAGTCCTCTAGTTATGTTTAAATCTTCAATCTTCCAAATAAATGTTTAAATGAAAGGTGCAGGCAGGAATGAAGGCGAGTAGGAAAGCAGGCAGGAAGAGAGAGGAGGAGCGTTTTTATTTATTTTAATTATCGTTGTATATCTTAGTTGTTCCCCAGAATGTGAACCCACATCCTTAGGATATATGTGGATTATGCATAGTCAGAGGCAGTGAACTTAACTGCTACTCCACCAGGGAACACCCCATGTAAAAATTCTTAAAAAGATAACTGTAGATGTGGTCCCCTATTTATTCACCTTCAGATTTTCAGTTCATTTCAAATCAGCTTCTTCCTCTGAAAATGTGATGAAGTCACTGATATTCCCACCTGCCATATGCGATTCTGAGCTGACTCAATCTCTCCACTATACTTAGTGCTGCTGATCACTACTTTAAAACTCCAGCAATTTCCAACTAGCTTCCCCTAAAATGAGCTCTCACCTTTGAGCCTTTGTATAGGATGTTTTCTCCCAGGTTATAGTCATCTTTCAGATAGCTTAGAGACACACAAAATGTTCTACCATTCTTCCATATCTAAACCAGCTACCACTCTCACACTCCCTAATTGCAGTCCCTAACCGTACCTAACTACGTACCTCCATTTTCTATGAAATCCTCTCTACTGCAAACTCTTGAAGGACTGGTATCAGGTCTGTTGGCTGTTTTATTTATTGGTAGAGTCTATCACATCATCTGCCTCTACTATAAATATCCTAAATAATCAGAGATACAGTCAAACATTTAGGTTTATAGACTTTCATCACAGCATATGATATACAATAACAAATTCTCTATTTTATTTCAAGGGTCACATTCTGGACTTTGTATGTTCCTGAACTTAGGTGTCTTTTACTCTATATGCATGTTTAATGTATAATTTTTATTTCTTTTTTAAAGGAAAGGTGTAGGCAGGAATGAAGGTGAGCAGTCAGGCAGGCAGGAAGAGAGAAGAGGAAGAAGAATTTTATTTTAATTTAGTTGTTCACACTGGTTATTTCTCTCTGGACCCAGGACTTGAACTCGGGTATATGGCATGCACTCCTTCAAAGGTGACTGACCTAACCACTACTCCACCAGGGCATGTCTAATGTATAATTTTTAAAAAAAGCTGTTGAGTTAACTGTAGATCTTTCAACTTTACTCAGAATCAGGTAAATGTGCTCAAAACAACCTAAATGTTCAACAGTAGAGAGTGCAATAAAATGAAATATATAGTCATTAACTCTACTAGAAATAATAACATGGGAGAGTGCTGATGATGTAATAATGAATGAAAAACCAAGACACACATTGTACTATAAACAGGATTCTAATTTTGTAAAGAAGAAAAAGTGTGGACATGCATGTGCACACCCCGGGATCCATGCAATGGAGGAGCAAAATGCCAAATATAAGGTCATATGGTGGTGGTATTATAGTGACTTCAAAATTTACCCTATCACCTTCTAATAGTCTAAATTTTCTAATAAATATATATTGTTTATATCAAATTACGTTTAAAGATCTATCATCACCTTTCCTTGGGTCTTCTTCATACCATTCTAAAAACATTTCCTTTTGAATGTATCTTAGCACAGAGCTACACATAATTTAAAAGAAGAACTTATAGTTCTCCCACTCAGAAAAAGTTATAACACATTACTAACAGTTCAGTATTTTAAAGATTTCTGTTAAGAAAGAATTCAATTTGCAAAAATCTTAAAATAAAAGTACTGCTTTCTCTGTTGTTTTAAAATGATTTTGCATGCTTTTGGTTTCTGAATCATCTCATTTCAGATTGCTATTTAGAGGAATACTGAGTAATTATGATAAAAATGATAGCAAAGAAGATAGATCCCTTTAAAATAAAATAAAAAACCCCAATAGGTTTATATCAGGAAAAAAAAATATGCAAAGATCTAGTGACAGAATCCTTGGAAGTGTCCCTTGGTTCAAGGATTAGTGTAAGATGGCGAAAAGATACACAGAGAATTGGGGTGACTGAAAATGTAGGCGCTGAAACATTAAGACCTGATGAAGACTCTTTACTGAACCGAACATCAGTCCATCTCCTGAACCTTCTCCGAGTCCATCTGTGTACCAACTTGCAAAATCTACTTTTATCAAGAACCCTGTTAAGTCAGTTTCACAGAACTCTCCAGTGCACCCCTCTCCCCCAGCACAGGATCACTCTTGATATGGAATGGGCTCTACACCCTCCACCATCCCTGGGTGGGGTCTGACCACCATGGCCTGTCATCAGCAAGGATGTTGTTAGGCTGTTTAGTCACAATTTCCCCCCTGCTATTTCCTCTTAGTAAACTTCAATCCACTGACCCTCACTCTGTTCCCCAGCTATCAATTCCTACTTGCCCATGTTGTATTCAGAGTTGAGCCCAATCTCTCTTTCCCACCATACTCCCCATTGCAATTTTCCCACTGAATAAAATGCCTTACCATTGTCAACAAAGTGTCATCAGTATCTTTTTTCTTTAACAACTCTGAAGCAGACTATAAACACCAGCTGATGAACTTACATCAAAAAGGGGGAAGAATAAAATATAAGAAACAAAATGCACGAAGACCTGAGTGTAGATCTTTGATCTTAGAAATAGCCTTGAAGCAAAGAAAGTCCAGTGTAAGTTAGTGAAATTTGTTCAAAGATTAAAAAAAAAAAATCAGGGCTACTGGGCAGGGTGGTTCAAGTAAATAGCAAAAATATGAAATGGGCTATAAACAGCTAGTGAACTTACACAGTAAATAAAGGGAAGGAGTAGATTATACATAGCAGAACATTTCTCTTGGCACACAACAGTGGAAAAGACTTCAGGTTAAGAAAAGGGGACACCTGTGTAGTAGTGGTTTGGTCCACTGCTTCTGTATGGGTGCATGTCAGGGTTTGCATCCTGGGGCCATGGGGAACAACCAAAATGAACTAAATAAAAATAAATAAAAATGTTTCTTCCTTCTCTTTCTTCCTGCCTGCATCTTAAAAAGAAAAGAAAAATTTAAAAAGGGGAAATATTAACTTACATAATGTAACTAGCATCTCACTATAGGGACAAAATGCCTGAGGGACAAAATGCCCTACTGAATTTTATTTTCAAAACAGAAAAATAAGCATTTGCTTAAGAAGATGACTGAGGTACTATACACTCCTAGTCTTGTTAAGTAACTTCTTTGATTATTGAACCTCTTTACTAACTATAATTTTACCAAAGATGATTACATTTTCTCAAATATTATAGACAGCTTATTTTCTTTGTCAGTAGCATATAAATGAATTATCTCATATAAATTCTCTCCAATAGTTGATCAATTGCATAGCTATTAATCCCTTTACTCTGCAATTAGTTCTGACATCTTTTCTTTCTGACTACAATCGACCTGAAAAATGTAATGCTTGAGGCTCAGTGTGAAATAGAAAAACCTTAGATTACATGAGTAAAAGCAAGAAAACATGGCAGTGAGACTTTAAAATTAAAATCTTCCCTCCTAAGTGCTCCCTACATCCAGTTCTTGTTTTATTTTCCTTCACAAAGCATATCTCCATCTGGTAGGTTACTTACTTTAGAAATTAAGTTTCTTCACACTTGAAAGCAGGGGCTGTTTGTTTATTTTTAAACTGGCCTGGGACACTGCCTCACTTGGAGGAAGGGCTTAATGAATACTTGCTGATAGATGAATAAGCAATCGATCGATTGCTATCAGAAGGAAATGAAAACTAAAGAAGTCTACCCACAGCAAAGCGGTCCAAACAATTAGACAGCTGACAAACATTAGACATGAATAAACTGATGACTAGTTTGTTCTAATGGAAAACTCTCATCCACTTCTGCATAATGGAACACTGTATTAAGTACAATTCCTGGGAAGTCTGAGTCCACAAGTTTTGGCTGGTTTTTAAATTCAATGTTTATATAGTTCTTCAATGGAGGGTAAAACCTTGCAATTTTATTTTATTCAGGTAAAAACTTCAGTCATTGGCTATTTATTTCTGTCTTGGAAGCAGTGTATTAAATTCTTCTCCACAACCTTCGTCCCTAAGACTTTAGGATAAACATTTGCATTATCTATAGGAGGGGAAGATTTCATTCTGAAAATGTAACTTTTTCATTTTTCTAGTGAATCATCCTCTATTACTGTTGTCATTAAAGGAGAGACACCTATCTGCATATAAGAGTTCAAATAAGGCTTGTTGGATGTACAATTTTTTCACTTGACTACATATATCCCTTTTCCAAATATGCAAAAAGTACTGAAGACTTTCTGGCCCTTTACATAGGCTTTGTGGATGAGATGCCATGAACACAGTATCAGCACTAAGGAGTAAGTAGACCTGAGTTCTAATTCTGACTCTGTCATTAACAAACAATGTCACCATCTGCAGGGTTAGGCTGTTTGATATCGACCTTGCTTCACAGAGCTCTTCAGAGGGAAGATGGGAGGGTCTTGCTTCCAAGAGTAACCACCCTATCTTCCTGGGTCCACTCCTTGTAACAGAGCCTTGTTTAAGGTAGAAGGGAGATGCCTGGAGGTGCTTTAATTCTGGGAGAACTCATTAGGCTGGGTTACAGGCTGCTAAGCAACCTTAAGTTTTCAACAATTTAAGAAACTCAAATTTCCTGCAGAAAAGCAAAGTGTAATTTCCTAATCAAAGGTAACAAAAGGCAAGCATCCCCTGTATCAGAAATGAAATAGGCAGTGTGTGTAGTGTAATGGTTAGGTGCTTGGCTCCTGAATCAGTCACCCAGGTTTGAATCAATCCTAATTTCACCACTTCTTAGCCACTCAGTACTGACAATGAACTAAACTCCAGAATTGCTGATGTCTAATTCAAAGATCTTTCTTTCAAACTTAACTGTATACCCCATGAATAGCCACCTCTGAGACCTTCCTTATAAAGCCCTTCTTTTACTTATTTGTTAAGAAAGTATTTGCATTCTCCTAAAAAATCAAGAATTCCCCTATACCCAAACAACTGGTTTCCATTCTAAATATGCACAGATATTTTATGAATGGAACCATCTACCATAAAAAATGAGTTTATCTTTAATTTTTGTTCCTAATTTTTAAAAATTTAATTTTTAAATTAAAAAATGTCTTCAGGAAAAGTACAGGCAGGAATTAAGGCAAGCAGAGGCAGGCAGGCAGGAAGAGAAGAGGAAGTATTTTATTAAGCTGTTCATTTTGGTTGTTCCTGCTGGCACTGAGACACGAACCTGGGACCATGGGATTACATGAACTGCACCCACCCTCTACTTCACCAGGGTGTACCAGTAATTATTTTTTAAAGGAAAGGTGCAGGCAAGAATGAAGGTGAGCAAAGGCAGACAGGTAGACAGGAAAAGAGAGGAGGAAGAAGCACTTATTTTATTTAGTTTCTCATCTGAGTTGTTCCCCTGGCTCTGGGTCTTGAACTTGGGTCCTTGGGATGTATGTGGACTACCTGGTGGCCTTATTTGCTAGGTTGCCAGGGTTTGAGGTATTTATTAATTTTTGTACTTGATCTTTAATAAGAGCAAAGATGGTATTAGGAGTTAGATTGTGTCCTTCCAAAAGATATGTGAAGTCTTAATACCAATACCTGTGAACATGACCTTATCTGGAAATAGTATTTTCACAAAGGTTAAGATGAGGTCATTAGAGTGGGCCCTAATCCAATGTGACCAATTTACTTCTAAGGAAAGGAAAATTTGGGCACAGACACAAAGGGGTGACAGTCACATGAAAATAGACAGGAATTTTAATGCCATAGCCAAGGAATGCTGGGGCTACCAGGAACTGGAAGAGGCAAGGAAGGGTCCTTCCCTAGAGGTTTTGGAGCTCAGGGCCCTGTCAATGACTTGATTTCGGTCTTCCAGACCCTAGAACTGAGAAGGAATACATGTCTGTCATTTTAAGCTATAGTATGTTGCTACAACAGTCCTAGGAAACTATTGGAGACAGTGAACATATAACTGTTCTCATTCTATTAGATAGTATCAATATTATATTTAAACAGTCACTTACGTGTAACTATTCCCAAGGGTTCGCTACATGAAAAAAATTCTCGAGTTTTTGGATCTCTTTTTAACATGATGGAATTAAGAGTCAAATATTTATAGCATGTTAATCCTTATTTCAAATGGATGAATTTGATCTTTAAAAAAAGAAATCAGATTGGCAAGATGCTTACTGACTAAGCACTCCCCAACGGAGCTGCAGGGCACCGGCCCTCTTTCATTCCTTCAACCACTTACTCAGGCAAAGAGTGCTTACTTGTTATTAGTTGGTCCCGTTGCCAAGACCTCAGACTGTAACTTTGGGAAGAAGCCTTGTTCATATTTGCCTTGACCAATTTTCATATCGAGAAGATGTGGATGGATTGCAGTGTGATCCATTTTCATCAGTCGCTGCTCAATTGATTGGGCTATAAATTAGTAACAAATAAGAGACATTTCATTGGTTAAACCTTGAAAAAGAATGCTTTTTCCACTCGTGCATCTATAAGGAAGTCAATCTTTCTGACATTTTAAAACAGATTTTCACAAAAGTTCTTCAGAAGTCAATATAATATCATAGGAAAAAGGTTAATTTTAAGCAAATACCAAACACTGAATGATTAATTTTCATGGTATTTTCTGCCTAAAAGCAAGGCAACAGGGTTTATACATACATACATACATACGTACGTACGTATATGTGTGTGTGTATATAGAGATATAAAGAAAGTTTCTTTTTAGTGGGAAATTAAACATTCTTAATGAAAATATGGTTCAAAGGATAAAATTCAAGAAAATTATAGCAACCACATTTTCCTTGAACTAAAAGACAAACAAAAGCAAAGGAAAAAGCAAGTATAGTAGCCTTGTATCACGTAATTTCTTTGTGCAAGAACGCAGTCAATATTTAGGATTCTCCATCTGTAAAAACAAGGAGTTGTATGAGCTTTATTATTCAACCTTTACCAAGACCTGCATTCTCATGAGGAGTTGTTTAGAAGTATTTATTAGAGAGAGAAGACTAATGAAGAGAAAAATAAAGTGGGCATTTAGGAATTCCAGAAGATTAAGACAATAACCTTTTAAGAATAAAATAGGCCAAAGTTGAAAGACAGGAATCACTGACATTTCTGTTTTAAAACCAGTTGAAGTAAGAAGACAATCTCAAAGACTCAAGAAACAGTGAATTCTTTCTCTGGTAATACAATCTGATTTTAAATGTTCTTATCTACTGAATTTTCAAGAGAGAATATTTGAAAATCAAGATGAGGTCTCCAATCCTTTGCCCAGGGGTAACTAAAAAGGGAGGATAAGAGTAACTGTGGTGAACAGAACACATGGTAGGAATTGCCAACCTTGTGATTTAAGAGAAGTAAAAATACATTTTTATAAACATTTCATAGAATCTATTTTGCCCCTTTCAATGCCAGTACTTTGAGTATTGCTAGCTATTCTTCATAAATATTTTATTTTTTGAAAGAAAGGAAGGGTGGAAGGAAGGAATGAAAGGAGAGGAGGGAGAAGCATCTTTATTTATTGTTTTCTTTTGGTCCACCCACCCGGGTCATGAACCAGGGTCTTTAGACTTTACAAGGTCCACACCCCACCATCTCAGCGGCTGAGTCACAAGGGTGCATACACCCTTACACGTATTTTAAAAAATATTCTTGTTTGAGTGGAAATCTGTCAAAGACAAAGTCCAGTTTTGTCAAAGGAACATGAGAGACCAGGGTCCCCTGAGGCATTGCCTGTCTGAAGTTTTATCAAAGAATGATCCATACAAATCATTATTACCCTCTATGACTCAGACTTTAAATGGTAGATATGTACTTTAAATCTCCCTAATACTTCTTATTAAGCCATAAAGAACTTACCTAAAACTTTTTGAATATCATTATGTTTTCAACATGTGGTTTGTCATTTCTCTTGAAACATAGTTCAAATGCCTTATGCTGGGCAGGAAGACACCATGTTCTATGTGATATACTGAATTTTCAACAATGCCCCCTGGCTCTCTTAATGCCAACTATGCTCTCACTGCTTCCTAATATTTATATATCACAATAGACACATGGTTTAAGCAAAATAATACTTAGATTCATGACATGGAATTCTCTGAAGTCCCTGCCAATTCTAAGCTCCATCAAATACTACAAAATTCCATCTCTGCCAACATGTGGCTCTGTCCTCATGAAAGGAAACAAAGAAAAGTAGTTTCAGTTTTTCCATTCAATTTAAAATGACAAGGAAAACCATCTGATTTTGAGTTATTTCTCCAGTTAGGAAGCAAAGCTCATGATTCAGTGACTTTCCCTAGAGTTTACATTTAAGATTGCCCGGGGCTGCCTGATGCGATGCTACTGCTCAGGGTTTATACCACAGCCAGCACTGAACATTCAGAAACTACTAAATGCCTACTGTTAGTGGCCATGGAATGAGGTGAGGACTTTCCAGGATTTGTGTCATTATGCACTTGCTGTGATTGGGAAGGAAAAGAAAGTGCTGCATTTCTATCAACTTCTCTTTCTGAACAGCAAAAATGTGGTTCTTTCTCATGCAGTATGAACACCAAAAAACTTCTACCTGAGAGTTTGCCTGTAAATCACTATTCTCTTCAAAAGCAATGCAACCTCCACCCCCCAAAAAAACCCCCAAACCGAAAAATAACACAGTAAATATCCAGTGTCAACAACAAAACCTGTCTCTATAGATTTTGCTGGGGGTGGAACATGGCAATTTTACGTGATAGAAGAAATATCTGTCTCATTTTGAGAGGCAGACATGGCCACAGCTAAAGATCTATTAAAAAATTGAAAGTCTTTGCTAAGTTCCTGGGAGCCTATTGCTTTAGCCTAATCTCATTTTCATAGGAGTAAAATCTATAATGGTACATTTTCAAGGGTATTATATAATTTCAGTGATGATAGTGGGAGTAGCAAACTCTTTGAGCGCCTGAAAGGAAATCTATTTTAATTGAAAGAGACTTTCTGGAAGTACACAAATAGTAACATCAGTGCTTCACTCCATTGAAAAAAATTCTGTCAGGGAGGGAGGAAGGAGGAGGGAAATCTGCTCCACAAGGCACACTACCCACACAGCTATTCCAGCAGAGACAAGTTCATCTCTGAATGGGGAGGGACCACCTCCTTTACTTTACTCCCACCGGCTTCCAGAAGCACAGGAAAATTTCCGAAAGAGGCTCCACAAACCTGCCCTCAGCCGAGGGATAAACAGGAGATGCACTAGCCCAATGCCAGGGACCTCAGAGGCAATAATAATGAATCCTTGATGTAGTTGATTTCTTAAGTCGAAAATGCAACTTTGCCACTCCTGAGCTTTTGATCTACTTTTAATAAAGTCAGAAAGGCAAGAAGAGGCCAAAGAAAGAAACTCCAATGTGCTGCCTCCCTTTGGTATCCAGAAAATGTGCTTTCAAGCAGTTCCTACATTTAAAATCAAGGAGGGAGTGCTCGGGTGACAGACATGAGTTTATTTGGCAAAGAAGGAATGAGGGACCAGGTCTGAATGTATAAAATCGTATGGGTTGGCACTCTCCTGTTTCTTTAAGAACAGATAACATCCTATTAAGGCTTCAGATACAGAATCAATCAAACCTGGGTTCAGATCATGAGTCACTGGTCACACACTCACAGGCAAGTTACTTAACCTCCAGTGTTCCAACTCTAAAGTGAGAAATAGTAATAAAACAAAAGTGAATGCATCTATTAAGATCAAATACAAAAACCGGATGTAAAACGTTCAGTCCACACTATGAATACAATCACTTATTTGATGGACTGTCTATATGGCCAAGAACCAGAATTCTGAGGGAAAAACGAGTCAGGACTGAGAAAGTTCTCATTTGAATGCGATTCAGAGGTTTAATTTCAGTAAATGAAGCCACAACAATGAAAAGCAGCACAAAGTAAACAAAATGTCATGTGTATTAGGCTGTGCTTCAGGTTTACTTTTTTTAATTAATACTTATCTTTTCTTCGATGTAAAGAGGTGAGAAAAGTCACATAAGCAGCAAGAAGGAAATTTGCATTTTTCTATGAGGCGATAAAAGACAGATATCACAGCAGCCTGTGACTATACTCCAATAGTGAACTTGTTTTTCTTCTTCTAAGGGAAGAGGAACGTAGAGTAGGAAGGAGATGGACATGAATTCAGAGACACAGGACACAAAAGTCTAGAAGTCACCTCTTGATGGCATATGAGGATTAACTGAAATTTGAAACTGGAAATTCATTTTGTGATTTGTAAGACCAACCTTAGGTAAGAAGAAACAACTGTGGATTTTAAGTTAATTTAAAAGGCATGGTAAATGTACCTGCTTCTTTTAAAGTGCTGCATTTCTGATATATAGATGTCCTCAGGGTGGGTGCCCTAACATTGTACAGTCTCATTTTCTCAATTCGAGAGTCAAAGACTCGGAGCAAAGGATCCTTCTCTTCCCACTGAGACATTATTTTGTTATCGATAAAGGTGGCAAACATCTGTGTTTCAATGAAGCGTGAAAGGAATGGCAGGTAAGGCTCGGGCTGGTCAGACAGAAAGGAAGCCTGTAATGACACAAGTAGGAAGTCATTAGTGCAGAGACCATCTCAGTACTACATGACAAACTGGAAAACAACCTGTTGCTAAGGTCTTTCTTTTTCAACTTCACAACACACAAAGTGATGCTTGAAATTCAAAATCCTTAAAAATCTACTTTTCTTTCCTTTGTTCTAAATTCATGGAACTTGGATCATGTATGTCTTTAGCACAGATCCTACCTTTCAAAATTTTGTCTGACCCCATGACCATTATGTAGAAAAGGTGTCATTAATGAAAGATGGCTTGTCAGTTGCTACTTGACTGCCAGGCATCTTCTTTTCTTACCGTTAAACGTGACCCTTCCCCAGTGAGCTGTAAGCTCTTCTCTCCCTCCCAGATCTATGCAGCATGCCTCCAAGTCACAGGCAGTAAGGTGACGGACTGGTACAATGATATACACAGAAGCGATGACCTTAAAAACAACAACATGGAATGTGTGCTTATGGGTGAAATATTTTTGTTCTTCAAGTGGATGGTTTGCCTAGGCTCCAACTCAGAGACTGATAGATGTTAATTCACTATCAAATTCTTCCAGACCAGGGCTGACAGTAGCCAGGGACTCAACAACCAAAAAATGCAATGCTGAAAAGCCTTTGGAGGCAAGCCAGTCTTTCATGCGCACCCAGGGACGTGTTCCTAGCACCATCTTATGTGCTATGTGGAACGGTTCAGAGAAGGGTGACCAGCTTCTAACTAGCAATGCTCATTTCTTCCTGTGTTTCTTCAGGGATATATGTCTAGAATTCTAGTCTCAGTTTGGTTCTAGCTGAAATTTGGAAGTAAATTATGATTTCAGTTGTTGGGTTGGTTTCGGTTTTCCATTTTTTAAGTCAGTGCTAGAGGGTGGATGATGGAATGGTAGGTGCTGACATAAAGTTTTCCCCTTCGTACTCATCAGTCCCTTCTTTACACATTTATTTTTCATTCTGAAATGTGGGAAGCCTTTTAGAAACTTCCTTCCAGGAAACCACTTAGTCAATTTAAATGCCCCTGCAGTGCAGATGTACTTAGGTAAAGTCCAAATAGCCAGAGAGAAGGTCAAGGGAGTTTTAAAATTCAGTTCAAGTCACGTCATTTACCGATAGCATCAATTTAACTTTTAATAGAACTTTTTATAGGGCTTTTAATATTCAGATCTTCATAGATAAGAGCATTTAAGGTCAGCAAAGACTTGTTTGTGGACTAGCATGTCCTATACATTTTCTTAGTGAAAAATGAGATGATTACAAGTCTTCTGGCATCTAACATGAAACTTTCATTTCTCTAGGGATTATATAAAAAGATTTTCATTTATAGTCTGTAGCTACATAAGATTACGAGGGAAGACAGCACCAGTGCTCGATTTAGATAAGAATTTGAATTGGCCCAAGGATAAATCATGATTATACACAGATTAGTTCCAAGTTGAAAAGGGGAAAATGTGGAGAAATAGTTAAGCTTAATGAGAAAGAAATCTAATAGAAAGAATACATTTGGAAAAGTGAAGTCTTCTTAATTTATTAAAGAGGCTTTCTCAAATATTCGAACTTAACCGTTCAGGATGGTTAATGTTTTCCATGTAAAAAAAAGTCTGATGAAATCAGAAAATAATCTTTGCTACTACTTACCTTTGCAAAAAACTCTGTGTGTGTATTTTGTCTTTTTTTTTTTTTTTTTTTCTTCTCCTGGCCCCTGGTCTCAAACCCAGGTACTTGAGTCTTTATATGGTCTGCACCTTAGCTGTCAAGCCACAGGGTGCACTTCAAAAATTTTTATTAATACTTATTTGTCAGATGCTCCAAACATATTGGTTGGCCTCCTAGAATTAGAGATCTTTCATGACAAAGGTCTCATGTCATCTACTCTAATGCAGTATCAGGCCCAGCGGGTATAGGGAGAGGGACAGGAGCACACCCTGGTGACCCAGGAGGCAACATACAGCCCTAAGATCCTTCATCTGAAAAAACCACCTGGTGGCTTTGACTGGAAAACCTGGCAGAACACTCTAAAAAACCTTTAACAGAGTAGTTGAAGCTGAGATCACTCTCCTTCTTCCCAAAAACCCTGGAACCTTAGACTTACAGTCACAAGACCCAATGTGGTCAAGCTCTCTTGATCCTCAAATGAGATAAAAATTTGGCTTCTGAAACGAAAGCATAACTTTTGCATGAGCAAGCAGTGGCTTCATTACAGGATGAAAACAAAATACAAGAATAAGGATTTACTGGAAATAGGCCTCATTTAACTAGACTTGATTCTAAAATAAGAGTAGGTAAAACTCTACAAGGTCAGATTGTTAATGCTTAACAGATTTGAAAAAGCTGTTAAATCTAGGAGCTTCGATCATCTGAAAGCAGAAAAAATTTAAAAATGGGATTACACCAATTTAATACACAACTGAATGAGCATCTTATTAATGAGCTAGTTGATATTTTTTCCTGTGAAATTATTTTATCTGGTATCCAGTTTGGCTAAGAAAGATTCTTAATGGAAAGGCAGAGAGAAGAAAATCTGTGTTTAATGTAGCCCATAAAAAACCGTGAAAAAGGGAAGGGGGTTCTCTTTACTTTGTCAAAGTTCTGCATCTGCTCCCGGTTGGTCAGCCAGGAGTCCATATCCTGGGCCGTCTGAATGACAAAGGCTTCATAGTCTGCAAACATCTGTGTGAAGCGGTTCGCAAACACTTCTCGGAGCTGGACGTTGAGCTGATAGTCCCTCAGTTCTGCCTCTTCACACTGCAGTTTCAAATCCTTTTCTTTGTCACCCAGAGAGGCAGGTAGGTCCATTTTTCCCATGGTCACCCCAGTCCGCTTGGCCAGAGCCTGGAGGCGGGCTAGCGTCTCATTGCCCTTGAGTAAGTCGTACATGCTGAGGTCGTGCAGGGGGACGTTGCCGTTCTTCTTATCCAGGTCTTTCAATACCAGATTCTTCAGCTGGGTGGCCCTCTCGCTGTTCAGGCTCCCCTCGGGAGCGAGACCAAACTGGAGAAGCACTTCGGAGAGCTCCTGGATAAAATCAACTTTA
Organism: Solenodon paradoxus; assembly: GCA_004363575.1. Classification (NCBI taxonomy): domain Eukaryota; kingdom Metazoa; phylum Chordata; class Mammalia; order Eulipotyphla; family Solenodontidae; genus Solenodon; species Solenodon paradoxus. The sequence goes on along the minus strand of RJWH01000214.1, from coordinate 151,257 downwards.
TTTGGGAACTGTGGAAATTCTTCAGGCAACTCAATAAAATGGTTGTCAATATCTACAAAACACAAATTTGCCTAAAAGAGAAACAAAGAAATAAAAAGGCTTTAAAATAATGGAATTTTATGTTCTAAAATATCCTTGCCAACTATTAGGAGGAAAATCATAGGTTCTGCTAATCTTAAACATAACTTATTATTCCGTAAAAATAAATCTCATTTGTCAGCATATCCCTGTAATTCTTTCTTTCCTTTTTTTTTTTTTTTTTTTTTTTTTTTAAGAAAAAGTATAGTCAGGAATGAAGGTAATAGGCAATCAGACAGGAAGAGACAGGAGGAAGAAACACTTGATTTTATTTGGTTGTTCATCTTGGTTGTTCCCCTCCCCCACCCCGGGGCTCTGGGTCTTGAAACAACAGACCATGAGACTCTGTGTGGACTGTGCGCAGGGTGTACTACACCACTCGGCCACCAGAGCACAGCCCCCAGTATGTATTTCTACACTGTATTTAATATAGATGAATCATTTTTTCTGGCTCTCATCAGTTCATAATAACCTGGACATGAGTCTACAATAGATGCACTCAATAGGCATTCTTAAACAGGTAAATGTACGCAGACTCATAGCACCTTACAAATGGAAGGCACTGGGTAAAACGCTCATGGAATGCATTTGAACTTTCTCAGACATCCATTGCTTTAACAGTCTTTGGAATCTAGAATTAACAATAATTGCTGAAATTTAGCAGCTACAGTACCTCCCCCCCACGGGTTGAAACTGGCTAAGAGCAATTCAATTCACAGAAAATGAACAAATTTTCACTTTACCCAACCTCTTGGATAGCAAAGCCATTTCAGAAGTCAATAGACAAGCAGCAGGAGGCCGAAAAGGGTGCAGATGGTGCTTAAAGAGCCAACATGATTAACCCTTGAGCAATTGAGAGGTGACTCAGTTGAGGAAAGAGGAAACAGAAATCAGAGCAAGCATTTTTTTTAGTTTGTTTATAATTCAGATTTTGAATAAGACGACATTCAAATTATTTTTCAATATGGAAATCTCAAGGGGCCACGTACTTGCAACAAATCCTGACCATCCCTTAGGTAATCAATGAGAGTGGATTCCACATAGTCTGACCTCTGCTGCTCATGCCCTCTTGGTTAGAACCAGGTTGTGAGCCTCAGCGGGTACTGCGCCCCTAGAACTGACCCTGACTGCTCACGTCCATGGGTGAGCACAGGCATGCAGCAGAAGCCAGCAAATGAATAGAATGTCCCTCATCCCACACCAGGCCCCCAGGAGAGAACCCATACACACCCGATTCTGAATGGCAAGGAAGGTAACGGAAGGGAGACCACACTTGGGTCTTTGTTTTTCTCTTTTGATACCTATTCTTCATGTTATATGCTGATGAGCAAGAGTGTAATAAAGTTCCAAATTAAGTTCAATAAAGCCCAGATTTCCCCCATCCAAAAACAGACTCAGCATTGATACTTCAAGCTTGAAGTAATGTGAATTCAAATCTTAAATCTTGCAGGCACCCCGGGAGGTTGGTGACTCCAGGGCACCTGTGCAGAGGCGCATCTTCAAATAGCCTGTTGATGGATTCTTTTTCCCATTTCTGCTCATCTCCAATGTCATTAGTTTCCTCTACTGCAAAAGCTAAGGAATCACGTTTTACGAAAGACAGTAGTACGGTCCACAGCATTCCTTATAACACATCTGTATTATGTGTCTATAATCTCTAGAAAGCAGGATACACTGGGAGGTTTGGAGGGAGAAAGTAGGTATCATAATTCAAGTGGATGGTCTTATGGAAAAGAAGAAATTCACCAGCTTGCTAACTTAAATGTTAATCAGTCACCTCTAGCACTAACTCATATTTGTACTGTCTTCTATACTAATCCTTCGTGTGCTCCTTTTCTATCCCTCTCTTTCTCCTATGAAAAGAGAAAATAACTCATCCAGGAAATCTTAAAGCCTGCTGTGCTCACGTAATCACTGTGGAGTTGAGGATGTCTGATGTGACACCAGGCCTCTGGCCTGTCTCCGCATTTCCCAAGTCACTCAGCCCTTCCCCAGTTGGCTTAGAGGGTCCCACTCTGGGTTCTGGTGATCACACAGTAGAAACAGGAACTGTGAACTTGTGTTATGGAGAAGATTCATTCAAGAAAAAGCAAAAAGGCTCCTTTTTGGAAACAAATAAGAACTCTTTACAATACTCTTTGCAATAGTCACTTTCTCATTTCCTCTATCATTAAATTAAATTTTTTTGTATCCTAAGAGCTCAAATATTAAAAACACAGCTCAAGTATTAAAAAAAAAAACACACAATGAAAAGTAAAAATTAACATCTTGAGCTTATGTTGCTGTAGGATTAATTATTTCTATATTTGTGCTGATCAACAATGCTCAGAGGTCTTGGAGCAATTAAAAATATCAAATGTCCCCTTAAAATAAGGGGAGCAAAGACTTGCATTTAGTTATCTTTTTCTGCCATGAAGCCTTCCTATATCCCTATCCTAAAGGCCTCAGATTTTCTCTGTAGATTCTCAGTTTATTCATTCCTCTACTAACTTTCATACTAACTTACTTTTCAACCCACATTGTTGCTACTTGTCATGTACGCTTCACTGGTGGTGACAAGACATGTGAGTGAGCTCAAGGAGGAGGTCCTTTTGTGATGTCCTGAGTGAGGGCAGAGGAGGCTGCTGGGAAAAGAGGCCAGGAGGCTCCCTCCATGCAGTCAGGATCTTTCCCTCCAGCTGAAATGACACTGTCAGAGGGTGAACCCAAGGGGAACATCTAAAATACTCCCCTGGAATCTTGGGGTAAGGGGTGACCAAAAAAAAAAAAAAATGTGGCTAGAGAAGTTTAGTTTGAATTTTTGTTTTGATTTTTTGGTCCATCATTTACTGCAAAAATGAGCAAAAGTGGTAGAAAGTGAGGTGCCATCTGTGCAATTAGTCCTTGGTGCTACTTTCTTTCACCATCTCTTCCCCCACAGCACGATCCCTGACTACCTGCTCATTGCTTGGGACCAAGGGGTAAGAGAATAGTGGTTAAATTTAAGTCTGTGTAGTGACGTTAGGTTACCGCTAAAATCAAACCTTCTTGAAATAATCACTTTGTAAATATCATTTTCACGCATCTAAGAAGGTCTGTCACTATTTTCAGCTATTATTTTATCTTAAAACTTTCAGGGAAAGGAGGTGTGTATATTACTAGTGAGTGTATTTAAGTCACTTTAAAAATGGTTATTTTTACACTCACTTCCTCCCCAAAATTATGTGGAGATTATTTCATCTCATGGTAAAATGATATCAGGACAAGTTGATAAGCTGTCTGCTTTTCTTCAGCAATGATGACAAACTCATTTAGTTTCTACACAGGCACCCCAGTGTTTCCACAGCCAATTCAGGTTATTTAATATTATTTTACTCTGTAAATCGATGGACATATATATTTATTAAAGTGTTGGTTTAATGAATAAAAAACTTTAAAATCACAGACATTGCTGTAAGAGCCCTCAGAATTTTAAAGTTTGTCTATCTTTAGAGTCTGAGGATAGAAAGAGAAAGGTTTCCCAACTACAAATACATCCCACTGGCAATTTTGAAATTCTCAATAATTATTATTTATGCAACAATGGAAAGCATTTTTGCATCGAAACAAGGTCTAATAAAGTATCATTCGATTAACGTACAAATAAGACTCCATATACTCAACAAGAAATGAAATTACCTCACTGTCTTTAAAACAGAATGTATTTGGCTAGTCTATTTCTCTTTCCCTTGAAAATGGAAAGGATTTCCTTCTTTGTATCAACAAGACACTAAGATTAATTTAATAAAAGAGAAAACAAGAAAGTTCAGGTAGTAGGGTAGAGCAGAGAACATCTCAAGCTCAAAACAAGCAAGACCGCTTGTGTGTGTATTTTATTTGAGATGAACCAAGTCATTTTCCCTGAACAAAATTGCTAATTTGGGGAGAGAAACAGTCATTAGAATAAAGTAAGCAATGGAGAATTTCAGGAATCATTACAGGGTATGATGACTTTGACCCAGGGTGTTGTGATATTCATGTATTAAAATGAGAATCTCAGTGGAAAATAATAACAAATAGAAGTAAAGCACAGCATGAAAGATTTTATTGTGAAAGGTGCTAATTAAATAGCTAATAATATAATGTAACTAACCATTTTATGTTTCTTAATAGGCCATGGCGCTCTCATCAATATTTCATTTCAAAGGCTTTATATTCCAATTCTAATACCATTAACGACAGCAGAAAATAAGATTCAAAATGCTTTGAAGAATTCCTGGTAATTTTCTTCTAAACAACATTTGCAAATACAGCATATAGAAAGCAAAGTCACTGTAAAGGCAGGCCTAAAATCTAGAGGTGAGGATTTTTACCATAACCACCTAGGCAAGATCACATTTAGAAAAAGGTGATAACTAGCCTGAAGTGTGAAAACAAAGAACGCTAGAGTATTTGTCATTTCCATTATTTCCAGCTTGCTGAAAGACATTTACTTTTCATTTGCTGGAGGTCAAGCATGGAATTCACCTCAATTAATATGATGATTTTAAAGACTACTAAAACCTGAGCTATATCATTTAAAAACAAATTGTGTAACATAAACAGGGGGAAGAGACTGCATAATTCCATCCTTAAGAATGCATAGCTGTGACACTCTGCTGCTGTTTTGAGTCTCACTACTGACGATGTCACAATAGTGTCAAGAAGCGGACCAGGATCCGCCCTGGACATCCTTGGGAGATTGAGGACAGTGAGAGACAGGACAGAGACACGGCCACTAACAACAGGGACTTAGCCTAAGGCAAGGACAGTGCCCATTACTTGCTGTGTTACCTCTTGAGGAAGTTCCAGTTTGGAGCGGTCAGTCCCCTCCTTTGACTGCAGGCCCATGAGGTAGGGCACAGGTGCATCAAGGAAGTGCAGCAGGGATGCAGGGAGTATGGGCACATACACATGCTGCCACTGGAACGGGAATAGGAGCGTGGTGATGCCCTCCGCCACTGTCATCAAGCGCTGGTAATCTGTGTGACCCAGGGGAGAGCCAAGGGGAAGAGTCCAGTGAGTCCATTCAGCTCGAACAGCATAGCCAGAAAACATTCTTGTGTTGTCAATAAAAGGGTCTTTTATGATCATGAAGAAACTAGGTCAGTTTATCCCACCATAAATGAAGTGTTAAATAGTTCCACGTGATGGCTAGGGGTCTGTGTAGCTGGGAAACAGCATCATACTCTGCTTCTGAGACCACCGTGTGTGAAATTACATTTCCTGAAAATTGGAACAAATAAGGACTAATAAAATTGCTCTTGGCACTTCCTCCCACTAAATTTGTACAAAAACATTGCTATTGATCTCTTTTGTACACGTCTATCTGCACATGCCCAATTCAGAGGCTTGTTTTCTCTTGTATATAAGATTATGGCCCTTACCCACTGCTATGCTGGGTATGTTTGCTTTAGCCTTCATTTTGTGAGTACAAGAAATCAAACTGACACATATGCACTCATGGTCACACTTCTATAGTTAATCCCCATCCCCAGAACTATCAAAGTGAAAGTTATGAAAAAATTACAGGTTGTGTTGTTTCATTTACTTAAGTTGTCAAAACCCAAAACTCTACCAATATTAAAGAGTATCCTCCCCTACCAACCCCAGTTTTACTGAGATATAACTGACATAGAATGTTGTTAGTTTCAGGTGTACAACATGATGATTTGATATGCTCATGTACTTCAAAGTTGAGTTCTGTGAACTACCTCCTCACACAGTTACAAGAAAGGCCCGCTGACACACTGCCATGGATGCACAAACGCTTGTATACACACAGTCTGTAATCTCTATTGAAACCCTTGGGGCAGATGTGTTTCAGAATTCAGATTGTTTTTTAAAGGAAAGGTTACATACAGGCAGGAATGAAGGTGAGTAAGCAGGCAGGCAGAAGAGAGAGGAGAAAGAAACATTTATTTATTTAGTTGTTCATCTTGGTTGTTCATCCAGCCTCAGGACGCAAACCTGGATTTTCTTGGGATGTATGTGGTCTGCACTCGATTAGAAGAGGTGACTCCAACTGTCAGTTACTCTGTGCTTTCAGATTTCTTTTTAATTTAGAAAGTATTATTGTGCATATACCACATACATGAAAAATCCAGGGCAGCACTCTGTAATCAAACACATGAACATTTCCCAGTAAACCATGTGGAAGGCCCAGCAGGGTGGATAATCAAAGTTTAAACAGAGTTTAAACAGACAGGGTGGCTTTGGTTCAGTCTGGTTTTATGAATAAACAAGTTAGAAAAAAAGATTTGTTTTTCAGAATGTTTTGAACTTGAGAACTGAAAAGAAGGAATACTGTGGATATGTAATAAAGGATTCACTGCGCACAGTGCCATATAACTTGGGGGCAGGCTCTGCGGGTCCTGTAAGAAGGTGAGGAGAATAGGCAGATACTTAGTTCACTGCAACCGAGAGGGCCCGACTCAGCATCCTGACCAAGCGCAAAAGGTGCATTTTCCGCTGAAATGTTTCTGCGTCATTTATAATCTGGAGGTGACTACCTTGAGTACAAAATCTGTGACGGGATTTCAGTAATGAATCATCATTTATCTGTGGACCAAGTGTACTTCAATTTTTTCTTATTTGACTTTATTAATAAAGACTTTAAATGCAGGTGAAAGCCTGTTTACAGGATTACATCTAAAAAACAAATACTAGGTGGTCTGACAAGGGGTTAGCCATACGAACGCTTGAGCTGAGGCTATTATTTGAGATGGGGACCCCCAGACACACACCTGAGTCAGTCGTGGCCCCTGAGCTGGGCTCAGAGACCTGGGCTCTGATTGTGCAGGTGGGTGAGGATTGAGGCCAAAGAAAACCAACCCATGCGCTACCTGCCACCTGCCAGTGAGCACACAGAAGGTGGAGCTGTGGGAGATGAGGGCCTTTCACCAAGTGGGTGAGAGTCGCTGACCAGGCCCTCTGAAATATGCTGTGGGCCTTGGGTTTAGAAAGTGCTATGGTTGAAACCTCTGTGAGGGCAGAACCCACGTGCACCTGTGTGGTTTCTCCTTTTCCAGGCACTGCAAGAATGAAGAAGGACCCTTCTCACCACACTGTGCACAGGGGGCACAGGCCTAGCTCAGAGCCAGTGCTGAACAAAACTACCAGTGCTACCAAATGCTAGCCTTTTCTCCTTTTATTGCAGCGGTACCAAAAAAAGACATAAAAGCAAGGAGTAGGAAGATAGACAGGAAATTATCAACAACCAAGTGCAGGGCTCTGTCCTTGGATCTCCTCTGCGGCCATCCACTTCAGTCAAGCAACAGGGTCTGCTTTATTTTTGCAACCTCAGCACTCAGCATAGTATTTGGCACATCATAAATACTCAAAAATATTTCTGAATAAATAAATGAATAAGAGAGGGGCATTCTCCTTCTGTTCCAAGGAGCAAACCAGCTCTGCAGATGTGGGGATACACCTAGGCTTTGGACTGCAAAGCTTGACTCAGTAAATGATTGAGAGATAAGATTACATAAGAAGGGAGGGATAAGATTACATAAGTTTGCTGGATCTCTACAACTTGAATAGACATGTTTAGATTTGGTCCACACAAGAATAAAGAGCCACCAACTTTGCAGTAGCAGAAAACTGTAACTAGTCAGACAAGAAGCTATTTACTCACAAATCCCATTTCCTGGATATTCAGCTATTTGGTTCATTATGTGCATGCCCCAGCACATTATACAGAAAACTGAAATATCCACTTACTAAGCCCTGGATACTGTTCATTACACAGAGCGTTTTTAACCAAATGACTCATTTTAACTCTGCCTTATTCTGACAGGGGCCAGGATTACTGCTTAGAAACAAATATTTTAAGGTATTTTTCCTCCTCTATATTAAAAATAGAGATTTTGATAGTGACTTGTAATGAGGGTTCCCCAGGCCCCTTGGATTGGGAAAGGACTCTCGGGAAGCTTCTACGGTTGTCTAGAAATAACTAGAATAAAAGATAGTATCACCCACAGAAGGACATCGCCCCTGAAGTATGACGAGAATGGAGCTTGTGAAAAATTGAGAAAGAAAAACATAATTTTGCTGAAATACTTCATGATTTACATTCAAATGTATATATAGTATGTCCTATGTAGATGGACTATTACAAAAATAACTTGGCTATTCTTGTCTGTATTTGGTAACTTTAAATAATCGCTACTAGTTTTACTGTGGGTTTCTAGGGAGTTCTACTGTCATAAAAAGGTATGAAACCACCAGCTGGTGTTTTTGTTACTGTTAAAGGTTCATTTTCTAAAACGATCATTTTCTTTAAAAAAAAAGGGCCGTGTTTCCAACATAGCTTCTCAAAAAAATTTCAGTAAGAACTAGGTTTTAAAAAGAATTACATTTTTACAACAGCAAATGGAAGGAAAAACTGACTTTTCTTTAAATAATTGACAGGAGGGGATACTCTTCCTCCTACCCCTCTCCCACTTCAATTTCTGGATACCTTCAAATGATTTTTTTTTTTTAAAGGAAAAGCAGTGAGAAGATTCATTTGGCTAAAAAATACTTGGTAATCATTTACTGAGTCAAGCTTTTTCAGTCGAAAGCCCAGGTATATTCCTGACTCCTGCAGAGCTGGTCTGCTCCTCGGAGCAGGAAGAGAATGCCCTGCTTCCAGTGGTTGTCCAGCAGGCAAGCACAGGAGGCAGCAAGCTTCAGCTGTGAGTGGTGAGACCTGGCTGTGATGGCGAGCCCCCCTGAGCAGGTAGCTCCCTGCTTTCTCTCTCAGCTATCAGGTGTCAACTCACCTCGCACTCCTGAGTGCGCTCAGAGCTGAAAGGCAGAGCCACTGCCTCAGTTACCACTCATGGGGCTCCACCCACACATTGAAGAGAAGGATGCAAGTCTTAGCCTTGGAAGCAGCCCCTTTTAGGTCTGCCCCTCATTGGGAACCCTTTAGACCTGCCTTTCCAGTCACCTCCTATATGATTATTTATACTATACTCTAAGTTCCCGGGTACTGTCATCTGTGTCTTAAGGGGATCTAGGCAGAAAGAACCCTGGTTTTCAGTAGTCAAAGCTGATGCCTGCCAGCTTGGTTGGTTTATTTCCTGTTGATAGAAAAAAGTCAGTATTGTGGAAAACACAAATTCTCCAAGTAACGGCAACCAAGCACCTTGGGCTACTTCATTGCTTTGTTTATGGGAAACTTCCACATGGGAAGTGAAAGCAAATGAGAAATTCCCCTTCGTGCATAGATGCTGTTAGGCTGATATCCTGGCTTTCTCCCTTCACCACATGCTGTGGGTGCTTCTCTCCAGTTCTGCCTTCTCATGAAAGCTGGATGAAATGCCACACATTTTTAAATAATGCAATTGCGTAGTAGAAACAATTCTTTTTAACTGACTCAAGAAATAAAAGGTGGTGGTTTCTTCAAGTTTAAAAACAAATAAACATTTTTGAAAAATTATTTTTTTCTTTGATACCCAAAGTGATGAGTGTGCTAAAGCAGGTATTTTCACATTTTAGACAGGCCTCAGCATGGTGTGGGAGGCTCTTCATGGACTGGCCCTTTCCTGCCTCAGCTCTCACCACCACCCCATATTCAGTACCGGCTCATAGCTTGCTCACGGAATGTGACAAGTTTCCACAGGTCCCTGGGCCTCTCTATATCCTTTGCCCAGATGTTCCTGGCCCTTGCACAACCTGGCTAAGTTGCAGTCCTTTGGACAGTCTTCCCTAAACACTTCCTTTATCACTATCATTCCTTAGTGTGGCCATCTCTCCTTCCATCACAACAGTTCACTTCACTAGAATTATTTCCTTTATATTATAATGGCCTATTTACATGTCTCTTCCCTGCTATACCATCATCTGCTGAACAGACAATGTATTTTTAATCTAGAATATCCAGCACTGGATACAGGGCCAGTTACAGAGTGGTCAGTAAACATGTACTGAGAAATTAATGTTAACAGCTAAGGCAAGTAAATAAAAGAAAACTATTTGGACATTACAAAATCATGTTTGGTGGCTTAGCAGATAAGTCCACTGGGCATAGTCCATACGCATTCCAAGGACCTAGATTCGAGACCCGGGACCAGGAGAACAACTAGGATGAACAATTAAAGAAAGTGTTTCTTTCTCCTCTCTATTCCTGCCTGCCTGCCTACTTGCTTTCATTCTTGCCTTCAACTTTCTTTAAAAAAAAAAAATCCATGTTTGATCATGTTATACATTAAAACACGGTGCCAAAAACGTGCCTGCCAGTTGCTTAGGCCCAGACTCTGGCCTCTGTTGCCTGGTCACTGAAAAGAGCAAGACCAGCCAAAGTGGGCATGGAGCCCAAGGCAGCCCAGATGGGGCGCCAGCTGAATGGCACTGGGCAGTGCCTGCATTGGTCCAGAAAAGGCCATGTCTACTGGGGCAAGTCTGTGAAGAGATGCCAGCAGTGTACAAAGCCAGCGCCTCTGCAGCTGAATGAACGACCAAGGTCTGTGCAGAGGTTAGTTCCTCCCTGAGCCGTGCTGGCTCTGAGCCCTGGACTGGTGTATAATCTGGCTCATCTCCCAAACTCCAGAAATTCATGTCAAATATGGCCAGTGATGCCCCCACAGAACTGCAAAATAAACGGCAGGGCCTCTGGCAGCTTGTGAGCAAGGGCACAAATTCAATTGCTGTAGCCATATAGCTCGGTCCCTGCACTATCTCCTCTGAAGAAGCTGCAAGGCTTCCTCAGAGCACCCAGGCTAAAGTAGCAGCCTTCACAATAGACTGCATTGTGACTGCCTACCCAAATTGCCTAGAGCACCAGAAAACACCACAAAAAGCAGAGTACATTTACTAGTGAACATAAAAGAAATTCACCCTCAATTGTAGGTAGCAATGAGCTGTGTTTAACTTATCTCACTTACGATAAAAAAAGAAAATCATGGTGCACCCTGGTGGCCTAGTGAATAGGTCCACCACCTCTAGCTGGTATAGTCTACATACATCCCAAGGATCTGGATTTGTGTCCTTGGGCCAGGCTGGGGAACAACGAAGATGAACAATGAAGCAAAATAAATAAAAATGTTCCTTCTCCTCTCTCTTCCTGCCTGTCTGCCTACTTGCCTTCATTCCTGCCTACATTTTTCCTTAAAAAATAAAGAAAAGAGAATCACAGCAAAGGTAAGGAGAACGATATTCTCAGGCACTGCTTTAAAAAGGCAGCAGAAATGATCAGTTTTCTATTTGGCAGTATCTATCAAAAGCTTAAAATATACAGATCAGTTGACCCACCAATTCCAGTTCTAGGAATTTATCACATACACATACAAAAACATATGTACAGGGATGCTTACACATAAAGTCTTATTTATAGCAGTTAACTATTTGCAAAACCCTAAATATCTAACAAGAGACATCTAATTATAAGAATTAAGACCAGTTAGATAAAGGAATATACTGGAGCTAAGTCCATACTCCTAACATGGAAAAATCAAAGCATGCTTGGCAGCAGGAGGAAACAAACAGGTAAAAAAAGTTGCTGAAATTCCACTTCTGGGTGTATGCCCCAAAGAACAGAAAGCAGAATCTTGAAGAGAGGTCTGCACATCTATGTTCATAGCAGCATTATTCACATTTGCCAAAAGGTGGGAGTAACACATGTTTATCAATGAATAAGAGATAAACAAAATGTGATCTAAATGCCCAATGGAATAACATTCTGCCTTAAAAGAAAGGAAATCCGGACACAGGCTACAACATGGATGACCCCCGAGGACATTATGCTAATTAAATTGGTCATTCACAAAAAGACAAGTTGTTTGATTCATAATTTTAAGTGTAAACAGTATATTAATCACAAGAGTTATTGATGACACTTTGTAGCGTCTCTAAAATCATTGGTAACGGGGTATGTCCTGGTGGCCTAGCGGTCTAGTACACTTGGGAGCAGTCCCACATACATCCAAGGTCCCTGGTGCAAGACCCTGGGCCAGGGGGGAAACAACCAATGTGAACAATTAAAAATAAATAAGGTGGTTCACCCTCCTCTCTCTTCCTGCCTGCCTACTCACCTTCATTCCTACCTGCACTTTTCCTTTGAAAAAAATTTTCTTAAAAAAATTATTGGCAATGGATTAACATCAGACATTTTAAATATATTTTTTAAATATTTTCATTATTTAAAATGAAATTTAAATTTAAATCTATATATTCAAACTAACATCATTTTCTAACACTCTTGATTACCTGTGAAAAGCAGTAACTCTTAGTCCTTCAACAGGGGTTAAAACAAGAACAAAATAAAGTACCTATGTATATAACAATGTATTTAGATTATTTAAAGTAGGGTAAATATAACTGGTAAATGAGAAAACAGATCTGGATTCTTTTCCTATTTTATATTATTAATAACAAAACTATTATGCCTAGCAGTTGTTATACTCTGCAACTGTCACAATCTGTTCATTTTCATTTTGGTTCAGTGCTCTCCCTCAACACTTCTATTTATGACCGTATGGTAGACTAGAGCCTCTAAATGAAACTGAAAATCCTACATAAAAAAATCTTAAAGCACCCAAAATATGAATATTTGTATGGATAAAAAATATGATAAGTCACTGTGGGCCAGAAACAAAAAGGGACAAGAGCCCAGAATCCAGAGGAGACCCTGTTACGTAAAGCTAATCATACATGGAGGTATGGGATCCCTAGACAGGGGGTTCAGGGGGTTGTTCTGGGGGACAAGAGCCAGGTGGACACCCAGGTGAAGAAGCTGATAGGATCGGCATGCAAGCCCTGTGTGAGCTTCTTGAGGACTGGTATGCACCCAGGTCAGGATGCCCAGGTCCTCATGAATGTTGGGCCCTTTTGCATGGCCCATATAACGTACCCGAGACAGCAGGCTTAAGTAATCTGCTGTCTCAGCTTCTCCTCCTGACTTGCACAGATGCTAACAGTAATAGTAGATTAAGTAGCAAGAAGACGTGGAGAAGCAGAGGGGACTCGTCCCAGCAGGCGGAAAAATTTAAAAGTTATTGAAAAATGGGATGAATGGAATACTGACAGGAGCAAAACACAGGAAGCCAAAAGGGCGAGAGTCACGGGCTGTCCGAGCAGATGGTTGTCTTTTGATGGTCATGAAGAATTGGGATGAATGAAATAGACATTGACAGGTCTTCAGACAGCACTACGTGAGGTGGGATGGCCAAAGGAGACCCGGCTGTGCCCTTACAGTAAAGGCCCAAAACAACTTGCGTCTATTTACCCCTATTTGGGAAATTCAGATCATGGTGTGGGCAAAGGTATAGTGAGAAACCAGATATGGACTTGCCTAGGTCACTAGTCAGACAGATTAAACAACACAGAGATTGACAAAAGGGTCAAGGTCTCTAGGCTAGATCCCTGCTGGGAACCCATAACTGAATGCAAAGGTGTGGGTACAATGGTCAGGGGTGCAGAGAAGTTTCTGGGACTCTACATGGAGACACACACACATATATGAAACATGCAGGTAGGAATAAAGGCGAGCAAAGAGCAAAAGGCAGGTAGGAAGGCAGAAAGAGAAGAAGTACTTTATTCCAGTTGTTCATTTTAATCATTCCCCCAGTGCCCTGGGACACAAATCTGGTACTTTGGGATGTATAGAAACTGTGACCAACTACTATTCCATCAGGGCATACCTAGATGGATATTCTTATATACAATGGCACCTACTAGTTAGACTGAGAGAAGTAAAAGGAGCAGGTGATGGAATTAAGGATAAATCTGGGTGAAAAATGGAATGCTTCAACAGGATTTTCCTGAAAGTGTTATTGGAATGGATTATTCCCCCAGAAGTGGGACAGAAGGCAGGCCTGTGCCCTGGCAGCAATGATCACTGGACATGCTGCATGGAGTGAGACTGCTGAGTTTGCCATGTCCAACAGAAGTGGGTCAGGCAGGGACAAGTCTATGTCAGAGCCTGCGGGCATCCCCATGAGCATTATCGGAGTATTGGGGGGGTGGAGGTTTCCAGGCACTCCTGCTACTGGGCAGTGGCCTAAGATGCTTCTGTGACCAAAACACATAAAACAGCACAAAAATACTGCACAAAAATTTTGGCTATGGTATGCCCTGTTGAAGCAGTAGTTAGGTCAATTGCCTCTGAAAGAGCAAGTCATATAGCCTTGGGTTCATGTCCCAGGCTAAGCGGGGAGCAACTAGTGTGAACAAGTAAATAAAAATTAAATTAAATTAAATGTTACTTCCTCCTCTCTCTTCCTGCCTGACTACTCATTTCATTCCTGCCTGCACCTTTCCTTCAAAAAAAAGTTGGACAAAACTGGTCAAATTCTACTGCTTTTAGGATACAGGTTGTAGGAGTCCTTTCTGCCTCAGAATATCAGATTTACTGTTACAATTTTGAACTCCACAACTAAGGCTGTGATGTTTACCTTATATAAGGAGTGAAGTTTAAGGAAGAAAGGACAAATCAATCAACTTGGCACTCCATCATTATAAAATGTGAGTCTGAGCAGAGACACAGCACAGCTACGTGGTGAACAGAGCCACAGACCACACCTTCAGAAAAGGGATGCTAGTTAGTTCCTTCATGAGCATGAAGAGGCAGCAATCTCCCAGAAAGGGAACCCAGTCAGAAACTACTGAAATGGAAGATTTCCAAAGTTGGTGGGAATCAGAATGGAACCACAGTGTTCTTTGTGGTAAATGTTTTGAGCATGTTATTTTCCGTTGATGCTTATAATCAAAGGACAATGAGAGTGTTATTAGATTCTGTTCTCTGAAATGAAAGGCCATGGCACACAGAAAGAACTTGAGAAACTATTCAGTCTTGTGTGTCCTGGTGGCTCAGGGATGCCTGTGCCTGGAGGACAGTCCACAAACAACCCAAGGATCCAGATTCGCAGCCCAGGAGTGGGGCAACAACTAAAATGCACTAACTAAATAAAATGTTTGTTTCTCCTGTCTTCTGCCTTCCTTCCTGTTAAAAAAAAATCAGTCTGCCCCTCTTTTGGAACAGAACTAAGGGGAGAATCATCCAGAGAAGCCAGTTCCCAGGTACTTTACTGGAGGCCTTGAAACATCATTGTATCATTGTATCTACTGGTTTTGCCTCAAGTTTCACCTGAGATCTTTTTTTGAGGTATCTTTTGCTCAAGAGGAGGAACTCATTTAAGAATGATAGCTATTTGTTTTGGTGAGGTCTAACTTTTTCTAAGTAAATGAAGCATGTAATGCTATCATTTTGTTTTGTTTTTTTCCCCCTCTACAAAAGATCTTGAACCCAGGTCCTTGCCTTACACGGTCTACACCTTTGCTGTCTCAGCTGTTTTAAGCGTGTGTGTGTGTGTGTGTGTGTGTGTGTGTGTGTGCAGTACTAATCTTTTTTTTTAAAGAAAAGGTACAGGCAGGGATGAAGGTAAGCAGACACAGGCAGGCAGGGAGAGGAGGAGGAAGTACTTTATTTTATTTAGTTATTCATCTTGATTTTCACTCTGGTCCAGTCTTAAATCTGGGTCTTGGGGTATTTGGCCTGTGTGCTCGGCTGAAGGCAGATGACTAAACTTTTAATCCACCAGGGTATGCCCTGTAGTGTTATATTAATGCATGTTCCTGTGTAACAAATTTGTAAATCCACAATTTATTATGGATTTTTATTTCAAAATATAAAACTATCAACATGGAGGAGAAAAAGGCTGACTATGACCAGCAATTTGCACTTAGAAGACTCCTAACTTTTTCAAGAAAACTTCAAGTAGCTTCTGCTGTCTGACAGGGTCAATTCAGGTCCCACTTACAGGAGGTAGGGGCTCAGAGTGACTGACTACTCATTTCACTGTGAGTCAAGGAGGCACCCCCAGTCCAGAAAGATCGTGAGACCTTTGGTTGTTGGTATGATAGGCGGGATGCAGGGATGATCTACCATCTTTATTCCCACACTGCTCCTTTGAAAGGAGGTGTATACTCCCAGCTTCCCACTGTCCTTCTCCAGGCATTCTCAGGCCACAGAAGAGGGCTCCTTTCTGATGAGGGTCGCAGAAAAAAAGCCTCTATTTAAATCCTGGTGTTTTCTAGATGAAGTCTCCAGTTGCTCCCACTGCAGGGCCAGGGTGCATATAACAGATTGAATCTCTTCAAACGGGATGTGGGCCAGAATTTCAGATCAGTCTAGGAGAACGTTTCATCACTAAAACCCAAGCACTTTGATTCAGTTTGGAATTTTGTGGTAGTGTGTATAGCATTTTCAATGTTTCTAAATTTTATGGCATAATTTTCATCATAAATAAGAAATGAAGTATCAGCCGTTATTAAAAATCCCTTAAAACAATCCAGAACGATGGAAGTGAGCAGATCAAATCAACATAATGATCTCATTCCTTTAAATGAAATGTTTTTTTCTAATGGGAGAGACACTGTCAATTTTGAAATCTGCCCTATACAGAGTTTTCACTGGGATCTACAGTTATTTTGAACAATACCTTTACAATAAAGTGAGTTAATTTAAATAGTGAGTTAATTTAAAAATAAATGTTGAGAAGTGAGAGAAGATGACCTGGTAGTGGCAAGATTCAGATCCTCCCCACAGAGCAAGTAGGAATTCACCTATTCTCCAGAAAGAAATATTGAGGAAAGGCAGGTGCAGTGGCTTTTGCAACAGAATGGCTTCTATAAAAACAAAGGGTAGGTGAAAAGGTCCAACTAAACCGCAGATTCAGGAATAGCGGTAGGGGCCGTGGTGGAGAGGGTGGAACTGAAGGAGGATGCAAATGGACTGGTGAGTTGCTGCAGGAGCAGCGAAGAGCCTGCCTAGCCGGGCAGGGACATGGAGGCAGGGAGACCGTCTTGGTGCAAGGGCAGGAGTTAGCATCCCTGGGACTGAGCTAGAGATCAGGTGGTGAAATAACACTGGGCACCACCATAACCGAAAAGCAGCTAGGGAAACTCCCTAACCTCACCCCCTTATACCACCATTTTGGGCCAGAGACACAGGATACCAAAAGCTGAAAGAGACATCACCAAGAAAGAAAATTATAGACCAGTATCTCTAACGAACATAGATGGAAAAATTTTCAACAAAATATTAGTAAACAAAATCCAACAATACATTAAAAAGATCATCATGACCAAGTGGGATTTATCCTAGGGATGCAAAATTAGCTCAACATATGTAAATCTATTAATGAATAAATCGTATCAACAAAAGCAAGGAGAAAAACTACATGATCATAGCAATAGATGCAGAGAAAGCTTTTGAAAAGTCGAACACCCATTTATGATAAAAACTCTCCATAAAATGGGAATAGAAGATACATATCTCAACATAATAAAGGCCATACATAAAAAATCCACAGCCAACATCATTGTCAATGGTGAAAAACTGAAAGCATTTCCTCTAAGGTCAGGAACAAGGCAAGGTTGTCCATCTCACCACTGCTATTTAATATTGTGCTGGAGGTCTTAGCCAGAACAATTAGTCAAGAAAAGGAAGTAAAGGGAATCCAAATTGGAAAGGAGGAAGTAAAACTCTCACTATTTGATGACGTGATTATATACATTGAAAACCCTAAAACCTCTGTCAAAAAACTTCTAGACTCATCACTGAGTACAGTAAAGCAGCAGGCTACAAAATCAATGCACAAAAATCTGTTGCATTTTTATATGCAAGCAATATACTAGAAGAAAATGAAACCAGAAAAATCACACTATGTAAAATAGAAGTTGAAAGAATAAAATACCAGAGAAAATACTTAACAAAGGAAGTAAAAGACCTGTATAATGAAAACTACAAGACCTTCTTAAAAGAAATAGATGAGGCTAGTAAGAAATGGAAAGACATTCCCTGCTTCTGGTTGGGAAGACTCAATATTATTAAAATGGTCATCTTACCTAAAGCAACAAACAGATTTAATGCGATCCCCATTAAAATCCTATGGGCTTATTTCCAGGATATTGAAACTCTTAAAATTTGTATGGAACAACAAAAGACCCCAAATAGCCAAAGCAATTACTAGAAAAACAAGAAGGAATCTGGAGGGATTACACTTCCAGACACTGAGCTGTATTATAAAGCAACAATAATCAAAATGTTACGGTACTGGGATAATAAGAGCCACAGATCAGTGGAATAGAACTGAACCACCAGAATCTGACCCACTCACAGTTAATCTACGACAAAAGCATACAATGGAGAAAGGAAAGTCTCTTCAATAAATGGTGTTGGGAAAACTGGACAGTGACATGCAAAGAATGAAGCTAGATCATTCTCTAACACCATTTACAAAAATTAACTCAAAATGGACTAAAGACTTGGACATAAGTCTGGAAATTATAAAATTATTAGAAGCCAGCACAAGAAAGACTTTCCATGACATTAGCCTTAGGGAGGTCTTTGGGGGTCTCAACTCAACTCCAGTATCAAGGGAAACAAAAATAAAAATAAACAACTGGGACTACCTCAAACTAAAAAGCTTCTTTGCAGTGAAAGAAAACATCACCAAAACTAAACGACAACCTACTAACTTGGAGAAGATATTTGTATTTCATAGTTCTGAAAGGGCTTAATATCTAAATTATGCAGAGAACTCATAAAACTCAGTAACAGAAGAAATTGGCAATACAATTCAAAACATGGGAAGAGGAACTGAAGAGACACTTTTCTGAAGAGGACATACAGATGGCCCAACAAGCACATGAAGAGATGCTCCTACTCCCTGGCTATCGGGGAAACGCAACTCAAAACAACAGTGAGATATCACCTTATGCCTGAGAGACGGGCTATTATCCAAAAGTGTGGAAACAACAAATATTGGCGAGGATGCGGAGAAAAGGGAACACTTTTTCACTGTTGGTGGGAGTGCAAATTGGTGCAATCCCTATGGAAAATAGTTTGGAGGTTCCTCAAAAAGTTGAAGATGGAAATCCCATATGATGCTGCCATTTCACTTCCAGGTATTTACCCAAAAGATAAAAAACAGAGATTTACGCACCATGTTTATTGTAGCCCTATCCACAATAACTAAGAACTGGAATCTAAGTGCCCAACATCAGATGAATGGATAAAGAAGTGGTGGTACATATACATACATATATATCTATATATAGATATATATAGATATATATAATGGAATAGTACACAGCCCTTAGAAGAGATGAAAATCTGTCATTTGAATCAACAAGAATGGATCTACAGGGGATTATGCTAAGAGAAATAAGTTAAAAGAAGAAAGATACCAGGTGGCCTCACTCATAAATTGATGCCTGAGCCACCAAGACGTGTCATCAACTGAAACTTCTAAGACTCCATGACCAGTTGAGATAAGCTCACCAAACAACAGAAAGATGGGTGCACAGGACAGATCATAGGTGAGAGACATGCAGTGCTAGTTAAAAGGGGAAGTGTGACACTGGGATGTCTTTTTTAAAAACAAAGCATGACAAAATTTAGTATGAGAACATTTAGTATGTTCTCAACGCTGAAACAAATGTGTTGACTATTTTATAAGTTATACTGTAAATGCATAACTATGTTAGAGTCTCACAATTTAAGGTATGCATAACTTAGAGATCATGTAAGATGAGTAAAACTAATAATAATCAGTTTTCAGTCAGCTAAGTATGCCCTAAATATTTTGTACAGCTTTTCCAATTTAATCTTCACAATAAATGAGAAGGAAAAAAATCTGGTATCCCCATAAAGATGAATTAAATGACACTGGGGAAGATGTCACTTGCCCATGGTTACAGTAAGTAAGGGATAGAGCAGATACCTGAACACAGGATTGATAGGACTTCAAAAGTCAGTATTCTGTCTGGCCCAAACTGCTTCCTTAAGCAGAACATTAGGAAACTGAACTAAAAGACCTTGATAATCCCTTGTAAATGGAGGCTCTGAACTTCTTTTTCCTTATGGGCTAATATACTGAGCACATGAGCACCAACCTCTACCACTTCAGGGAATGAAGGAAGAAAGGAAAAGAGAAATTCTTAATGTGAAATCTTTCAGATCTAGTGGGGCATTGTGCAGGTACTAAGGGGCACTAAGGAAGTAAGAGTCAGGGGAGAGGAAGTCTGGAGCAGTCACAGAGAGAAACTTCCAGAGCAACAGGGGAGCTGCTAGAACCATTATCAAAGAACATTACGTAGGATAAACTGAAGAAAATACAGCCTCGTGAGCTGCTGTCAACACACAAATAGTGTCAACATACACACAGGATGGGAAGTACAAATATAGCCTACTTGCCTCAGCCTCACTTATCTAAAACAGGAAAATAAAAAAGGAAAGTGTAAAGCAGCTGATGCAGCAGCCAGGAGGTCGCACCACCATCTGCCCGCTGAAAGGCAGGTCCAAATGGCAGCCCAAACATCTGTGCCCTGCTTCTCAAGGACCGGTCATGAATGGGTACCATTTATGTCCTTTGATTCATTATCCATTAAGACACTGTGCCTCTATTTCCTCACACATTCCTTTCCAGATTGGGACCATGAATCTGTCTCAGCTCAACATTAGCTACTGGAACACACGGGCAAAATAAGACCCACAATTTGCTCATTTCTGAAGTATGTGTTGGTAGAACTTAGAGCGAAAAATATCACCAAGGTAACTTCCTTCTGGGATTCAAAAGAAAGAAAAGCAAAACCCCCAAATGACTGCATGTGGAGGAGGCCCTGCTGAAGCAGGGGTGGTCCTCAGGAGAGGGCTGAGGACACACTGTCAGCTGAGTTGTGATCAAACTTTACTTACCTGCCAAAAAGGACACGTCTACACATTCTAGTAACAACAGGATCCTCTCAATTTCATTGAGAAGAAAGGGGCTTCTATTACGATGATTATGCATTTACCGGGAAAAGGAGGACTATTTCCAGTAGAAAAGAAATACACTCAAATCAGTGAAGTGAATGCTTTTGCTTCCATTCCACTGATCTCTCCAGCCACTGCCCCCAGGAAAAGTGAGGTCTCTGCATGTCATACCACCTACTCCTCCCTCCCTGTCCAGTGGGGTTCTGCGGCCACACTGGAAGTGGAGAGCTGAGGCGCCTACCTTGTGAGTAGAGGAGCGTCTGCATCTCTAGAAGGACGCAGGTGAATACCTGCACCAGGTGCTCCAGTCCCAGTAGCTCCACAGTTTCCTGCAGTGGGTAGTCGGACAGGGGGAGCTCACTGGGTCCTGGCCGCTGGCAGATGACTGGCTCATATACCCCATAGAACTTGAGGGACCTGCCAGGTGGGGGCAGTGGCACCTCGTAGAGGATATTGTGGATGTAGCTCTCCAGTGGCAGGGGTGGCGGCTGCTGTGAGGTGACCGCCCTGTGCAGCTGGACCAGAAACTTCTTGCAGGCCTGCATGAAGGGCAGTGGCGTGATCAGACAGATGCTTTTGGACACATAGAGTGTGTCTGTGCCAGCATCGTAGGAACCAGGGTGCGGGGGCTTCAGGGGGGAGGTGGGCTCCCCATCATCGAGGCTGCTGGCCAGTGAGTCGGCGCTGCAGGAGGACGAGGCACACACACTGCCCAGGAGCTCGGCTCGGTGCATCTGGTACAGAGTCTGCATGGCTGCACACAGCTGCTTGCTTGTCACCTCCTCGTAGAAAGTGAGAACAAAGCCATAGGTGCGGGAGCCATCCTCCCGGGTGATGATGAACGAGTGGAACTGGGGCTCTCTGTTGTCTGCCTGTGTCCTGAACGACAGTCCTTTGGGCATGCACAGCTGTGGAGGAAGGGACCATGTTAGAGCACTTTGACCTAGAACAAAAGGCTTGGCTTTGGCTTTGAACCTAACAGGGCTCGGAGAACCCAAGTTTCAAACAGAGTTAGCTGTAAGAGCAGCGATTAGCCTTAAATTGGAAATATACTGCTCCTCATCTACGGATAGTGAAAATGATTTTAAAAAGGAACATATAAACAAGGCAAACATCTTCACTGCATGGTGTTACACATAGGAGGCTTGACTCGTTTTACTCTCCAGACCAGATAGCTTCTCTGGGCCTCCGTTTCCCTACCTACAACGTTTGCTGCATCAAAGGCTGGAGGACAAAAGTGTGCAAAGCCACTTTACAAATATTTAATAGCTAAGTACCATTTCTGGAGTAATAATGATAATACTTCAGAGAAATAAGAGAAAATTATGCAGGTTCCTTTGATAAATGGAATAAAATTAAATGCAGAATACTAACAATAGTATCATTTTTGCTTTTTTTGAACGATATGACACTTCATCCTAGAAATATAAACTTTGAGGTGCAATGATTTTTGATTTATTGAAGCAGAAGCACAGAAACAAAATGTTTTTAGATTCTTTCCAGCAGAGATTATGTTCTAGGGCTTGGGAACTACCAAGGACTGTGTTCAAATATAGGAACAAAGTCATATAAGGAATTAAATATACATGTATGATACTGAAAATGAACAGGAAAGTTAGAATTCTTCTTTAAGACATTTTAAATAAAAAAATAATTGCAATATACTAAGGAAAAAAGAATCTTCAATTCAACTCTTTGAATGATCATGATTATCTGTTGTCAAATTTAGAAGTTCTCCCAAATTCCCATATTACTAAGAAAATGCAATTACCTTAAAGCTATATACCCTTTGTTCAAAATATCAACACTCAGTAAGTGCCTTCATGGGATTCATAGGGCCATGAGATGGTGGTACAGGTGTGGGCCCTATCCCTGGAGCTGTCTGTTCAGTGAGGATGACAATGATTTAAAAATCACCAATTTAAAAAAATGTGGGAAGTACTATTTCAGGGTGAATACAGGCTGCTAGGGGGAAAAGAGCAGGAGTGCACTGATTATCAAGAAAAAAAGAAGGCAATCCTAGTGGAGCCCTGAGGGTGAGTATAGGTGTTCACGAGATGAAGAGAGGCAGAAAGGAAGATGTTGACAGAACAGAGAGGTTTGAGGAACTGAAGTGCGCCCACTCTGGGGAGGGTCCAGAGTGAAAGTAGGGCAGGGAAAGCAGGGACGCAATCAGGCACCAGGTCATGCAGGTGTTAGGTTGCATGGACATTAGGTTGGAGTCTCAGGACAAGGGGAAGCGCCTGAAGGTCAGTCTTCCAGTAATAAAGAGCAGTGCTTTTCAGGGACTTCCAGGAGGCAGCGCAATGCCTTAGGGTTAAAGTCCTCTTAGACTTCTCTCTCACCCCACTGTCCAGTCCATCAACAAAGCTCATGAGTTCTATCTTCAACAATGTATTCAGAAATGAATTAGTTCTATCTCCATTCTAATCTAAGGCACCCACTTCTCTTGCTGGATGACTTCTTAGATATCCTGTTAACCAGTCTGCCTGTTTCTGCATTTAGATCCCATAATCTATTCCTTACACAGTAGTCAAAGTGATCCTACAAAATATCAGTAGATCCCATCACTCTTCTAAGCCCTGCAGAGCCCACTCACCTCACAAAGCCTGACCCCCAAAAGCTCTTCACCACTCGGCCCCAGCAACTCTGCTCCCCACCACCATTGCTCCAATGACTCCAGCCATGTGTTTGTTCTGTGAACACCCCTAAGCGGGTTCCTGCCAAAATCTACTGTTTTCTTGGCCAGTACTATCTTCCCCTTGGCACCTACCTGGTCTGTCTCTGGGGCAGACTGTACCTTCCAACATCGGTTCCAACAATCTTTCTAGTTCCCCACACTCTTCAGAACCCTGCCCTCTCTCGTGAAGAAGGGAACCTAACCACTCCTTGAACTTGAGTGGGCTGCTGACGACGGCACTTACACTAGTGACCTGTAGACTGCCAAGAGCCGGATGTTAAGTGTTTTAGGCCATACAGGCCACAACTACTCACCTCCACCGTGGAGGCAAGCAAAGGTCACTGAGAGCACTAAGGGGTGGGCATGACTTCATTCTAATAAATGTTTATTTATAAAAGGGCCAGAGGACCATAGTTTGCCTACCCCTGACCTAGTTAAGTCAAATGTGATGGAGGCTTAAAAAGACAGCCGCTTGCACCTCTGTCTTGGTCACACAACTCGGGAGCCCTGAGCAAACATCTAAGCAGTGTGGCCAGCTGACACTGCCTTGCTAGAGACCATATGGAGAGCTGGCACGCAGCTAGAGGGCACCCTGGCCATCCCTATCCCAGGGACACACTGTGAGTGAAAGAGCTTATAATGACGCTGGTATTCAGCTGTCCCACTGCCAGTACTCCCAGTGGGGCAGAGAGAGGAACCCCGACACCTTTTTCCAAACTGCAGATTTGTAAGCAAAATAGTACTTTTGTTGTTTTATAATGAGTCAACACATTCCGGCCCTTAGGTCAAACCCAATCTGCTACTCATTTTTGTAACTACAACTGTACTGAAACATAGATCCATCCATTTAAGTCTGTGGTTGCTTTTGTACTGAGTGGAGGAGAGTAACTCCACCATAGAAACCGGTCACCTATATGCCTCCACTATTTCACAGCTTCGCCAACCCATGTCTAAGCTATTTAAGTAGTCTTGGGATGATTTTCCACGCGGCAGCAGATAATGAACATACTCTCTCATTTCCTGTAATATCCACATTAACACTATTTGAAGAGGCCTTCCTGTAAGCTTTGCATAAAAATAGCACTTTCATCCCTCAAATGCCATTCGCATGTCCCATCTCTAAAAAGTCTTCACTGGATGGGGAAGCTGTTGAAGTCTTGTGCTGTTGTATATATCTGTATTTTGGACATGGCACACATAGCTGCTTTGTCTAATTTTGTTACATCTGAACACTGCAAACTATTTTTCAAGGACTGAGACTACATTTCAATAACCTTAAATATTTCAGAGTACCATACAAGGAACAATAGCCTATCCTATTTAGGGTCATCATAAATGATTGATAGCCAGGATAAAAGGCAGAACTCTGAAACTCAGGACTGGGTGCCAGTGGAAATGTCTGTGTTTCATATCACTGACTATGAGATCTGGAAAGAACGAAAGTAAGTATCTTTACTTAATTATTCATAGACTTAGGTAAAACACAGGAGCATCTAGATTTACTAGGGGAAGCGATATTTGTTGCTGATCTTGGGAGTAACTGTGTAAGGAAAGGCCATGGCAGGACATTTTCATGATGGTGCCTTCACGTAGAGTGGCTTTCTTCACAAGTCAGTAAGAACCTCTGCTGTGGGAAGAAACCCATCTGACACTACCACAGTTGATGCTAAGGATGACTTGAGCTGCTCTTACTTCAGGCTAAGTTCACACTTGCTCATAATAAATAGTCCATGGTACTTAGTGTTTGCTGAATGAATGAAGGAACAAGACAACAAATAAACACAACAGCCAGGGGCACAGGGCCAGATGTAGCTCTCCCTTCACTTGGTGTGCAGTTCTCTGACACCAAGTAGGTAATAGAGAAACATCAGGTCCGCCAAAGTCAACAACGAGACTGATTTAACTAAGAGGTTTTCCTGACATCATAAACCACAAATTACAGCTCAAACTTGTTTTTGAACAGCTGCCAACTACTCCCTGGAGGGTTTGTAGCTTTCTTGAGCACACATTCAAACATTTATAGGAAGAGCTTGCCAAGGCTATGCTCAAACTAAGGAATGCCTTTCTCTGCTCCAGATAACAGATGTAAGAATGCTTAAATTCTCTTCCTACAAATCAAAAGAAGAAGATATATTTCTAATCTGGGAACCATGAATTGGAAAATGCCATTCATCGCCTTTTCATTTTTAAAAGCAGGAGCTCTGATATGATTGTCAGGGTTGTTTTTTCAGAAACCCTGAGACATAAATCCAGATTTAGTCACTATGGCATTCAACAATCTCTTGTGATTCCCTGATACTGTCGCTTCCTAATAATAAGTCCTCCCCAGATCACTCTACCACAAGACAACAAATGAGAGCTTAGAGCTCACTGTGGACTGAATGGAGTGGCCATCCACTACTTTAGTCACAGTGAGCTCACTCCCAGTGTAAGTGACCAAATGTCCTTATCCCCTGGACTCTTTCAAAAGAGTTTGGATAGAGTTTTAAGAATTCATTTTCCTTTTTAAATACTTCTATAACTCCCATGTTCACTCACTCTCTCTTTTTACACAAATAAAACAGGAATTCAGAAATCTCTCAGAGTTGGTTAGTGTGTCCACCTTTCCCCCTCCTATCTTCATTTAATAACAATGATTTCATGTCATGTACCTAGTAGATCTTGGTATCGCAAGGACACATAAGGGAATAATCCCTTATTTCGAGGAGCTAACAGTCCAAAAGGAAAGTCAGACATATAAACCAATGGTTACAAAAGAACGTGATAAGTGTGCTATGGCATGAGTTCAAGAAGCTGGGGGCAGAGTTGCTCCTTCGCTGCTACGAGGTGGTTCCACAGTGGAGCCAACACCCGATGGACAGGCACTGGGAGGGAAGGCATTGTAAACAAGCAAACATTCCTCCTGTCTTTCAATGATTGAGCCACTCCTCCGTGCAAAGCTAGGCTACAGCAATGACAGACCTTCTTCCTGTCCTCACGGTGCTTTTGCAATGACAAGAGACATTGAGTTGACAATTAGACACAAAAACTTCAAAGAAAAATGAAGGGGCTAAAAGGGTGGGGGAAGGTGGAGGGATGGTTTCTCTGAGCAAACGGTATTTACAGTGAGATCTACAGGGTTGACAAGAATTCAACAGGTAGAGGGGAAGTGGAAGAGCCTTCCAGAGAGAAGTGAAACCAGGTGGAAGCAGCAGCTTGGGATGGGAAGGCAAAGCAGGCAGCCGCTGAGTGTGCTGGGGGTGGGGGTGGGTTGCCAGAGTGCTGGTGTGGGTCACAATGTGTATGCACATTCACTGAGCACAGTGGATGGGAAGATGCGAATTCATATTTTTGGATATGCTGAGTTTGAGCTGCAATAAACATTCTAAGCTATGATGTTATCATACAAACAAGCAGTCTCTCCCAGAAATGGCTGGACTCAGTCCATTCCCTATGATTTCATTGTGAAACATTATCTAATCTTGGGTCAAAATGAGGGCTTACTTTCATTCTAATGTCAAACCGATGAGTGTAACTAAGCAATATCCATTTCAAATTCAGGTACATGCTGAGTCTGCAGAGTATATATATATACATATACATATACATACACACACACACACACACACACACACACACACACATATCTCCTTTGAATTTTGCAAGAAGGGCATCTGAATCATTTTTTCAGTCAGTCTTTTACCCTTTAGTCTCTGCCCATCATCTCAGTCTATCCTTAGTGATCAAAGTAAATAATTGCAAGCCGGGAGCTTTATAAACAGCTTTATGACAATGATCACTTTTTAAATCTCCTGAAATGTCATAAATCAGATGTCTCATTAAGGGCAGATATACAAAATAGAAACTTTATATTTCATATAATTTGCTTAAAAATGGTACGAATCACAGTTTCTAACAATTCCCAGGTTCACAACATTCTTAGGGAGAAGATCTATTTATTAGAACATTACAAGAACAGTTAAGGACACCAACATACAGATGACTCCAGAGTGATCTGAACAGAGAGAAGGGTAGGTTGACTTCAACTCTGTTTACGACACTGGTTCACTTAAGAGGAAAGGCAGGATCTGAAACAAGTTTGTCAACGCTGAGATGTGTTAGTTCTGGGTGGTGGGTATACTATTGTTGTATTTTATTCTATTTTATACTCCCCCCCTTTTTTTTATTTCCATAAAAATGCCTGAGTCATCAACCAAGAGATGTAAAAAGCAATTAATTCAAAAACTGTTCACCTGTCAGATATTTATTTTCTATTATACCTACATTGCAATCATACATATGGGATTTTTAATTCAACAAAGTTCATTGCTTTGGGGTACTTGATTTCTGTGTGAAATTAATGACCCTTATTCAAAGAAACACTGCTGCTTGTTAGAGGAATAAAGGATACTACAAAAGGCTTGTTGGAGTGGGGTTTTGCTAAAGGTAAGAACAAAGCTTTATAACTTTAGGTAGGAATAAATTATCACTTCATACAAATGCACTTACTAATAAATCAAAGAGGAAATTAATGGCAGTAAGTCTATAACCTAAATACAGGCTAGTTTAATGGGATGCTTTTCAGAGATTTCCAACGAATGTCAACAAATTCTTCTACATTTGCAGCAATAAACAAAATGCAATGTCGTCTTTAACATAACATAAGCCTCTGCATTTATTCTTCAGAGGGAAACTTGCTGCTTAGATAGAATGACCTCAGAGGCAAGGGGTGAAGAAAAGTCAGAGACAGAGCCAGCAGTTGATAACTGCTTTAAAGATGAATGCCTGGCAGATAGAATCAAAAGGTATCACAGCTAGCTCACTACTGATTCATTAAAAGAAAGAAAACAATTAAGTGTGGCATTTTGCTCCAAATGATTGGATTCTTATGGTAGTTAGAACCTAGTTTTAGACAACATTCTAATTTCTCTCAGAATAATTTATACTTGGAACTTACTATTTCAAAAGTATCAAGTAATATAATCTATTTACATGTGTATTCATTTTACCATTGCTTCATTTAGACACCTCCTTCAATAGATTCTTCCCATTTATTTGCTGGCAAAAACAGGTGATAAATTATTTTCTTTCATTAATGCTTGTTGACTATTTTAGTCAGATGTCTGTCTGCTACTCAAGTTTCATAAATGTAACAGTTGACGTCTACTTAATACCTACACTGATGTCATCACTGAAGATAAAGCTAGGCCCCATAGTGCTAACTTTCAGCAAAATGGCATCTCTGATTATTCTGGTGGTGTATTAAGATTTTAGGAATCTAGGTACTTTCGAGCTCTTGGCTATTGTAAATTATGCTTCAATGAACATCGGGATGCTTACATCTCAGTGAATAAGTATTAACAGAGGAGTGGATAAAGAAGATGTGGTATATATATACAATGGAATACTATGTAGTCATAAAAAGGGAGAAATTGGGCCATCTGCAGCAACATGATGGACTTGGAGAAATTACACTCAATGAGATAAGCCAGAAGGAGAAAGACAGACATCATTATGATATCACTCATGTGATGTACATAGAAATAGAAAACGAATGATATAAATTAAACAATACTAGACTTTTAAAAAAAGAACTAATTAAGCAATAGACTTTTAGTGGTGGGGAAGAAAAGGCAACTCAAAGGCTACAGAAGAGATGGGGAAGGGATAGGGAGAAATGGGGTAAAGGGGATTAATTATAAAGTGAAGGGGGAAAAAAGGAAATAGGTGTAAAACAGATATAAATTTGCTACTATGTATATACATCAAAGCAAGTCAATGTTAACATGCAATATTTCTTCAATAAAATCAATTAAAGAAAAAAAATGTTAAAAAAAAAAAAAGTTTAGGGAAATAACTGTACTCTGTAAAGAATCAAAGCCAAAGAGCTAAATACGTGCCTTTTGTGCTTGTCCTTAGATAAAGCTCCATGGTCCTCTCTTTGGAGCAAGCCTGGACTGGCAAGGGTTTCCTGTTAGAAATGCCACAAAAAGGGTCCAATGTGACCCCTACCATTTTGGTGCAGATCAAAATTAAGTTACATAGTTTTTCTTTGGGAAGACAGCATGCAGGAGGGAAAAAGTAAGCTACAGAATAGTAGATCTGAACTCAGCCTCCAAGACTCCATGTATAACTTTGGGCAAGTAACTTAGCCTCTGTACAATATGAATAAGAATCCTCACACTGGTGAGGGAGGCAGCACATGTTAAGCATTTAGCAGACATCTACTAAGTATTCATTTCCCTGCCTTATAGCATCACATCCTAGGGGCTTTCCTGGCTTTCTTTAAAATACCCATGAAGGGCACATCCTGGTAAGAGTAGTGTTTGGGTGCAGTCCACATACATCTCAAAGTCCCGGGTTTGCATCCCAGGACCAGGGAGAACCACCAAGATGTACAACTAAATAAAATGAATAAAGTGCTTCCTCCTCCGCTCTCAAAAACACATAAACAAACAAACCAAAAAAACCCCAAAACCTTACGTGTGTCCACCTGCTCCATTTCTGTCCCTACCTATCCTACCTGCACACTGGTTTGCTCACTTCATGGCCCTGATTTCTAGAATCAGAGTATATGAGGTCCAAAATATCATCCAGACTTCCAAAGAGGACCCTCTTCCCAAGTGATCTGGAAACAAGAACTTACTGTATTTCTAAGACTCTCTAAAGGAACTTGTCGTCACCACTGGTAACTCATGACATGAATTCAAACTCTTTATAAGCAAATTCCTCCTGGCATCTCCAGATGAGTTGTAGCTCCTTTCCATCTTTATTTTGTGAATAAGCTCAATGCCAGGCTCGTTGTACAATATTCCTTAAAATGTGAAAAATATTCATGCTTCTCCTGTCAGGCTCCTCCCCAGCACACAGAGGCCTATGGCTATTCATCGAAGCCCACATATAGGAAGGACATACACACCCCCCATGGGCTGTGTGGATACCTAACTAGCTGTGGGACCATGGGCCTCCCTGAGCTTTGTTGTGCACCTCTATGAGGATGATATTATCTATCTTATAGAATTGTTTCTTTATTTAAAGGTAAAATGAAACAAAGCAAGGCAAACATTCAAAATACAATCACTCTTCATCTTAACAAAAGGCTAAAAGTGAATGGAGAGGAAACAAAACATACCATGTTCACTGCATCTTGATCAAAAGGGTTCCATTCTATATTCTGAGGGTAGTGAGCCAGAACTTTGGATTTGAATGTTCTTTTCAAAGGACTCTGGTCAAAATTTTCACCTATAACAAACAATTAGTAATACATTAATATCTAGAATTTTCAAAAGCATATCATGGTTTTATTTTGAGATATACCGACTAATAACGTGCAAATCTAATCCAATCTCTACCTCTCATGACTAGTCTGAGTTATAAATTTCTCAGTTGACAAGTGAAAAACTGTGAATAAGAGATCTGCATTTAAAACTTCAGAATCTGAACTTCAAAATCCTGGCTAGACAACTGGTATTGAAATTGAAGATATGCTGAAATTGAAGATATACTAAAGTAATCCTTGTAATAACTTCTGTCCTTGTTTCAATATGTGGTGATTTAAAAAATCTATTTGGAAACATTTAATTCACTAAAGAAACATCCTGAATAATCGCATGCCTTGAGATCTTGAGAAATTTTGTACATGGATAGACCCAATGCTACAACGCTTATAGGAAGCAATTTTGTTTGAGCTTCCACAAAAATCCCTGATAGATAAATCTGACTGCACCTCCAGGCTTTTCTAAGTAACTGAATTAGGAACATCATTACTGAGTTGTCTAGTGTAGTAAACAGAAGACATTAAATACACTAACCTCTGAGAAGAAACAAGTTATTCTAAGGCAAATTCATCACTTGTCAAATTTCTGGGGAAAAAAGTAGGCTATACTTTGATTATTACATAGAAGAAAACGCAACAATAGTTGTCAGCTCAGTTCTTTTCTCCTTGATAATTAAATTAATTACCATGAAACCTGTTACCACCAAATGCCTGGGCTTCATAAAATATTTTAATGTGAGTGGATCTTAAATTCCTATTGTAGGTACACCCTGGTGAAGTAACAACTAGGTCGGCTGGCTCCAAAGGAACACAGTTCACATACATCCCAAGGATCTGTGCTTGTGTCCCATGTCTGGGGGTAGCAACAGATATGAATGACTAAATAAAAATAAAATGATTCTTTCTCCTCTCTCTTCCTGCCTGCCTGCCTGCCTACTCAACTTCATTCCTGCCTGCATCTTTTGTTTAGAGAAGGCAAAAATTCCCATTGTAAAAAAGCTGAGATTGTGAAATTAGAGATTTTGGAGAAATATCAGTTTCCTGTTTTTTTTCTAAGTAAATACAAAACATTAGCTATTAGAGTAAAAAGTAAATGCCATCAACCAGTACTTGTACAAGTGAAAATATTATAAAGCAATTTATGAGTCACAGATGGACATCTAGTTAAGACTCAATTTTCGTTTTTGGTAAAAATATTGAAAGGTGGATAGTAAAACACCTATTAAGGCAAACCTAATAGGTCACAGAAGGAGGGAAAAATTGTGCTCAAAAACCTTGGTGGAGACTGTAATGAAAAATAAACAGGAGGTCTTTGAGAAAAGGCAGTTGATTTAAATAGATTTGCTGTTGCAACTAACCTACTGTTTCTAATTTAAGTCCTTGAATATACCTTATACTTATTAGGCAAGCACATCATCTCTATTTTTTTAGACCATACTTCCATCTTTGAAGAGAGAGTCAAGAAATTTCAGTCTAGAAGAAAAACTGTCAAAAGGCATCCCTGAGGAAAGTATCAGTTTTGCACTATGCTTCTGGGGCATGTAAACATCAAGGGAAAAACTCAAACCTGTCTAGGAGTCACTGTGTGTGAAGGAGTCAGGGTTCTGAATGGTTGATGCAGAAAGGCTAGTGCTCTCTTTAAGCTATACTAGAGTCTCATGCAACACTAAGAATTTTTAATTACGCACTTCTTCGTTTTTTTAAAGATTACTTTTCACTTTAAGTCAGAGAGAAAACAAAACAAAATTCCACTCTTGGTTATAAAAGCCTGTGCTGCTGACACAACAGCAACAGCCTCAGTCTGTCTACAGCCCTCCCTGCATCCACCCTCAGACACCAGAGAGGCTGGGCTTATCACCCACACATGTAAATAAATGTGATCACGCGGGGGCAGGACAAACAGAACACAGTGCAAGATGTAACTCCCTGCACTTACCTTTTAATGAATTCCTGCCTGAGGTTGATTAAAATAGTAACGCTATCTTTATTCATATATATCAAGTGATTAATGAGAAGGAGGCAAATCGTAGAAATCGTGACAGACTTTTTCAACGAGATCATCCTGTTACCTAAGAAACACTGGCCATTCCCCCTTGAGGCACAATGAACCAATGAGAGGAGAGAGGAGGAAAACCACCTCCAGGGAGAATTTCACAGTAACAAAAGAGGAAAGAATCTATGAGCAGTAAGATAAATCGAAGAGAAGAAAAACAGAACCATCACCATTTCTTCATTAGACAACCAAAAAGGTAGGCCAAGAGGAGAGATTGTTGGCATACGTACGGCTGTCTTGGCAAATATTATTTTGAAGGAAATTTAGGCGAAGAACCAATTATTTAGAAACTGTGATATCACTGTTAAGAACTCAGAAAGGAGTGGGTGCAGGCATCCCGACTTGTGGGGCCACAGCAGACACCCTGACCACCCATTTGAAGATGGGAGGCAGAGACCAAAATACTCTTCTCCTTTTGTGGCTATGATTACAGAATTCACTGCTAGGACTAAGTACAAAAAAAATGAATCAATCTAAGAATTTGGACTTCCAGGAAATGGAAATTAGACATAAGAATCTTTTACTTAACTTGAAAATCCACTTTTTGAACATTATCTTGAAATGAACAAGGGTTATACATT
The DNA here is from genome assembly GCA_004363575.1 of Solenodon paradoxus. Classification (NCBI taxonomy): domain Eukaryota; kingdom Metazoa; phylum Chordata; class Mammalia; order Eulipotyphla; family Solenodontidae; genus Solenodon; species Solenodon paradoxus. The sequence goes on along the minus strand of RJWH01000214.1, from coordinate 117,870 downwards.
TATACAAACAGTAGCCTCCTACTCCAACTACATAGAAACTTAATTCCAAGTAATATTGCCAAATTTAAGCTATAAGCAAGCTCTTCCTCCTAAGGAAATAGGATATATCTGCCAAGAGAGCTTAAAGACGAGTGAATAATTTTTCCAAAGCTCAAAGCAAAAGACGTCATTACAAAAATTTAGATATAAAGGAGAGAACAGAAATACCAAATAATGCCTATATTTTGTCCAAGCAAATTAGAATAAAGACATGATTATGATGGGCTTGGAGAAAATTAAAATCATAATTTCTAACACCTCAACTTTGATTACCTGAAGGTGTATTTGCAGCCTCTTGACTCTTGCCCTGACGATCTGCTTCTAGCCATTGGTACAAAACTACATAACGTAACAGAAACAAAAAAGCTTTATGAACAAAAAAAACAAAACAACCAACAAAAAAACCAAAAATGACTTGTCTGAAGAATGGGAAATGAGAAATAAAAAGTTAAATAAAAGCAATTAAATGTAAGTCATTAATACCAATGGAATGATCTTAACATCAATAGCATGTAGTTTATGAGCTATTAGTAATAAGAAAGCAAAGAGATAGGTAATTATATTTTAATGTAACAAGTGAAATGCTATTTAATAAACACCTTAACAGTTATTCACATAGGTCAAAGCACAGATACTCTCTTAATGCTGTTTTGAAGAGAAATATTAGAAGAACACTAATGTTTCTATAGTCACATATAATGAAATAAGACAGTAAGACTACAGATCAACTTTAAACATTATAGCCCTGACTCTGTATCTATCAGAATGGCTGAAGTTCAAAAGCTGGTGATACCAAATGCTGACAAGTTTGCCAAGTAGAGAAACTCAGTCCTGGCTGGCGGGAATGCAAAACGGAAGACAGTTTGGCAGCGTTACATAAGGCTGAACATGGTTTGACCATGTGACTCTATGAACCAAATTTAACCTGGAGCAACATATCAGACGAATTTCAAAAGCACCTACAGCAAACCCCATGAGTCCTTGTCAAAACTGTCAAGGATTTCAAAGAGCATATGTGAAACAGTCACAGCCAGGAGAGGCTAAGGGGATATGACAACTCAGTGTCATGTGGCATAGTGGATGGACTCCAGCAGGAAAGGACATTCCTTCAAGCACTGAGGCAATCAGACAACCAGGGGACAGGTGTGTGCAGAATGCAGAAACTCTGTATAATTTTTTATATTTTTCTATAAATTTAAAAAGTAGTCTCAAAATCAAGGCTGTTTAAATATACTCTGGTGCATAAGCAGTTAAAGTCTGTGGCTCCAGAAAGCATAGTTCACAGAAAGCCCAAGGACAGGGATTCACAGTCCAGCCCAGGATGGGGTGGTGGGGGAGAGAGACACAATCAACATAAACAGCTAAATAGATAGATGAGTGCTGCTTCCTCCTCAATCTTCCTGCCTGCCTGCCTACTTGCCTTCATTCCTGCCTGTTTCCTTCCTTTAAATAAATAATTCTCTTTTTTAAATGCTAAAATGAAAATCAAGCCTGTTTTTAAGATGACATTCTAATATTTAAAGTAAGGACAAAGGCGTATGTTATATCCAATCTGTAAGTAATCTACCTCTTTGTAGGTCACTCTATACAAACATAAGCTGAATTTTGCTCGGTCCTAAAATTTTAATCAACTATCATCTTAAGCACTATTAACTGAGAAGTGACAACTTTGGAGGGAAGTTTATTACAGCAATGACACAGGTTATTAGCAAGTTCACATTAGAATTGTGTATTTTAGAAGCATTGAAGAGTTAAAACATCTGGGTATCTTTTTTGAGACACCCAACTTTGAAGAGATGTCAGAGTCTTTCCTTCAAAGTCGGACACTGACCACACGGGGTCCCTCCTAGAGCCTTCCTACCACATCTCAAAGGAGTTTGGATGATTCCAGGACAAACACAAAGGTTAAGTGGCTACTCTCGGGACTACTAACCACAGATAAGATGAGAGTTCTAGATCCCAAACAAGATTTGTAGGACATGTCTAAGGCCTCACCACACAAAAATAACAAAACCTGAAGGCTGGGAAAGCTACCTATGGGACTCCTGATCTAAAGAATATGGGAAGAGAATATGATACATGTCTAAGATCACCCTGAAATAACCAGGATGTTCTCTGGATCTTTTGAGACAGTGAGGATAGTGAACTGACATCCATCATCAAGGACAGATGGCCCCAAAGAGTCTCTGAATAGCCCCCCTTACCCTGGTGTGCATGGTTCATGGTGGGGTCCACCTCCGGGACACTCAACCTGTGGGGGATATAGGCCCTGCTACAAAGGGTATCTGCATCAGAAAATTCAAGAAGCAGACCTCACTCATTAAACCAGGCATCTCCTCTTGCTGGTTTACAGGGTTCACAAGTCCTCATTACTATGGAGGAGCAGCAGCACAGAGCAGTTGAGACCAGGACACAAAAACCTCCTTGTTTGGATTACAAGTGACACTGAATATCACTCTCACAAAAACAAAATACAAGTAGGGAAATGAATCCATTAACTGGGCTCAAATTCTGCCACGTTCTCACCCAAAGCCCATTCTGCCCTAAGAGGGAAGTCTTAGCTATGTTCAAGATCATCGCTAGGAATATTTACCAACAGTGCCATTTTCTTTAAATGACCCTTCTCTGGTTCTATCAGAGAAAAAGGGAAAAAAAAAACTTACTCTCTCAAGTTATACAAACTTGTGCATAACCAAAAATCATTTTAGAAGATTTAGTTGTTCAATTATTTTATCACTGCCTCTTGATTCCAATTAACTATGGTCTAGATGTTTCAGATGAAACCTTTCCAATGAAATAAGTGAATCTGCTTCATACAAAGCTATAATGAGAATTACTTGTAGACCAAATTTAGACTGAAAAGTCTACTATATCACACATATATTTTAAAAGACAGTGTATAACTTTAAAAAATGTGACTACTATTTTCACTTAACATACTAGAATGTATATGGGCAGTTAAAGTAGGATTGAACTCCAAAAATTTAATTCTCAAAATCGTCTAAAATATGTCAATACTACAGTCTGCTACTGTGTTTGTAAGTGATGCTACAATACCAAGAGCACTCTTCTCTTTACTGTGGTTGGGAGCATGAGGCCTGGCCTTCTGGGGGTCCATTTTCCTCTGGTCCTGCCGCCCCCATCAACCCAAGGCTGTACAAGGGTTCCAGGCTCTGTGTTCTGGAGCAGAGAGAGCTTTGAGGCTCTGACCCTCAGCCTGACATGCCTGGTGCCTGTTTCTTCACTCACCCCACTCTGAACTCCTTCCCTCATCATATATTCGCACCACAGCCTGTTTCTTACTAGGGTATTTCTCCACATAATAAGGCCATGTCTCAAGTATTTCCCGTCTGTCCTGTCCCTGGAGGATTCCTCAGAAATCTAAGAATTTTAAAGAGAGGAGCAATTAAAAGGCCATGTCTTCTATCCTGTTTTCTTTACATTTTGTTACACATACACACACACACACACACACACACACACACACGCAGTCCATGATGGACAGAACACTCAGAGTCAATGCTCTGTTCCCATTATTTTGATCCAGATGAGAGATGGGGTGGAAACTACGAATGTCACCTGGGATACATGCTAAAGCAGAAAGGGTCCCTGTCCCATGTCTGTCCCTCCAGGTCCCATCAGCCTGTCTCCAAAGTCCCAGGCTGCTAGGAGAGGGAATATGGGATAGCAGGGGGCCCACAGGAGAGACAGACGAAGGAAGGAAGTGCTCTGTGGGCTGGAGCACAGAGGCATTTGGGAGGCTGCATCTCCATCATCCCTTCTGATGAGCCTTCCACCACTTGGACCATCTGAGACACAGTAGAGAGCTGATAAGTGATGACAACCACAGTGCTTGCTAGAGGTAGTGTGGCTCTCAATGCTCCATGTACGCCAACTCATTTCATCATAATATTAGTGATCAGGTAGGTCCTCTTATCATTCTCACGTCACAGATGTAGAAAGGAAGGCAATATGGTTCCACACTTTTCCAAGGACAGGCAGCCAGAAAACTACAACCTAAGCACTCTGGTCCCAGAGTCTGTTCTGACTTCCACGTCTGAGTTCATCTCAGGAAAGAGTGTCTCTGGCAAGGGATGGGTAGGTGGGGAATCCCTAAACTAGACTGAGCTTGTCATGAGATGCCCCAGTAGGTCAGGACAGGGATACATTTGAGGACAGGGAGAGGATGAGGTCAGAGAGGGCAAGAGGAGCCAGACAGGTCTGCTGACCGTAGGGAAAACTTTCAGTTCTATGTAAGGACCAGGGAAGTAGCTGGAGCCTTAAACAGAAAGGCGACCTAATCAGAAGGGTCACTCTGGAAGCTAAGAGGACAGACAGGAGAGAAGAGTGGAAATAAAAGCAAAGGAGGCTTTTGAAATAATCTAGGCAAGAGATGTCTGCAGCATGATTAGAGAAATAGTGTTAGGGTGGGGAGAAGTGATAAAATTCTAAACATATTTTGAAGCTACAATTTGCTGGCAAACTGACGGATGTGAGTGTAGGGCTAGTCAAGGTCTTATGACCGTATGCCCTGGTAGAGCAGGGGTTGTGTGCAGTCCACATACATCCCAAGGTCCTGGGTTCACATTCTGGGACTAGGGAGAACAAGCATGATGTACAACTAAGTAAAATAAAGAGCTTCTTCCTCCTCTCCTCCTGCTTGCCTACCTACTTGCCTTCATTACTGTCTGTACCTTTCCCCCCAAAAAACAAACAAATAAACAAAAAAACAGAAGGTCTTATGACACATGGGCTTTGTTGTCTGGATGAAGGAGACACTCTTCTGAAATGAGGGGCGGAATTTACGAGGGGCTGGGGGCTAGAATAAACACTTCAGTTTTGGGATATGTAAGTCTGAGGTAACTTTTCTTTGTCCAAGGAAATTTTTGAGTAAGCATTTAAGAAAAGCAGGGGTCAATATCAAATAGATGCTACTGAATGTCACGGGGCTGAATAAGATCACCTGAAATGAAGGCAGATGTAGGGAGGCACTCAGGGAAACACTCAGGCCAGCAGAGAGGAACATCACAGAGCAAACAGAGACAAATGGGCAGCATGAAGTCACTGGGGACCGACAGAGGTTTCTGTGGAGAGGTGGGGGTCAAATCCTATGAGGAGTTATTCACAGAAAGAATGCAGAAAGGCGAAGGAGAGGCAGGGTATGAATAATTCCTCTGATGAGTCTTGCTGGAAAGAGAAGTGCATAATACTGCAGAACATGAGGTTGAGGGCGGGGCTTTTGTTTGTTTCTTTGAAGACAGGAGATCTTACTCAGGCAACACTTCCAGGGGGTCTGTCTTGCACAGGCCTGGCCCCCTCTAGACCCGGTGAGCACAGCTTACTCTCAGGGGCCCTAGGCGCTGCTCCCCAGAACACAGCTTGCCTGATGTCTTGCCCACCCTGGATCTCTTCTCCCTCTGTCACGCCTGGAAACAGCACCAGTCAATGTCATCTGGAGACCACATGCCAGTAAGCTTAGTGCTGTACTGCTGCCACTGACCCATGACCTGTGACAGTTACAGGTGCTGACCCATACCATGGTGTCTGCTCCTTCCCAGCACTGGATGTCTGACTAGGGGTCTAGTTCTTCCAGTGCAATGCAAGTGAAGGTGATGTGTCAGCCAGGTGGGGGCACACGATCTGTTTTCCCTTTGTCTCCAACAGCTACATGCAAACTTATGACAGAACAATCACAGTGAAGGGACCTGGTCACTGAACATCTCTGCAAACAGAGCCCTCCCCCTCAGCCTAAACCATGACTGAGAGGTAAACTCTTAGTGTCCTTTGCCCTGAAAACATGGTGATTGCCCCAGCAGTTAGTTATATATGCGTTCTGGATTAGCTGGGCTTTTATCTACAGCTGCTCTAAATCACTATCAACACTGCAGGTCTAAGCCACCACAGACCTGATGGCCTTTCTAAGGCACAACTGCCTCCTCAGGTCCTGCAGGTGATAGCTGTCCCAGGAAACCAAGCAAGTGAAGCTGGAGGGTTCTTAGAAAGTCCAGCCCCAGTAGAGAATGTACATCAACAAGGAAACCTGAGTCCTGGTCATGAAGATTTATTATGAGTAACATCTTAACCAAGTATCCCAACAATTTCTTAAAGATTCACAACCTCCTTGATGACATCAAAGTTAAAGAGCAGTACTATATTTGGCTAACACTACACTTCTATACTGAAGCCTACTCATCAGAAACCAAGAATAGACAAACACTGACTCTATCCTGCAGGTTGGAAGCTCCACATTTAATCCTGACACCACCCATCTGGAGGAGTCCCAGTGAGCCTGCCCTGCCCTCAGAGGCCCTACCATCTGAACTTCCTTCCAATGGACATTTGGGGGTACTTGACGTCCTCAGGTTGGATAATTTAAAAGAACAACTCAAAACTCAGGAAAGTGTATACTTAAGATTTCATTTTTACAAGGGATCCAAATTGGGACCAAACAAATGGAGGTACATGGTGCCTGGGAGAGAAGGCAGAGCTTTGGTGTCCTTTTTGTGGCGTAAGGGTGTGCTGCTTTCCCCCAATGAACACACACACACACACACACACATATCTCCATCAACCTCAAAGCTCCATTGGGCTCACGTGTCTTCAGTTTTTACTGGCGCTTTATTACACAGTCCAACTGAGTAAATCATTGGCCATGTGACTGAATCAACCTCTAGCTCCACCCCTTTCCACAACGGTTGTTCAAAGTCCCCATCCTGAAGCTTCCCTATCCTGAAGCTTCCCGAGCCCACCTTCAGTTGTCTCATTTAGGGGAACGCTCAAAAGTCAGGAAGTTCCAGGGCTCTGGAAGTTCAGGCCAGTAACCAGGACAAAGGTCAGAAGCATTTTTATTAAACACTGAGTGTCCCACTAGGCAGCACAGAACACAACTGAAGAGTATTTACTAGATCCTCTGACAGTGAGGAATAAACACAGCACTCTGCTCCTGACCCAGGCTTGGCATACTGTCCCTTTTTCTGATCAGATATGAAAGAAGAAAAAAAGTTTCAGAAGTCACTTAAGGTACTATGTAGCTATCATAAATGTCTCTGGAGGAAAAGGTCCATAACGTTTAGGACCTTTTACTTTAAGTACATGTTACTTACCTTAACCAAGTACAATACTTTAATCAAGTAAGTACCATGTGATCAGTGTCCAGCAAGAATATTATCTTGAAGAACATATAAGTGATAATAATAATAATTATAGCCAAGGTTCTAGTTCTAGATGAATACACTGGCCTAGAAGCTTAGGACAAACCAGTGCTTTTGAGCAAAGACTTCCTCACATGTAAAATACAGATTTTACTATTTTAATAACACATTGTTATTCACATTATCAGATATCTAGCAACTATGATAATCACTTATTCAATGGATTTCTGTGAAAGCATATTCATGGTATGACTCAGGTTCCAAGAGAAAACAAACCTTCCCCTATGGCTTCTCTGCTAAAGAGACACCAAGAGAGTCAACCTTTCCCTTCAGGAACACAAATTACCTACCATTAAAATATTTATAGTTGACAAATAACTCTCCAGAGCTGGCATTCTAAGATGATTCAAACGGAAACCTTTCCACTGCATGACTCACAAGCAATTACTGACTTGCTCAGAGCTAAAGGAGACTATTCCCTCCACTTACATTCATCACCTTCACTGGCAATTCTCTCATCAAAAATGTTTTATAGGAGTCAGAAACACAAGTTTTTGTTTACACGGGGATACCAGCTGACATACACAAAAACAATACATTCTTTCTCTTAAACTCTTCAGTTAAAGAAAAATCCTGCCTAAGAAATCAACAATGGGCACACCCTGATGGAGTACTGGTTGAGACAATCACCTCTGAAGGACACAGGGCACATGGCCCTGGGTTCAAGTCTCAGGTCCGATGGTGAACAAAGAGTGTGAACAACTAAATGAACATAAAGTAAAATGCTTATTTCTCTCCTCTTCCTGCCCGCTTGCCTGCTCACCTTCATTCCTGCTTGCACGTTCCTTTAAAAAAGGAAAAAGAAAAAGAAATCAACAATGTTCTCTAATGAGAAGATAAATGGTGGGGAAGATTCCATTTGTTTCACTCATGCTCCTTCCTCATGGTCCATGAACTTATTCTAACACAAGAAAACAGGGCAAAAAACTGCTAGCAACCAGATTCAATGGGAAAGAGAATCTTCCTTAAATGACTCTAACAGAAGCATTATTATCCCACAATTACTTTTTTTTGGCAGCTAGAATGGCTCCATTGATGTGATTTTCACTATTAAGCAAAAGCAGTCCCTTTGTCTCTCAGTATTAGAGTTCTGAGAGACTTAATCAGACTTCAAGGCCTCCTCTGAGCCGCTAAGTTTTGGACAGAACTGGGGGGCTTGAAAGGACACCAGGGTTCTGGGCTGACCTATGAGATCACTGTCCACTTGCATCAGGACTCGTGACCTGTGACCCCCAAGACCTTCCAGTTCTACCAGAAAACTGACATATTAAGTAAAGAGTGAGAGCATTTTAACCGTTTTCGAAGTATTCAAAATTAGCGTAAAATAAACAAGCCAGGACACCACCTGGATAATCCATGCTACTCTATTTCATGTCAGTTAACAAGCAGCCTTAATTATACCTGTCAGGTTCCTTCACAGCAGTACCTCAAGCATGTCTGATTGAATAACCATAAGACAGGACTCCTGGGTGACAGTTTGAGAACTCTGCCTGCTGGGTTTCTGCAGCTTCTCAAAATTCTACACGGAAGATACCTCTCTGGGAAACCTTTCTTGACATTTACAGGAAGAGTAAGAGTTTCTCCCATAATGGAATATAAAATCTACAAACTAGAAGTTTTTGTTTTTTTGGGTTTTTTTTGGAGCGTCCTGGTGGAGCAGCGATTGGGCCAATTGCTTCCAAAGAAGTGTAGGTCACATACCTCTGGGTTCAAGCCCCAATTTGTTTGTTTTGGGGAGGAGTGGGAAAGACAGACAACCAGCGTGAATAAAAATAAAGATGCTTTCTCCTTCTCTTCCTGCCTACTCGCCTTCATTCCTAACTGTACCTTTCCTTTAAAAATATAAAATTTTAAAAATTCCATTAGCTTAATTTTTAAATGAGCCACTACTGTACATTGTAATAAGTATGTGGTAACTGATGTGTTAAAACATTTTCTTTTTCTTTTTAAAGGAAAGGTTCAGGCAGGAATGAAGGTGAGTAGGCAAACAGCAGGAAGAGAGAAGAGGAAGCAGCACTTTATTTTATTTAGTTGGTCATCCTGATTGTTTCCCCTGGCCCCAGGACATGAAACCGAGTCCTTGGGATGTACATGGACTATGCTCTCAGCCGAAGATAGCTGACCACTGCTCCACTAGGGCACACCCAGAGAGTTTTCTTGATAGCAAGAACAAAAACATTTTCTTCATTGCTGGCACATATAGGCAAATACAATTTTTTTTTAAGGAAACAGGACCATGAAATTCCTAAAACTCTGTTCTCATAACTACCTGTTGCTATCCACTTATCATATCGTACTGATTGTTCAATTCTACCTCTTCCTTTAAACTCGAAGCTCTTCAACATATTACTCATTCAAATATCCTTAGCAACTACTTAATACTGTGCCTGACACATAGCATATGCTCAATGTTTGAATAAATGGATAAATGAATGGAAACCGTACTCTTAGGTCTGAATAATATACTACAGAATTTGTAAGATTTATTATTTAAAAGTGTTGGCAGCTGTGAAAATGATTCATTTCAAAACTTTGTACAAGCTAAATATAGTTTAAGATAATACAATTAGCCCACTTTCTTTAGAACATTTTCTTTTCCAATTTGCACTGACTTGTAAGTTAAAATCTAACATATACTTTATTTCAAATATAAGAACATAAGAATACCATTATTGTATCACTATGTCCATCATGGAGTCACTTAATCAGAATTTTATTCTTTGCTTTGAATCCTAGAACTTGTGACTTTTTAAAAACCTCATCTTTAGTTTTTGAGGGTTAACTTACATAAAAATTAGGACAAGAGAGCAGAGCTCCATGCACTGTCAGTCTCCCCTTTAATAACATCTGACAATAGAATGGTACATTCCTTACAACTAATGAAGCAGGATTGATACATTATTATTTACCAAATCTGCATTTTATTTAGATGCCCTGATTTTTCACCTAAGGTCCTTCTCTTGTTCCAGAACTCCATTCATTCAGTCACTAATATCTCCCTAAGCTACTCCTGGCAGGGGCAGTTTCAAAGACTTCCCTTGTTTTAGACGACATTCACACTTTTGAAGACATCAGTCATGTACTTTCTAGAGTTCCTCAGATCGTTTGTCTGCTGTGTTCCCTGTGATAAACTGGGGCTATAGGTTTGATGAGGAAGGTCCAAGGTCTGGTGCCATTTCCATCACATTGGAGTGGGGTACAAACCATCACCAGGGCTGGTCACAGATGAGCTACTTCTTCACCAGGTGCATAAGGGGTCCCCTGCACACACCACACTCTTCAGAAGGAAGTCACTGTGTGCACTATCCCTGAGGGTGAAGGATCTACCTGAGTTGGAATTCTTCTAGCAGGGTGATACGTCTCTTTTCCCCTACTTAATTATTTACATCAGTGGGGACTCACAGATACTCATCAAATAAACTTATACTTTGTGCTCATATTATTCCAGTATTGGCTGCGGTAGCTCTGTCGCCTGATTCCTGAGACCTGTGACACCCCTGACCTGTGCTGTGTTCTGTAAATCCAGGCTCCTCTGGTATATTTTATATCCTATTTCTAGAACTGACTTTTCCTTCACAGATCCTTAATCCCTTAAGTAAGAAGTTCTGAGTGCTGGGGTGTCATTGCTCAGGAGCATCACGCCTCTCAAAGACTAATCTATCTTTATACTTTTTACCAAAAATTCATAAATAGGGGAAGCTTGGTAGTACCAGTTTATAAGTACATTTTTCAATTTCTTATCATAATATTTTGTGAAGTATCTGCTCCTTCTAGTAAAATGTTCTCAGTGGCTATTGCTGACCTCAACTTTCTCTCCACCCTCCATCCCAGGCTCCTCAGTTTTCACTTACCACATTGTCCACAGGGGAATGAAACACAGTTTTCAGGAAAGCCTTATCAGTCACTTATTATAAATTTGTGAACAATATATATATAGTTGTAAAATAGGTTAAACTTTTTACTCTTAAGAAGCGTTTTGAAGGATGAGAGGGAGAGAGAGGAGAAGAGAGGCAGGGAGTGGGGAGAAGGAAGCACTTTTATTAGTTTTCTTATTTTTGATTGTTCCTCCAGCCCCTGGGTCATGAACACAGGTCCTTGGGCTTTACATAGTGTAGATTTAAGCCACCAGCTGAGCACCCGAACCTCCAGAGTGTACCAGGTTGTATTATGCACCAACTATTAATACAAATAACTTTACCCAATCCTGTACACATTTTGAAAGATTTCATAAATCACATACATCCCAAGTGGAGCACTGAGAACCTATTTCTGTAGAATATGGGTACTCAGAATATTTTTATTTGGGATAGTCTGAAATCTTTAAAAAACTAGACAATGTAGGTTTTACTATATAGAAGGCCATTTTAAAGGGGAAAAAATGTTCTTTGAGCAACACTCACGTTTATGGTTCATTCCCCTCATTCAACTTTCCTGCCTACACTGTACTTTCATTACTTACTTTCACCTGCAAAGCCCTGACTGGTCATTTCCCTCACTCAAGGAGCAGTAGTCTTTCACCACCACTATCCTTGACCCTCCTTTCCTCTCTTACTTTTCACATCTAATCAGTCACTTCATCCTACGCATTCTACCTCCTATTAAATCTATCCGATTCTCTTTACCCCTACTGCCACAGCTCAAGTTTGATCCAATGTTATCGCTCATCTGAATTATTACAAACATCATCACAGCCCTCTCTGTCTCCTGGCTTACTCTCCATTAACCCCTACTCCACACTGCAGCCAGAAATCTTTCTAAATACAAATCCACACTTATCCCTTTCAAAATCCTTCAATCATGCTTCATTCCTAAGGATAAATCTCAGATTCTTTAACAGAGCTTCAAATATTTCACAATCTGACTGCTGATGTCCAGTCCTTGAACAGGATTTTCACATCCTTTGTATTCCGTCCTCCAACCACACAAAAATGCTCTGCAATTAGTAGCTTTATGTATGTCTCTCTGTCTACCACAATATTTCTTCCAGTTCCCACCCCACCTGCAAACTTTTGGCTACTCGTCAGATCTATGGTCTTAGTAATTTTTTTGGGAAGGCCTTCCTCTCTATGCAGTTAAGAATTGTATCTTGGCATGCCCAGGTGAAATAGCTGTGAGACCAATTGCCTCCAAAAGATGCAGGCCACTTAGCCCTGTGTTTGAGTCCTAGACTGGAGGAGAACAATCAGTATGAACAGCTAAAATAAAAAATAAAGTACTTCCTCCTCCTCCTCTCTCTTCTTGCCTGCCTACTACTGCCTTCAATTCTGGCTGTACCTTTGCTTCAAAAAAAAAGTGTATCTTGTTAATTATTGGTTCCCTGGAGGATACATGGAGCCTAGTAAATACAAACAGGAGAATTTTTATTACTAAATGAGTAATTACGAACACGGGCTAGATGAAAGAACACAGGATTGCTATTGATTCTTTGTAAAGATTTTTATCTTATTTGTACAATTCTAGAGTAAGTTTTATAGTTATATGGAGGTCATTCAGTAAGAATTTAAGGTTCACACTTATAACAAAATTTTAAGTTAAAATTATCATTACTATTACTGTTAAAGTATTTGGGGTTTTGTGTTTTGCTTTTTATTTTTTAAGAAAGAAAGTAAGGGAAAGGAAGGTAAGGAAGCACTTTCACTTGTTTATTTATTTTGGGTGTTTCCTCCCGCCCCTCACCACCCTGCAACCCAGGTCCTTGGGCTTTACATGGTCCTCACCCCAACCAGCCATTGACTTACCATCTGAGTCATACAGAGCATACTGTTTCTTTCACAATATGCTATAGAAATAGCTGAGAAATAATCAGGGAAGCTGCATTATGGAGTCTATGTTCCTGCAAGACCATTCTAGATACTTGTAAGCTTGCAGGCATATTTAAGTAGTAGGTAAATTTTATTACCGTAAATATTTGTTAAGTTGCACTTGTATGAGAAAACCTAGTAAGTTATATTCTTTTACCATGAATTTTAAAGGGCCTTCCATTTTTTTATGAATAAATGAACCCCAAAAAACAAGGAATTCAACAAACTGAACTTTGTTCAATTACATATAAATAATAGATAGTGATTTAGAAAAACTGTTACAAAGAAACTTTTTGCCCTAAGATTAAACTTATTTATTCACTAGCAACACCCTATGACTAGTGGTGAAACCTGTTTAAAATTCCATAGCGTCAACCAAAAAATATATTCAATTTCTGTAACAAGTGTAGCTAAAAAACAGAAAATTTATTAGTAATGGTTCTTCCTTCGGTGCTTAGAGAAGAAATTCTTGCGAAGGCAATAATGCAGAGACAACTATATCACGAGAGAGGCTAGACAGTATATTCTTAAAATAATTTAAATATATGACTTAAATCATTTACTCAATTCAGAAAAATGTTTATGCTTATTTTTTACACAGAGGCATGAGTGTCAAAACTAGGTGTACGGGTTTCCCTTATTTCTTGCGCAGTATTTCTGAACTTGCTCCTTTTAATGAGTGACTAAAATATGTCATATGTTTATATTCATCTTTTTTAATTACATGCAACATATCTTCTGTGTTAATATATCTCATGCCTAGAACTCACACCCAAGCCATGAAGCAGCTTTGGCCTATTTTTTTACTTCTTAGACTTCTCCATTAATTTGACCTTTCTCTGTGGATAATCTTAAATCATGTCTCAGTTCTTTGGGCTGCAGAAAAACACACTTTGTGTGTTCCTTCAAAATCCTGATAAAATAAGTGACTACCACTTGCCTGTTCAAGAGGTCACTATCTGGTTTATATCAGTTTATATATGTAAGTTCTTTGTGTGCCGCTTTAAGGTTATTTAGTACTCCTTTTGTACATAAAGGATATCACAAACAGAAAAATAGAACAGAAGCAATGAACACTTATATGTAGGTAACTTTTACCCAAATTCAACAAGTGTTAGCATACTGCTGTATTTGCTTCACAACTTTTAGACTATTAGTCCCCTTTGCCCCCTGCCCTGAGCTCAGAGCACAGTACATACGGGCTCTGCCTCCCTGTCCCTGTGGGTTCAGCTAACCTCTACAGACCCCACCATGCCACCCACAGCGCCCACTCTTCCCCAATCCCACCACCTTAATGTCCCATCAGGAGATCTCCCTGCTCTCTGTCCCTCTAGCCCCAGTGCACAGTGGACTCTAAGTAGATGCTGTCCTGTTAGGGACCACTGCTGAGGCCTGACCATGTTGTGAGCCCTGGTCAAATCCTCCCAGCCAGTGAGGGATTAAAGAGAAGGTGAAAGGAAGACGCCACATCAGCTGCACTGATCTGAGGGAGAATTCACTTCCCTCAGGAAAAAAGTTAGAAGGCAGTTAAGTCTCCCTAGCTCCCTAAACTAAGAAAGGTGCTGTTATTGATCCAGGACAGGGAACTAGGAAGGTCAGGGATGAAGAGAAAAGTCCAGAAGCACTCAATACACAGGTGCCAACGGGTTGCTGGATGAGGGTACAGGTCAGCCCTGCCTATCTCATCTGTGCCTCACCCTTCTCCTTTCCCTCCCATCCCCTTCTTCTTACCCTCAGCAGCCATTAAGCCCCTGAAGGCCCTGGAGGCCTCCTTCTTAGTTCAGCCCTGGCCATGCTGGAGAGAGAGGCTCTGGGGTCAGAGGTTCTGTTACCTGACATCTTAGCTCTCATCTAAACCAGAGATGGCTGTATAAACACCTACAATCTGACTCAAGTATTTCAGAAAATAAGCTTGCATAAATGAATAATTCATGCCATGCCAGATTTAAATAATCTTTAAGAGATTATGCAGTTTACTTAATGCAAGCAAAACCTTTGTGGGGTGGGGGACTTTTAATCAGGCATTTAGTACTATCTAATACCTTCCTTCTCAAGCTAACTTAACATCACCCAGATTCAACACTGGCTGCATATCAACTGGCAGAGTTAGTTAGGTTTTTTTTTTTCTTTTCTTTTTTAATTCTTTCTTCTGAATGCTGTGCTGATTTAACCTCATTCTGGGAAACAAGGACACACTCCACCTTTGACAGGCTACACAGCAACTACAGTTGGCCTGTGTGCAAACTAATTCTACCCACCCCTCATTCTGCAGGGAGCCCCGCCTGAGAGCTGCTCAGGGACTACTCAGCACTAAAGCTGGGTCACAACAGCTGCTGGAAGCAGCCCGGAGCGAGATCACACACAGTTAGCCCACAGTTAGCCCCAAGAAGCACATTCTGAGTTCATATTTGCACATCTGATGAGTCCGTTTTATCATAATTTTATTATTCTTCATTTCCATGAAAAGAAACTTCCTTTAAAAAATATATGAAGGTGTACCCCTGTGGTTCAGCGGCTAAGGTGAAGATCATGTAAAGCCCAATAACTGGGTTCAAGACCCAGGGGTGTCAGACAAAATAAATAGTATATGAGAAGCTGTAACATTGTGAATGCATCAAATGACATTAACTTAAACACTGTAAAATGGTCAAAGTTATTAACTTTGTTCTGTGACTTTCTACCTCAACTTAAAATGAGAATATATATGATGAATACTGCAGGATTACCAAGGCCATCACATAGTCCTTTCTCTGCACGTGCATGACACACTTAGTCCTCTAATGTTGTGGAAACAGATCTTGCATCCTGAGATGATTGAAAATGTCAGAACTGTTGTCCAAGATGTGATAAAGTTCATTTTGTTCATCAGTAAAGGGCATCATAGCTTTTTTCATAAAAGAAACGTATCCTAATGGACATCTGTAATAACTCAAGGAGGCTCCTTGTTGTCTTTTAAGGGAAAACCACTGAGCCTTTTTTAAATCTTCAAAAATTTTGAATCCTGTTTTAGAAACAGTGGTGGCAGAATGTTATGTGGTGAAGCCGCGAAAAGAAATCACCTCAAATCTCTAAGAGTCGATATCTAGTAGATGCCCCACTGACATGAAGACTGTCTACAGCCCAGGACAATAGGAGACAGCCCAGAGGTAAAGGGGAAGCTCCTGTTCTTCTCCTAACCTTTCCCCTGCCCTTAATCAGAGAAACCATTAGCCACTCCCCAGGCCTCCACCCTTCCCTAATCAGGAAGTGGTCTTTGTTCTCTCATCCCCCTAGAAGATTACACTTTGGGAAGGTCTTAATCCAAGTTATTTTATTGATGTCCTCTCTAAGAAACCTAGTTATACTTTCAGAGTGAGGATGAGTCATCCCTCCTCTTCTCACCCTGATACCCCAGAAGCCCTTTCCCAGGCATCTGCACAGGGTATATGTCTTTGGTCTGCACCAGATACCTCAGAATTAATAAATATAGGCTTTTCTCCTACTAAACAAGACTAATGTTAATTTGTTAATTCATCCAGCCTGTAAAGAACCTGAGAGATGTGGAAGATTCTTTCCTTAGCCCCTACAATGTGGAGAAACAGGGAGAGGCCTCCTTGAACTAGTACTCTTTCTCCTACAAATGAATGTCTGGTATCCAGTGCAGGCCAAAAATATTCAGAGACAGTCACACTTAAGCTTCCTCTACTTTAATTTGCTTACCAGAGCCTCTGAAAACCTGTTGACGAAGTCGTCCATGATACTCAACTCACAACTTAATTATTAGGTAAGTTCATAAAATTTAAGTGTGAAAAAATGTAATTTCCATGAAAATTAACTGATTGTGTATATAGGCAAGTTGCTAAATAATAATAAAAGCACTGCCTAATTAGAGACAGAAAGACAAAACAGTGGAAAATCAAAATCTGTAAGTGTTTTGCACTTGGATTACTTTGAAATGGCTTCAAAATATCACTGCACTTTAAAGAAACATAAACTAAAAATCATATATGACTCATTTTACGTTGAGTTTATATAAGAAATATCACAGTCCCTTCCTGTGGCTCAGGCTGTGAAAGACACAGACCGGTGTTCGAGACTCTTGGCCAGGGAAGAAATCAAGACTCTTGGCCAGGGAAGAAAAAAGAAAAAAGAAATCACAAAAATTTAAGAGTGAGCAGATTGTTATTCAAAGGACAAGCTTTGGTCCTAAAACAAAAGATTTATGAGACATACATACGTAATTTTAAAATATGCATGTCACTTTTCTGTAAAGTTTATCAGACTTTTGATTAGCACAAGCTACAATGGAAAAAAGAATTTCGACTGCAATTGTCCCAAGAAGAGAAAAAGGATCCAAGAGGGATTTTAGGCTGCTGCTGTTTAAGGTGACTAAAGATGCAAGTCTGAAGGGGAAACACTGAAAAAGGCTCTGACCCCAGTCAATACAACCATCGACCAAGTGACCTGGATATGTTTCCCAAATCCTGCAATGCTGGGCAAAAGCAGCCTTTAACAAGGCAGCTTTCTATTGGCACAAAGTCACCCCCAGGAACCGAGCACCATGAAAAGACAGACCATGTGTGTTTGTTCAAGTCACCAAACTCAGACTGCCTGCAACAAGGCCCTCGATCATGATTTATTTAAGGCTGAATGGACCCAAAGAGCTAGCCACAACACTTCCTGACATTTACAAAAGAAGTAATATCCTTGAAATAGGAGAATGTTAAGCTTAAGATAAGCAGAGCACAGGATGACCTGACCCATCAAAAATTAAAGTCAGAGACCCAAACATTTTTCAGCATCCTGACTCATTCCCTTCCTCCAGGGACCCAATTCTCAAGTTTTACTGATTGTCTCCCTACTCCTTTGGCCTTTGTCCCTATCCTCTCAGGCTGATGTGTTCCCTTTCCAACTCCTTTCTTCATGTATTAAAATTCAGTGCCTCAAAAGAAGGTAGACAAATGGCCAATAAGCACATGAGAAAATGCTCAACTTTATTAGTCATCAGGGAGCTGAAAACTAAAACCACAATGAGTGGCTACCTCACACCCATCAGGATCAGAATGAAATAAACAAATACGGTGGGTAATACATGTTGCAGGGTGTGGAAAAATAAAATGTAGTATTTCCATACTACGGAATAATATTTTGCAACAAAAAGGAAAGCAATACTGATAGACATGACAAGGATGAAGCCTAACAAGACTGTGCTTAAGTGAAAGAAGTCAGGCACATGCTGCATGATTCCACAGATATGAAATGTCCAGAATAGACACATCGGTAGACAGTGGGCCAGTTAGACAGAGATCAATGGATAGTTAGTGAAATCCAGATCAAACCCACAGTTTAATTAGCAGTATTATTCTAAAGTCAATGTCTTCATTTTGATGACCACATCATGGTTATGTGGAATGCTACCACCTGGAGAGCAGGGAGAGGGTATACAGGTCGCTGCACTGCTTTTAGAACACTTCCGCAAATCTCAAGTTATTTCAAAATCAAGTATTTTGTTTGGGATATTTTAGACTATTGTGAAATAAGGTAAAGTTTGGTACATTCATCTAAAGTTATTGTTTTTACTTTTCTAACTAAAGATAACACATTTTATTTTATTCTTGTAACTCGTTTTACTGAAGGAACAAACAATGCATCGTAACCATTACAGGTGTGTATCACCAAAAACGAAGCTCTTATATAATACACTGAATTCACCAATACTATTCCAGTTCTTTCTTCAAAAAACTGTTTTTTTGGTTTATGGAATGCTTCACAAATTTGCACATGGTCCTTGTGCAGGGCCGTGCTAATCTCTGTATTGTTCCAATCTTAGCATCTGTGCTGCTGAAGTGAACACTAAAGTACTTTTATGTTTATTCAACAAACATTTATTGTGTACCTGCTGTGAGCAAAAGATCACAGAATAAATCTGTGAAAGATTCCTGCCTCATGGCGCTTCTATTTCAGTAAGAGACACAGACAATGGACAGTGCATTTAAAAAATAATAAGTTAGGCAGAACGTGAGAAGGAGGAAAGCCTAGGAAAAGCAACTGCACATCAGCTGGGCAGTGTTGGGGGTGGAAGCGGGGAACAGGGCACCAGAGAAGGATGGGAGGCAGAGAAGGGGTGTGGGCGGTTCAGGGAAGGGCAGCTGAGGGAGGAAGGAGGTCACAGGAGGAAAGTTGGAGCATGAGGACAGGAGGGCCCTGGGGCTACTGCATTCACAGACATTCACACACAGCATCTCTCCTGTGGCACTCTTGCCAAAAAATATTTAACTGGAACCTAATCACAAGGAAACAATCTGGTAATTCCACAAAGCAGGCCATTCTACACGACAACAGTGCTGGACCTTTCTACAGGCAGTGCCATAGCATGGGGCGCACCAACCTGGCACGGTGAGCTAAAGAGGGGCCTGCATTCCTAGGGCTGTTCTAACAATTTATGACAAACTGAGAGACTAAAAACCACAAAACTCTTTCTCACTTCTAGAGGCCAGGATCAGAAATCAGTACTCCTGGGCCTGAAGCCCAAAGCAAGTGCACCGGGTGGCACTCCCATTGGAGGTACTGGGGGCCTCTGTCCTGCTTGTTCTGGCTTCGTCCAGCTTAAACGGGCTGACAACAGCTCAGCTCTATTTTCACACCCTGCCCCACTCTCTGAAACCTCCCTCTGCTCCCTGTCATAAGAGCACACAAACCGGCCAGGATTATTCCGGTTAACTTCTCCACAAAATCCTGAACTCAATCACACCAGCAAAGACACTTTTTCCAAATAAAGTCATCCAAGAATTAGGTCCTGATAGTTTTGGTTTTGTTTTTTTAAGGGAAAGGTGCAGGTAGATAGGCAGTGGAGAAAGAAACAATTTTATTTCTTTTATTTGGTTGTTCATCATCTTGGCATCTTATTCCCCCTGGCCCTGGGCTGCAAACCCAGGTCCTTAGGATGTACGTGGACTGTGCTGGCTGAATATAACCATTAGGCCACCAGGGCACGCCAGGTCCAGATATTTTGTAGGGCCACTATTTAGCTTATTACGGTGGGGAAAAGTATGAAAGACATTGCTTAGACAATATTAGGTGACACTGAATTAACATTAATTTCCCTAGGTCTGATATTAGTATTGCAGTTACTGAGTAATACCCTTATTCTTAAGGGTTATATGTTGAAATCAGAGGTGAATTAGTATAATATAGATACTTCACTTTCAAACTGTAGAGCAAAACAGTCACAAATACATATAAAGAGAGGGCAAAAAGAAGTGCAGCGATATAGGTGAATCCAGTAAGAAGTTTGTGGGTATTCATTACACTATCCTTTCAATCTCTTGTAGATTTTATATCTTTCAAAACAAGAATTTGCAGAAAAAACAAATTTAAGCTTAGACTATATAGTGACAAAGAAGCAGGCTGTGAAGCTCTAGTCTAGACAGGAGATTAGGGTGACTGATTGGGGTACGAAAGTGGAATTAGTGAGATATAGGTGGATGCTGCATAAATTTTGAAGGTTGAAGCAAAGATTATTGGTGGAATCGAAGAAAAAAAGAGGAATCACAAATAACTAAGGCATTTGAGGGCTAAACTGACAATCAACTGAGAAGAGAAAATTAGTTTTTTGGGGAAATAAAAGAAATTCAGTTTAGGCATGTTTTTTTTTTTTTTAGATGCTAATTCCAAATGAAGAGGTTATAAAGGCAGTTAAATACCTAAATGTGAATTTCAGGAGAATAGTCTGGACTATAAGTATGAATTCAGCCCTCCTCAGCAGAGAGTGAAAGTTCAATCCTATGAAAGTCACGCACTGGACAAGATCAGCAGGGAGAAGATGAGGAAAACTATACAATCACCAGGCACTTGAGGTCAAGGCAGAAAAGAACCAGAGAAAATGTATGACCTCCAGCACCCTAAGGCTAAATCAACTGAGCACTTCTTTAAGGAAACTGCATCCACTGAAAGAAGCCCTAAGTATCTCGAAGTCCCAGAAGGTGTCCTGGTTCCCCCATGCCGAAGGGCAGGTTCATACTGGAGACAGGACTGGGCGGGGGCTGCCTTGCGCTGCAGCAACCCACAAAAGAACCTACTGACAGTCCAGGTCAGTTGCTCGGCCACGGTCCGGTGCACCTCAGTCCACCACGCTTCCCCAGAGTATCTCAAGTTGCTTCACTTTCTACCAGAAAGTTAGCGTTGAGGAGCTGGGGTCTGCAGTTATGGGGATAAAATCCTAAAGAGTCACATTTGGTGTTTCACTTTCCCTTTTTAAAATATGTTTTAAACATACACCCGAGGACAGAAAATCAGGGAAAAGTATAATGAACTCCTTGGGCCCATCAATCCACTTCAGTAATAACCCATATTTTGCTAGTCTTGTTTTATCTAGTCCTCTCCCAACATTTTAAGGGAGTAAATGGACACTGCAATATTTTTAAATACATATTAGACCGGATCAGAAATTTCTGACTAGCAAACTTCCTCTTTCACTTAAACCTTCTATTAAAAGTATGAAACATGTTAAGATGTTTAAGTTAATGTCTAGAACAACCTAAGTTCAACTGAGAGCTGGAAGGAAACAGGAGCTTCTGAGGAACGGCCCCTCGGGCTGGCCCAGCTTCCTGAGACAGCTCCCACCTGTTAAGAGACAGGGAGGGGGTGCTCATTAATGCAGGAAGACAAGCCCACCCTTCTCCTTCCCTTGTCAGTAAGGCAACCAGGAGAGTGAAGTGAAGAGAGGGGTATCTGGTCTCTTTCCTGGCAAACCTGATTCCCATTTTTCCGGGCCTTCATGGACTTTACCTCCTTCTGGAAACTAAGTCAATTAACAAGTGAATTTCCCATATGACGTGTGTTCATGCATATTTTTTTTTAATTCAAGAGAGCCTGACATTTTCCCAAATACTACGCTATTATGCTGGCAAAGAATCTGTAAATTCATCAAAACTCTTTATAGGTAATATGACAGACGTTTTCACAAGAGTGCCTTCAAGAGGACAATCTAGTTCATTAATAGCTAAGTATTTTTTCAAAGGTCAAGGCTACAGTCTCCCTGTACAGATAATATATGACTGGATACCACTAAAACTTGGGTCTGTTCACCCAGGATCCATAAACACAGCACTGAAAATCAAGCTTATTTTTACTGTGGCTTCAGTGAGAAAGTTCAGAAATGAGTTAAAATATACCAGTCGCTCCCATCAGTTATAACTGGGCCCTTGCCCACACAACGTGGTTCAGATGGCTAAGACAGAGACTGTGAAAACTGAGGACCTAGGTTCAAGATGCGGGGCTGGGGAGGCAACAATTAAGATAATGTGCTCGTTACACTAAAAAGCATTACCTTCTTTAAATTTAATCCTAAGATATCATGATTATTAAAAGAAAATTATAAATCCAAATTGTAAACCAAAGATTACTAAAAGCATTTTAAAAGGCAACTATTTAATTATGGTATCTATGCATTTTTTTAAAAAACTGATTTTTGGGTCATATGGGTTTCCATAGAGCCATTCTTAATATTCAGAAGAGAATTTTGAGGCACCTGGAATTCAAAGGTTTTTGCATAACAATATTAAGAAACCTTTTGTTTAAAGAATAAAGGGATTCTGTATCTTTTACTGGGATGGATTTCTCAACAAAATACACAGTGAAGAGTAAAAACAATGTCAAAACCATTATTTCTTCAAGAATACTGGTACACCTTTCTGGAGGGCAGTTGGACAGGATGCATTAAAACAAAATCACATGTCATCTGACCCTACAGTTCCCCTTGGGAATGTTACCTAAAGAAGAGATTTAAAATTTTCCTACCGAGAAGTTAACTGCAGTACTGTTCATAATAAACTGCCCTCTCTGTCAGTCAGGCAGCTAACGGACAGACTTTAAAAGCCATGGACCCAGGTTCAGGATTGGGTTGGGGGTGGAGCAGATGGGGGAATGTGTAGGCTATAATAAATAAATCAAAAACAACTTAAGAATCTAGAGTACAATATGTAAATAAATAAGGGTACATCATAAAGTACATGGAGTTCTACTATTAAAAGATAATGTAGATATAAAGTGGGGTCATCTCCAAAATACTGTTTTTTTCTTTTTTTTAATTATAGTAACTTATTCTACACATTAAAATAACCTCATATGTATAGCTTCACCATTCCTCAGATATATGTCAACACACCCAGCCCTCCACCAAATCACCAAATGTTCTTCACCATTGTCCAGTGAACTCCACCACTATTTGCCCCATTCCCCCCCCCATCCCATTTCCTATTGGTAAACTCAGTTCTTTCAAGTATCCAAGGGTTCGTTTTGTTTCATCTGTTCCTTTGTTTTGTCTATTAATATTCCACCTATGAGTGAGGTCTTTTGGAATCTATCTTTCTTCTTTTGACTTATTTCACTTAGCATAATCCCCTCTAGATCCATGCATGCTGATTCAAATGACAGGATTTCATCTCTTCTAAGGACTGTGTAGTATTCCAACCTGTATATGTACCACATCTTCTTTATCCATTCATCTGACATTGGGCATTAGGTAATTTCCAGTTCTTAGCTATTGTGAATAGGGCCACAAAAACTATGGGGGTGCATAAATCTCCAAGAATGAGTGTTTTTGCATCTTTTGGGTAAATACCCAGAAGAGCATGGATGGCAGGATCATATGGGATTTCTATCTTCAATTTTTTGAGGACTCTCCACACTGTTTTCCATAGAGGTTGCACCAATTTGCATTCCCACCAGCACTGTAAAAGTGTTCCCTTTTCTCCACATCCTCACTAACATTTGTTGCTTCCAATGTGACTTTTGGATAACATCCAGTCTCTCAGGTATAAGGTGACACTGCACTGTTGTTTTGATTTGCATTTCCCTGAGAGCCATCAAATAGGAAAAATATATTAAGTATGAAAATGTTAAGACAGTGTTTATTATTTCACGCTATACAATTACTAACATATATTAAATTAAAATATTTAAGTTATTTATAATATATTAATGCTACTTATTATATAATAAGAATATAGATTAGTTATTCTATGCTGTAGCTTCATGTATGGAAGATATGAGATCCACTAAAGTGGATCAGTTTTTAATTCTCAATAGTTGAGATACTGTTAATTTTCACTTTCTTTAAATTTTCCTGTATTGCTTGGATTTCCTACAAAATCATGTAGAGTGTACTTATAAACAGAGTTTTAAAATATAATTACTTTTTTTTTTTTTCAAAGAAAGGTGCAGGCAGAAATAAAGATGAGGCAGGTAGACAGGAAGCGAGAAGAGGAAGAAACGCTCTGTTTTATTTTCATTTTAGTTTTCACACTGCTTGTTCTTCCCCCAGGCCCAACCTGGGACTAGAACCCAGAGGCATATGGCCTGCATCCTTTGGAGGCAATTGACCCAACCACTGCTCCGCCACTTTCTTATGAAAGACAAAAAGTACACGTACAAATTCAAGGTGTGGGGTGAATACAGAAACTTAGCAATGGGATAAACACCAGAAAAACCTACCCATCAGACCACTTCCTCTTGGGGGTGGGTTTACCAGGAGGTGGGATGGGGGTAACTAGAAGGGTGGGAGAAAGCAAGAGCTGCTCACCACTCGCCACAGAAAACAGCCAGCACTGCAGTCTACCATTCCACAGCCGTGTAGGGAACCATTCTAAGTTGGGTGAACATCTCACAGACCACAGAGGAGACAGTTCTTCCTTATTTCTCAGTGGGCAGTTCTCATTTCATGTAAGCGGGGAACCAGTATGGACCAGAGCTACCAGTCTCCTGCGTTCTTTTTCCTGGGACTGGAGCAAATGGTGACTGTTCTGGAGACTTCACAACAATGTGAGTTCTCTGTTTTTCCATCAAAGATGATTGCAGCGAATCCAACAAAACAGTGAACCACCGAGAAAACTGAAGTCCCGCTCTGGATCTACAGAGGCTGACAAACCTCCAGGGCCCAGCAAACTTTTCCCTAGAACTCTGAAAATCCAGATGCATGAGCCAAACAATCTTTCCTCGTCTTTTAGTTTGTACCCAAGTTTGTATTCTGACCCTGTAAACAAACGTGAACATTTTATTAAAGCTTCCTGAACCCATGGTTCCATAAATAAATGTAAAAAATTACTCACACCGATGAAGAAACACACTTTGCACATCCTTTAAATCAATTCTCCTTTGCCTCCCCCAAGTGACTGGCTTCATTACAATAGGAAAATCCAAACACAATCAACCTAATGATTGTGAATTGACTATGCACCCATTTAGCAGTTTATTTTAGTATTAGAAAGTTTATTTTAGTACTAGAAACTCTGTGGCTCTTCAAAATAGAAACCTCATGAACATAATCTGATACTTATTTTTTATTAAATGCAACAGTAACAATTTCATCCTTCATTAAGAGTGATTTAAGACTATTCTGACTGCCACTGCATTTAGCATTGTGAAGCAATGGCCTGGGGGAGGAGGGTAGGGTGGGGTATACCTTGTCCCTTCAAATATCAGTCAATCACCAAACACACTTTAATTCAAAAATCATTTGGAACATTTTTTTTTTTTTTGAAAGAAAGATACAGGCAGGAGTGAAGGCACCTAGGCAGGCAGGAAGAGAGAAAAGGAAGAAGCTTTTTTTTTTTTTTTTAATTTAGTTGTTCACACTGGTTGTTTCCCCCCAGACCCAAGACTCAAACCCAGGATATGTGGCCAGTGCTCTTTCAGAGGCAACTGATTCAACTGCTACTCCACTAGTGTGAGCCAAAAACTAATTCTTATTAAAGAGGGAAGGAAAGGAAGAGTCTATACCCTGTGGAGTTGAACCCTTCCACCATGGGAAGTGAGCTGATAATCAAACTCTCCAGAAACTGCTTTTCCTCAACAAATCAAACACAACGACAAACATCGGGAACACAAACCATAAGAGAGGAGGGAGAGGACAGGATCTCCTGAGTCACATTCTAATTCAGAAGTCATCAGCTTTTTTATCTAATTAGACAGGTCAACAAAACCTCACACCCTCTGCTAGATCACGTGTTTCTTATTTATTACCATTTGTTGTTTAGGTGCAGAAAGGTGCTAAAACACAAACATTTTGGAATTACAGTAAGAGTAAAACAAAAGAAAAAAAAATTTAAACCCTGCTATGTCCAAGAGTTGGTCATTTTCAGAATTTACAATATTAATATACTGTTAGCAATGAGGACATTCAGACTACATTTTTTTCATTGTTCAGCTTAATGAAAGTGTAATAAAAATGTAAGATTCTGATAGCATTTCTTAATATTTGCCTAGCAATTATGTGCTTGAAGTTTAATCAAGGGTTTAAGAGCTTCAGTGAAAGAGTGAAAAGGGCAAAATCAAAAGGCATTAATCCACTAGGAAAGGGATCAACTGTGTGCTCACGCTGACCTTGAGTTTACTAGCAAATGAAACTTTAAGAATTTTAAAAGGGAGGAAAAGGGGGGAAGATAAAATAACTACTCAGAGCAAATGCCAGAGTAAAGGACGTGTCATTTTCTCCCTACTGATGTTTCCAGGTTCCCAGGGATGCAGCCTTAATGCCAGAGCCCAGGAGCTCTCTAGGCTCTTGTCTTCTTCTCTGCTCACATTCTCCCCTAGGTGATCTTATCCAGTCTCAAGTACACATAAATACAAAGGCATTATTCCAGATCAGTTTTCTCCATCTCTAACTCATAACATCCAGCCACCTCTCTGACCCAGACATCTGACTGGTGTCTCAAGCCTAGCAATCCAGACAACGTTCCTGGCCAGCACCCCTCCGCTCTTTGCAACCCACCACTTCCCCATCAAGTCTACAGCAATTCCGTGTTTCAAGCTGCCCAAATCAAACCTTTGGAATCACCCTGGTTCCAAACTCCCCCCACCATCCCCTTCACACACCACCAACATGGAATGGAATCTTATTGTTTCCATCTTCCAAACACACCCAACACTGATTGCCTCTCACCATGTGTTCTGAGCTGCCCCATCTCTTGTTACTCGAGCTTGAATGAATCTTCTAGCTTCTACCCTTTATCCTATACTTTAGCTTCATAAAGCTGGCAGAAATGTCCTTTAAAACTAAATTTCTACTCTGTCCAAGCCTGCAAGGGCTCTCCACTCCTTTAAGAGTTAAACAAAGTCACACAAGGCCCTTCAAGATCCCCCCACTCCACCCTCTGCCTTCCCCTCCTGCCGTTCTCCCTGTCACTCCTCCAGGCACCAAGGGTTTCAGGAATTACCAGACAACAGTCACTCACACAGAGAAGAGGGCCTCTGTTCTTCCTGCTCTCAGTCTAGAAGGTGCTGGCCCCAAATCCCAGTGGCTAACTCCTTTCCTCCCTCAGTGAGGACAACCCTGTCACTCTATGTACTGTTGTGACTAGGCTCTCCAGACCAAAAGAAAGGAACCTCCCTTGGTGAACTCATCTCACCTAACAAAGGCTGTGGAAGAAAGTACTACAATTACAGGGAATACAGTCTCACGAGAAAATGATATGATATGCGTGGGGACCTCTTTTAGGAAGTTGTGGTTAGGGAGTTGAAAAGAGAATCCTACATGTAAGAGGTGATAAAAAGAGAAGGTCAGCTAATAAAGGGTCCTACGCAGAGGCCCAATAGGAGGCACAGATATGCAGCTATAACTAACTTATGAGTATTATGGGAAAAATAAACACAATAAAAGCAGAGTAAGTATTTACCTACTCAGATACAGCAAAAGAGAAATAGCAAGGAAATATATACCAACTCTAGCCACGTACAAAATAATAATAAAAAATAATAATTTCTGCTCTATAGACCTGTAAGAGTAAATTTCACCATCATTCTGACATATTAGGCACCAGATTTATGAATTTACTGTCAGTTTTCAAAAAGGACACCTAAAATGTCAACCTATGTAGCATAACAAAGTGACAAGCAGAAAAACTTGTTACTGATTTCAAGAAGGAATAAAAACAATATATTCAAATATGTATTGAGTACCTACTGTTTGTCAGGCCTGTGATATGAGCTGATATGGACTCAAGTCATGACTAGCCAAATAGCAAACACATCAGCATGTTCTTTTCAGTACATTTACCAATTATATATATTATATTAAATATTTATATATAAACTACATTTTGTCATTATATATTTTGAATTATTCAAATTCAATAAAACCACTATTAAAGAGTGTTCAACTTGTTCCCAAGAAGGAATATTTTCAACTATACAGTGTTTTTTGGCATGCCCTGTGGAGTAGCAGTTAGATCAATCGCTTCCAAAGGAGTGTAGGCCACATACCCCTAGGTTTGAGTCCCGGGTCAGGGGGAAACAACCAGTGTGAACAACTAAATAAAAATAAAATAAAATGCTTCTTCCTCTCGCTTCCTGCCTGCCTACCTGCCTACTCGCCTTCATTGCTGCCTGTACCTTTCCTTAAAATATATATATATACATATAAATAGACATAGTGATTTTTTAAAAAGGTTTATCCTAATTGTCAAGAATGTTTATATGCATACAAATATTTTGCCATTATAAATAATATTAAAATGATTTTCTCCCTTGTCACAACATAACAAAGAATGTGTCAACATTCTGGGGAGAGAGTTACAGGCATTATAAAATTGCATTCAACTAATTGCTTTGCTTACCAATTATACTGACAGCGGCTCTACATCCTGAAAGTTTCTGGATTCAACAACGTGCAACGAGAATCTGTTATGTGCAGGGCACTGTGCTAAGTGCTGAGGCTATTAAGGTGAATAATAGGTTGTACTTATTGAGAATTTTCTATATATGCCTGACACTGTACATTAGCTCATCCATCACCCAACAACTTTATGAGCTAAATACTCCCTGTTTTAGAGATGACAAGCTAAGGCTGAGAAAGCTTAAGAGGCAAAAGTATGGAGTGGCAAAGCCAGAATTTAACCGAGCACTTTAAGAATCCACGCTCTTAACTCCTAAACTGTTTCCCTCAAGAAGCTTCAAGTCTAGAGGGCAGAAATATATGTTTAGAAATAATGTTAATACAATTGATCAGCCCTGCCTCATTTGTGCTCGTCTACCTAGCAAATGAAAATGGCTAATAAGTACCCACAGGGAAAGAGAGCATGAGTTTATACTATAGAACAATCCACTAAAGGCCAAATTGAATTTTAAATAAATAAATGGCTTGTCCTTGTTTATGATCTAGGTAATGATAGCAATTTTACAAGGAAAGTAAAATGAATGAAATAACATGATAAAAACAACTGAACCGCACATCCTAGTGGAACAGTGGTTGGGTCTGCCACCTCTGGCTAAGCACAATACATGCATCCCAAGGAGAGGGGTTAGAGTCCAGGGGCTGGAGAAACAACCAAGATGAACAACTAAATAAAATAAATGTTACCTCCTCCCTCTTCCTGTCTGCCTATCTACTCACCTCTATTCCTGCCTATACCTTTGCTCTATTGAAAAAAAAAAAAAAAAGGGAAAAAGCAAGTAACTGGCTACTCTTCATCTTCTTCCTTTCTACCCTGAAAGTTTCACAGTAATATCTTCAGTGACAAGACTTCCAGTTCTGTCAACTCATTTCTTCTTAACACATGGGAACAAAATCAGGTGAGTTATAAAACAGCACAAAACCAAGTACCACTTTAAGTAATGACCACCAAGCAATTGTTTATAAGTTTGAAATAGAATGTCGAAAAGGCTTCCTTCTGCCTCTGCGTAAAACTTCTTTTAACACATTACTGCACACAGCTTCCCGAAACAGATGGGCAGCGTGCAAAGCCTCACATCCTTTGTTTCAAAGGTAGCAAGCGAGTCCCTACTAACCATCAAAGTCAGCCAGGCTCTGAGAATCAGTGACCCCAATAAAGCCATTATGTTTCTTCATCCTGCAAGATGGAGCAGACAAAGGAGCCAATGTTACAGGAGAGACACCAAAGGAAGACTGAAACACTGAAGTCCAAAGACCATATCAGGGAAATCTGTGCCACAAACAGGACCTATGTTTTAACACTGCTGTTAACCTAAAAAAAAGAAGACTAATCCTGCGGTTTTTTAAATCTGAACCTCTCACTCACGGAGGTAAAATACCAGGAACGGGTATGAACACAAACTGCCAACCTCCTTTACAAAGATGCTGAGGGGCCTCTTCCCATGTAAAACAGGGAGCTAATGGGAGAAAACATTTGCACTCTGAAGATATTCCTAAGTAGTGGTGAAGTTCCTGCTTATAAAAGATAAAGGGAAAAGTAGGTGAACTATATTATTCACTAAGATAAAAAAAAGTCTAGGCAACTTTGAGAGGAATTTGCAAGACCAATTTTCAGAACTTTTTTCTGTTCAATACTAAATAGTCCTAGTATCCCAGTATTGATGATCTGAGGAAAAGATATTATGTTAAAAAATAAATAAATAAAAGAGCTACAGCCTGAATGATTTGAAGAGACTTTTTGAAAATTAATAAGAAACACACAAATGTCTTTTATAAGTTAAAAATGTTTACGTTTAATTTTTTTTTTTTTTTTTTTTTTTTTAACAAAAGCTGCAGGCAGGAATAAAGGCAAGTAGGCAGGCAGGAAGAGAGAGGAGAAAGAAGCATTTTACTTTATTTTCATTTAGTTGTTCACACTGGCTATTGCCTCAGAGACTCAAGTCCAGAGGTATGTGGCCTGCACTCCTTTGGAGACGATTGACCTAACTGCTACTCTACCAGGGTGCACTGCTAACTACTCTTTCTTAAAGACAGTAGATTAAAATAAACACCAACTGCCCAGGGTTAGCACCACAAAAAACAAACCCCCCATTTCACGCATGGGCCCTGCCGCCTGCCACACTCATCTTCCAATACTGCACCCCACATGCCTCATACAAAGGCAGCTGAGTTCACTGTATCCTCAAGCTGTATCACAATAAAAATATAATGATAAATATCATGTAGGAACCTACTATATGCTATCAGCCCTCATCTTTGCATTTGACCAGAAAAATCCCAAGAGGAATTAGAACACTATTATTATGAGGTAAAGAATATTTTATTTAATTGCTCTTTAGTCATCTTGGTTGTCCTCCCTGGCACCAAGACACAAACTCTTCAGATATATGTGCACTGCATGCATCTGGCAGCAAGGGACCTAACGATTGCTACCCCACCAGGGTGTACCATGTGTTACCTATTTTTAAAAAATGGATAAAATTAGCAGCCAACAAAAAAGGGACATAACCCCCAGGGATTGTCTGAATGTCTAAAGGAGAGCTGTAGCAACACCTTAAATTGTATCAAAGCGCCTGCAATGTTATGACTTACAAGGAATCTATATTTAGGCATACCTTGGTAGAACAGGGATTAGGTGCAGTCCGTATATATCCCAAGGTCCTGGGTTCATGTCCCAAGATTGGTGGGAACAACCACAATGAACTAAATAAAATAAATGGGATGCTTCTTTCTCCTCTCTCTTCCTGCCTGCCTTCCTTTGCTTGCCTTCATTCCATCCTATACCTTTCCTTTAAAAAAATAAATAAGAAATACATATTTAGTCAATCAAATGACCACAATATATTTCTAATACATGTTTGGTCTTCATTTACAGTTCCTAGCTCACAGCTCCCCAAAGCATTGGCATTTCCTAAACGCCCTGAGTGATAAAAAGTGTCTCCAGTTATGTGAAAGGAGTGACTCTTGGAAGCACCTAAAGGTGGATGCTAGTTGTCAGGGGAACCAATCATGTGATTAGAGGGCTAGAATCTCCAGTCTCACCCCTGGCCTCAAAAAGGGGAGAAAACAGGGGTTAAATTCAATTGCCAGTGGCTAATGAGTTCATCAATCAGGCCTCCAAAATTAATGGAGCCTCCATAAAAACACAAGAGGAGGGGCTTCAGAGGGCTTCCAAGTCAGTGAACATGGGGAGATTTGCAGAGAACAGCCCATCTGGAGAGGGACTGGGAGCTCCACGCCCTTTCCTTCTACCTTGCCCTGTGCATCTCTTCTATCTGAATGTGTTTCCGAGTTATCTCCTTTGTATGAAGTCAGTGACCTTGTGAGTAAACACTGAATTTTGTGAGCCATTCTAGCAAGAAGGGGTCCTGGGAAGCTCTGATCTATAATGATTCAGTCAGAAGCAATGGTAACAACCTAGTGAACAATGTCTGAGGAGGAGGGAGGTTTTGGGACAGAGCCTGTAGAATCTGTCACCATCTCCTGATCAAGTTTCAGAACTGAATTAAATTCCTGCTGGTGTGTGAAGGCCTCCATATACCCCCGCACACTCCCACAGGAACTGAGCTGCAGCACACCAACACAGTGTCTGAGGTTAATCCAACCAATTATAGGAGGCCAATTGCTAATGTCTGTTGGGCAGTTACATCCTGCCAGTCTGTAAAGTAAGTGATAGAGATACACTGTCAGCCAGGAGACATCAGGTAGCAGGTCTGGAGGAGTACCAAATGACCTGGACACTAATGGGGATACCCGTGCAAGGACCTGCAGACATTCACTGGCTAGATGGTTGTGTTCTGTAGGAACTCCAAACATATGGCTCTGTTCCCTACTGAAGAATACAAACTCTAAAAGCCACCACAGAAACTCTGCATTTTAGCTACTACAGACAAAATTTTTTTTAGGAAAAGTACAGGCAGCAAGGTGGGCAAGGCAGGAAGAGAGAGGAGGAGGAAGCACCTTTATTTTATTTTCATTTAGTTCTTCACATTGGTTGCTTCCCCCTGGACCTAGGAGTTGAACCCAAGGGTATGCGGCCTGAGCTCCTTCAGAGGCAACTGACCTAACTGCTACTCCACCAGGGTGCACCAAAACAAATTCTTACTAATAAATGCCCAACAAAGTATCCTAACTCAAAAACAAGTTCACGCCCCTCTGTAGCTGAATCGACTAAGGTGAAGGTTATGAAAGCCAAGGGCCGTAGTTCCAGATCCAAGGGGTACATAGACCCCTGTCCAGGGTGTAAGGACACATCTGCTCTAGAAACAAAAAGTGGGACAGAGAGCCTGCACAGTGCACTGTTCTGCTTTCTTTTGTTACCTTTGCCAAAATTGTCTTAAAGAGCCAGTACAAGTCACAGTACTCAGAGCAACTAAAACCCACCTAAATTCGGTCTGTCCTAAAATTAACCACACAGAAACAAGAATGCAAATAATACATTTTCAGATAAGAACCAACTACAGAGTTCTCTTTTTCTTTAAAAAAATTTTTGTTTCATTTTTGGAGAAGTTTTGTTTCATTTACTGGGAAAAAATTTAGAGTGCACTATGATTACTATCAAAAGTCATCATCGTGTCAGTAAATTGACAGGTTTCACAGAAATGAGGAGGCATGCACTGGTGGTTTAACAGTTAAATCTACTGCCTCTGGCCAAGCGCAATCCACATACATCCCAAGGACCTGGGTTCACGTCCAGCGTCTGGAGGAACACCCAAGATGAACAACTATATAAATAAAGTGCTTTTTCCTCTTCTCTCTTTCTGCCTGCCTGTCTCTTCATTCTTGCCTGTACTTTCCTTTAAAAAAATAAAATTAAGAACACTCATCTATCCTTATGTAAGTTTTCCAATCGCTTTAACCAATGTCCCTCCTCTGGTACCTTTGCTTGTTTGGTTTGAACACATGAAACTGTGGAAGTGTGTTTAGGAGGAAATTCATCTACAGAGGGATCCCAAGGCACCAAAATCACCAACACCCTGCAAGATAAGCAGTGCCTGCCCAGTTCTGACTGTTGGGACTGAAAATGGGAAGTCCCTGTGCTTCCACATTACTTCCATGAACCACACCCACCCGCTCCTCCCCCTAACCTAGTATGAAAACCCAGGTTCTCAGGATGTATGTTAGCAACAATGTATGTTAACTACACCGGCTGAAGATAACTGATCAAACCAAACCGCCACTCTATCAGGGTATACCTATTATTTATTTTAAATTTCACCCTCTGGGATAACAGACTGTGTTTTCTTTAATAGGGTCCTGTATTCTCCAGTTTTTAAAATGAGCCTGTTACTTTTATAATTTAATAAGTGTACCTTTATAATTTAAGAGCCACATGTTGCTGGTTTTTTTTTAAAAAAAAGTACTATTGCCTTTTATTTTCTCAAACCAATGATTTATCCTCACCCTGCTGGGATACGCAGCAGCAGGAAAGTGCCATGTAAACCACTGTCCATGCTCAGCACTGAATCAAATGCTGTGAAACATTCCTCAGAAAGCCCTACTAATGCCTGAAACAAAGCACAAGCTGAGTTTTCTGGATATAGTTGAAGACAGCATGAAAACAATAATTAAATACACAGACAATTTCCAAACCTTTATTTTTGACACGAATTTTACCCTCTTTCCCAAAAACCCACCTATGAACTCCTAATAAGAAGCAAACTAAATGTGGTCAATTGCTCTATCTCCCCTGTTCTGTGGTAGGCATCTGGCAAGTTGTCTAAAAAGAGGGGTCATTATAAGAGAATCAGGTTAATGTGTTGGTTCTCTCTGAAAACATTCTTGCTGGGTCCCCTGAATCCAGACTTAACTTCTCCCACCTGAAACCACAGCCAGAGCAGTAAACAGCTGAACTCCTGCATTGCTTAGCCAAGAAAACTTACATAAATGACATCAGTTATGAAATATTTCAAGAACATTTTATTGCAAAGAAAAAATATAGTTAGTCATAAACACATCTGTAAAACTTTAAAGTTCCTATTAGAAAACAGATCAATACTTGGGATGGGATTTTAAAAATAATAAACTTTTTAAAGAAAAAATATTTTTTAAATGCATGCCCACAATTAAATCTGAATAGCCTGATTTCTAGGAATATTTTTCAAGGAAGTGCTATCAGCACTTGGTCATGACCCCAGAACATGTCTTGGGATCAAAAGGCAAAGGTCAGGCACAGCAGGCTGCATGTGAGAGGAGACCAAGTCTCACTGTTTCAGAAAACATTCAACACTATTCAGCTGTGAGAACTGTAAAAAATACAATCATTCACTTTCCTTTCAATCCTAAGACAAATGTGCATTTTACAAAAGAATTTTTCATTCTTTCTTTTCTTTTTCTTTTTTTTTTTTTTTAAGATTTATTTATTTAGAGGAAGGAAGAGGCAGGAATGAAGGCAAGTAGGTAGTCAGGCAGGAAGAGAGAGGAGGAAGAAGTATTCATCCATTTAGCTGTTCATGTTGATTGCCCACCCCCAACCCTGTGCTGGGCCTCCAACCTAGGTCCTTGGGTTTTAGGTGGGCTACAGCATCCTGAGCCTCAGACTTCAACTGCTAAGCCACCAGGGCATGTCAGAATTTCTTCTTTTTAAGAGCAAGGAATTTAAGGAGTTATATATTTCTTTACCCCTACATCTGAAAAAACACCAATCTGTGTGTCTCACACATACCAATCTTCAACTATTCCCCAGAGACTGACTTTCAGATAAAAGCTGTCACCTGATCTAGCAACAGAGCTCAGCAGGCACAGAAACGGACACTAAACATGCTACATGTCAACTGACAGTACATACCGAGGCCTCCGCCCCAGTAACTCAACAAAGTAGTCTCTCGGCCACATATGGAAAAAGCTGCAGTGCCACTCTGTTCAGGGGAGGCTTCACTCAGGGAAGTGATGTGACCTTGTCAAATAAGAGAAAATTGCGGGAAAAAGAAACTCTTCCCAGTTCAAGCTGAAGAGTCAGTAACAGAGGGTTTGAGAGACCATGGGTTTTCCTTATTAAAAGATTTTAACGATACTGGAGCCAAAAGAATAGCTCTTCTTCTACAGGTCACAGGAGGTCACAGGAAGTAGTCATGAGGACTACTGTGGAAAAAGAAGTGACTTCTGAAGAAAGGATGATGGAAAAAGTGCAAAAGGCTGGACAACAAGCTATACAAGGAACCAAGACAGAGCGACTGGATTTCTGTGTCACTTCTGCACTAAGGCTCCTCCAACTATAAAACAAGTTTATGTGAAATAAGTAACAGTATGTTAAACTGAAAAGACAATAGGGATAAGAAGTCATGACCTCACAGCAGAAATTGGATTCCAGAGGCAAGAGCAAAAGGAAATCATGCAAAACAGGTGATTTATATATAAATGCCAGGCATCTAGGATCTAGAGGGAAAAATTAACATATCCTTTAAACTATGTCTCTCGGTTTAAAACCGACAGGTCCACAAACTACACCTCAGAATTTCCCACACTAGCCATACAGCATGGGGGAAGTTCAAAGAGTCCACACTGTGAAGTTATAACCCACCTCATATTTTTACTGCACTCTAGTTTAAAAGCTCTTCCAAAACACGATCACATTTAATAAATGAGAAAAAAATCTAGATTAGGTTAAGTGTGAAAAACAGACTCCCATGGGTACCCTCAAATTAGGAACAAAATTCTTAAGAAATCTACAGGGGATGGAAGCAAACACCACTTGGGCAGTGCTATTCCTAAGAGAAAACAAATATGTGAAAACGATTCACATTACGTATGGACTACGTGTGGTGCACATAATGCCACATGCTTTTTGTCCACATAAAAGCACATAACGGCCTGAGTGAGTAAAGGGGAGACCTTGATTCCTTTCCATTTATTTAAAAATGCACATATCATTTGCATTCCGGTCTTTCAAGTACTGTTCATAATTCCTTGTGACCCAGCTTACAAACAGCAGGCCCACTTATGTGTCACTTCCCCGAGTGGAGGGAACATGAACATGGCAGCAGAGATCATTCTGGAGCCAGCAGCCTCGCCTCAACTACAATGTCAGCTTCGGCCTTACGTGTCTCTGTGACTAGGTAATGACTCATAAGACTCAGCCACCTCTTCTCTAAGGCAATGAAAGAAATACACGTCATGTACCTTCCTCATGACGTGCTATTTCAGAGTATATTCTCACTCCTTCCCTCTTATACCAAGTCAGCCATCCTTGCATTTTGTTTGAATAGTGATGTGGAAAAGACAGTCTCCTACAGAAAAATCTGGAATCTTTGGTTAAAAAGACATTAGGAGGCACCATCTTAAAACCCACCCCTTAGGCAAAAAATAAAATTATGTAAGATACAATAAAGACAAAGTATATGGAAAAATATAAAGGATTGAATGTCATGAAAACAAAGTCTCCCCGTCTGTGGCTCAGGTGCTAAAGTGTAGAAACAAAAGGAACCGAGCATGCCCAAAACTGATACAGGGTGTGCCCGGGTCGGGCAGCAGTTGGATCAGTTGTCTTCAGCCAAGCACAGTCCAACTACATCCCACGGACCCAGGTTTAGGTCCCAGGGCAGGGGAGTATAACCAAAATAAACAACTAAATAAAAATAAAATAAAGTGCTTCTTCCTCCTCTCTCTTCCTGCCTGCTTGCCTACTCACCCTCATTCCGGCCAGCACTTTTCCTTAAAATAAACAAAACTGATATGGATGTAAAGAGATGTGAAGAGACCCTTTTCCAAAGAAGACACACAGATGGCCAACAAAAACATGAAAAGATATTCTTCCTCTAATCATCAGGGAAATGAAAATCAAAGCAACAATGAGATACCACCTCACATCTGTGAGAATGGCTATTATTCAAATGACAAGAAACATGTGTAGGCGAGGATCCTGAGAAAAGAATCCTTTCACACTGTTGGTAGAAGTATAAATTGGTGCAACCATTATGGAAAGCAGTAGTAGTATGGCGATTCTTCAGAAAGCTAAGAATGAGTGCACCGTGGTGGAAGAGCAGTTAGGTCACTCACCTCTAGAGGACACAAGTCATATACCCCTAGGTTCAAGTTTTACGTCCAGGAGGAAACAAACAGTGTGAACAACTAAAATGAAAACAAAATAAAATGCTTTAAAAAAAAAAACTAAACTAAGAATGGAAATTCCATATGATGCTATGATCCTACTTCTAGGTATTTACCCGCAAAACACAAAAACACTAATCTCAGAGATATATGTAGCCTCACATTTACCGCAGTGTTACTTACAATAGCCAACAACAGGAAACCTAAATGCCCATCATCAGATGAGTGGATAAAAGAAGATGTGGTATAAGGACACAATGGACTACTATACATCCCCCGAAAGGATGAAATCCTACCATTTGCAACAACATGGATGGAATTAGAAGTTAAGTTATACCAAGTTAAATAAGTCAGAAGGAGAAAAACACATACCAGATTATCTCTCATGTGGAGTATAAACAAGCAAATGATATGGATGCCGATGAAAAAGGAAACTGAATGCAATGTTCTAAAACATTCCTCTAAAACCGTAACTGAAGCTACAAGTTATCTTTAGTACAAACACTTTCTGAACTTCATAAACTTTACTCATTTATGTGCACCAACACTAGGTGCTAATTTATAAATAAATGAGACATGTTGTTTGCTTTAAAAAAAAAATCAAAGCCTTGCTGGTACCTTGCTGTTTGCACAAAGTTATTAAAAATAATCATTTTACTTATCATAGGTTATTTCAAGAGGGAACAGAGTAATAAATATTACAGGCAGCAGAAATATTAGTAGCTCTCCACAACCTGATATACACCTTTTTAAAAATTAATTAATCATTGACTCTCCTGCTTTTTCATTAATTCAAGGTTCTCATTTTTAAAGAAACTAGTGTTTTCTAATCTCAAGGTTAAAGCACCCATACATAAATCAAATTACTGTTACTGGCAGTAACGAGCAAAAGTTGTATTTTTGTCCATCTCAAATTATTTCATTCATTTATTCAATCTATTTATGTCCCTATTACAAGTCAGGCACTATTTCAGTCATCACGTCTATGATAATAAACAAAAGACAAAGACCTGCCCTGTAGAAGCCAAGAATTTTTTAAAAATATTTGAGGTAACTTTGATATAGAAAATAACAAACTCAAATGTGCAGTTTCCCCATTTCTCAGATACACGACAACATCCCTTGCCCACCATCAAATTACCAATAGTATTTCACCACTGTCGACTGGACCCCAACACCACTTGCCCCCAACCCCACCCCATTTCCAACTGGTAACCTCAGTTTTAGTGTTACTATCCAAGGGTTGGTTTTTGGTGTGTCTGTTCCTTTGGTTTGTTTCTTTATATTCCACGTATGAGTGAGATCATCTGGTATTTGTCATGCTGGGAGTCAACAATTTAATGGGGAAGATGGGCACTAAAAAGTAAACAAGCACATTCACAATACACTGCCTGATGCCACTAAGCCTGTGAGGAATCCAAAGCAGGGTGACTGGCCAGAGCGGGACAAGAGAGAGGTGACTTTCACACAGTCAGTCTGGGAAGGCCTCTCTAAGCAGCAGCACTTGTGAAAGATCTGAGTGATGAAAAGAAGTCAATCCTGCAAAGACCTACGGCTGTACTGTCCACCAGGGTGGCCACCAGTCACATGTGCCTACTACTATTTGTGCTGTGGTTACTCTAAACTG
This sequence comes from Solenodon paradoxus, assembly GCA_004363575.1. Lineage (NCBI taxonomy): Eukaryota > Metazoa > Chordata > Mammalia > Eulipotyphla > Solenodontidae > Solenodon > Solenodon paradoxus. The sequence goes on along the minus strand of RJWH01000214.1, from coordinate 78,501 downwards.
AGATGTACTCCGCATATAAAGTCTACACTAGATTTTAAAGATTTAAAGAAAAAAATAAGAAAGCAAACTATCTCATTTAATAGTTTCTATGTTGGTGTGCCCTGGTGGCTTAATGGTTGTCTGCCAGAGATAGCCCACATACATCCCAAGGACCTGGGTTCACGTTCAAGGCTGTGAGGAATAACAAAGATGAATTACTATATAAAATAAATAAAGTGCTTCTTCCTCCTCTTTCTCCCTGCCTACCAGCCTTCATTCCTGCCTGCACCTTACATTTATAAATAATAATAATTTGTATGTTAAAATAATATCCTATATATATGGGGTTACATAAAATATATCATTAAATTAATATCACATTTCTTTTCACTTTTTTAAATGTTAACTACTAGAAAACTTTAACTTACGAAGGTGTCTCATTATATTTACATTGGATGATGCATGTAAGGAAAGGTAATTACATGGAGATCAGAAGAAAAACCAGTCATGAGATAACAAATTTGCTGCATTTAAGAATGCAAGAAAAGGAGCTGAAAGAGTGATCCAGGCAGAAAATGCAGGGAAGGCAGGCAGAAACCAGAGTGTGAAGTGCTTACCAAACTAGTGTGCAATAGACTAAATGAGTGTGCCCCCAATTTTCATGTTGAAAGCTAATCCCCAAGGTGATGGTATTTGGAGGCGGGGTCCTCAGCAGAGATTAGGTCACGTGGGTGGGGGTCCTGGTGAATGGGAGCAGTGCCCTTCTAAAGAGCTCCCTCAGCCCTTCAGCCAGTGAGGCCTTCTACGCACAAGAAGAAGGTCTTCCCCAACCCCCAGCTCTGCGGGCACCTGGATCCTTGGACTTCCCAGCTTCCAGAACTGTGAGAAGTACATTTCAGTTGTTCATAAGCCACCAAGTCTACGGTATTCTGTTAGAGCATTCTGAATAGTTTAAGACACTCGGTAAAGAGTCTGAATCTGAATCTGACTATAAAGGCAGTGGGAATTTTTAAGTAAAAATAAGAGTGATTCTAAGATTTCATTAGCTATTTTGTGGAAAACTGCTAGTATCACCCACACTGCTAGACCTAAAATGACCTAATTTTAGAAGTTATCTAATATGGTGGTCATTTCAAACAAGGTCCTTGGGTCCCTAAGAGTCCATGTAGATATGAAGAGTCCATGGACTGATAGTAATATTTCAAAATGCTTATTTAAAAAGTGTACCTTCCCTGTAAAGAAAACTGTATAAGCTAAATGATTTTTGTCCCCTTTTCTTGTGGCTGAAATTATAACTACTCAATCAGTCTTCACACTCTGTCATTTAGGATTATTTTTTTGACACATTTAGATTTTTCGCCAAAAGACAATTTCAGACTGACGAAGAAGGTAGTGTGCTAGGAAGGCAGCCCCCTCACTTAACTCTTTCAAGACAAATGAAAACATGTGGCCCATGGCTATTCTGACAGACACAGCAGTACTGGAGTCCTGGCTTCTGACTGTGCGTCCAAGTCTAACTACGACCTTACTGCCGGGACAGCTACAGTTTTACAGGCAACTACAAACTCACCTAAGGACAAGTGACAGTTCATGTTAAGAAAAGACAGATGACAAAACCCAGTAAGGTGGGTCCTGGGTTCAGGACCTAAGGTTGTGGAGGAGGGGAGATGGGGAACAGTCAAGTCGAAAAACTAAATAAAAATAAAGTTTCTTCCTCCGCTCTACCTGCCTGCCTACCTCCCTGCCTGACTACTGGCCTTTATTCCTGACTACACTTGTCTTTTAAAAAAAATTTTGAAAACCAGTAAGAAAAGTAAAGAGGTTTAAAAAAAGGTGAAAGTGGTATTTTAATTTATATAGTAAATGCCTTATATGTATATGGTATTCTCTTATATTTATAAACATTCATTAATAAAAATAAAATCAACAACACACTGTTCTGAAATTCTTTTGAAGAAATACATGTAAGAGACATTATCAGTGCTGTGCTGGACATAAAAAGAGATGAACTAGGTCAAGCCTTAAAGGTTGTAAAGACCAGTAGTCTCTCTCTTACTCTTTCCTCTGCATAGAAAACATGGAAAGATCACCTCATTTGATTATAGGTCACGGTGGGGGTCTCTACGCTGGCAGGGTACACTTACTGTATGAATCTGGATGACGTACCCAGCTCTCCAGCCTGTTTCATCATTTGTAATAGAGACAGTAGAGGCCACTCCTCAGGTTGGCAGATTAAACAAGTGAGGATGGAGCAGTTAGCACCATGCCTTGGCACATGGAAAGCATTGAGCAAGTGCCATTTTTATTAATGCTATTTCACTGCAGATTCATATGCAATGCTGTCATCCATACATGCCCCCAACCTGGTATACTGTAAGTATGTAACATGAAATAATTAACTATAACTAACTACTAGTAAGTAATTAGTAATGTCATTATTGCTTTCCCAAAAACAAAATTTAGGTCATAACCAACCAAAACTATTAAAGCTTATGGTCCTTGTTTTCTTTCTTCGTTTTAAAAAGGCAGGCAGGCAGGCAAGAAAGAAGGCAAGCAGGCAGGTAGTCAGGAAAGAAAAGAGAGGGGGAGGAAACATTTTATTTAGTTTTTCATTTTAGTTGTTCCCTTAAGCCCCTGAACTGCACGTGAACTGCTCCCCAGGCACAGGTTTAACACCTGAGCCACAAGGGCCTGCCCGGCCCCTGTTTTCTGAAGTACCTTAGGTAGGAACTATTTTGATCCTTGAGTAAGTTATCAAAAGGAAGATGATTCTCCTGCATGGAGGCTCAGGGACACTGTGGCCAACAATGATTGCACTCTAGGTTTTTATTTTTATTACTCCAAGAGTATCTGTAACAGCAGTGGAAATACAAGCGAAACACAAAGAATACAACACAAAATACAAGAATACAACACAAAATACAAGAATACACTTGGGATTCTAGAACAATCTATGGTAACGTGGCAGCAGCAGATATTCCATGCACTCCCTTCCTTGTCCCCATCCCTTTCTTCCCCTTTATCCTTCTATTTTCTCCTTCTCTGAAGATACTTGTGTTCCTCCCTCCTCCCCTGGTTTCTCCTCCTCTCTGGTCTTCTGACATAGTCATTAGCCATGCAGGTATGTCCGAGCCTGGGCCTGTCCCAGGGAGTCAGCTGCCTCACCACTGGGGCAAATCCACTAAAAAGAATTTTATTTACAGGGGATCTTTTAAATCAAGTTATCACAAACACAGCAACTAGACCCTGAATCTCCTCTGGCCTTATTAGAGCAGAGGCTGATCCTTGTACTGCCCCAACACCCCATTCCCACCCCAGCTAGACCTCCCCGATTCCCAGCTATAATGTGTGGGTAAAGGATGCCAACCGCTGAGGTACTGCGGGTGGGGTCAGACAGAAGCTCCCCCCACCCAAGCCTGCACTCCCAGTTTTAAAAGACAAATTTTAGCACAGTCTTGATGATGAAATTCAATCTGGAACAAGGGCGAGCCTAAAATGCTTGCTGAACCCTAGTCAGACTCAACTTTCTTCTGAGTATAAATAACTGCAACAGTGTACGAGAACATCCAAGTTCTGGGCTGATGTCTGCTGCGGGTCAAAGGGAAGCTCTGAGAGTCCCTTCATCTTTCAGCCTTGGTTTCTTCACTGTAAATGAGGTCTAGGTCTCCTCCAGAACTGTCAGCCTCAAGTACATTTTTACAGGTTTCTCCAATAGCTGGAAGCACGACATTCCTCTCTGGTATGATTGGGTAGTTATTTTTTGGGTTTGGGAACACTCAAAAATATTTTCATAATAATTAATGGTAAGGCATGCCCTGGTGGAGCAGCAATGAGGTCAATTGCCTCCAATGGAGCAAGTCACATACCCATGGGTTCAAGTCTTGGGCCTGGAAGCAAGCAACCAGTGTAAACAACTAAATAAAAATGAAATTAAAATGTTTTCTCCTCCTTTCTCTTCCTGCCTGCCTGCCTACTCACCTTCATTCCTGCCTGTATCTTTCCCTTAAAAAAAATTATGGTAATAGGCATGCCCTGGTGGAGTAGTGGTTAGATGAGCTGCCTACAAAGGAGCACAGTCCAGGTTCATGTCCCAGGTCCAGGGGAACAATCTATGTGAACAACTAAATAAAAATGAAGTACTTCTTTCTTCTCTCTTCCTGCATTCCTGCCTACTCACCTTAGTTCTTGCCTGCGCCTTTCCTTTAAATAGCAATAATAGTAACGATAATGATGGTAATAGCAAACTTAGAGCCCCCCAAAATAACCTACTAAATCATATCAAAAGGAATGTTCTACTGTCAAAGAGTGGGGTAGACCTGTACTTGAATTTAGACCGTGGTCTCCACTGCCTCTAAGTTCTAGAGACCACGCCCAAGGCAACCAAAGCCAAAAGTAGCTACTAGAGGCACCAAGGAAAAGATCTGTCATCAGCAGGCCTGAATCTGGACGACCACGGGATAACTTTAGGAGTATTCTGTCAGCACACAATTTAAAGACCCACATGTAAATTTTATATCCATCACTGAGTAAACACTGTGCACATATACAAGGCACTATGAAAGGGGAGGTAAAGGCCTTTCCTCCTGGGAGCCTGTACATTTATGTTGCTTACATAAAGGTCTAATTGAGTCCTTTGAGTTTCCAATGCCTAAAAGACTTGTTGTTGTAAATCAAGCCCTATAAATTCCTATAGGGAGGTCTTAGAGGAAATGAGAGCCATAAAAGAAAATTTCTAAATAACGTCTGCCATCCTTCATTACAACTAATTCTAACTTTTTAGTCACACATCTTTTCTTCTCTATGCAATAAAGAACCTGGGTTGAAGCCTTTTTCTTATCTTTAACATTTAAAGGAAATTGAAACATTTTTACTTTAACATGTAAAAAACATTTTTGTTTGTGGATAAAGTGCATCTTGAAAATACACAGTGAGTAGGTAAAGCTCAATAGCTAGAAAAAGGACAGCAAGAAATACCAGTATATTATTGTGTAGATAAGTGAATATTCCCATAAGATGTCTAGGTCCTCTATTAAAATGCATATATATATATATATATATATATATATCACACATGATATATACGTAAACTATTTTTAAGCATCAGAAGACATATGAGATAAGACTTTTCCAACGTTGATGAAACTGATCTTTCTAGGGAGGACTGTCTAAAAAATATTCTCAAGCCTTGAAAACTTCGTCATAAGGTTTTAGACTATTTGTTATTTCAGCATATGGTTTTTGTCCTTTATTTTATTTCAATGTCCTACCACCTACAAAGTGTAAATTCTAGGAATATGCATATGGTAAGTCTATAAAGCAAGTGGTAGAATTTGTTTAATAGAAATCAATTAAGTCTTCCTCAGGCAGCATGACAACATGCTAAGAAACAGTGTGATAAAAATAGATCATTTCCAAAAAAGTAAAACAGAAACCTATCATTAACTGTGAAATTAATGCAGCAAAATAGAAACAACCTTCTGACTAATTTGCCTAACTCACTGGCCCTGTTTTCCCATCCCCAAACGTAGCTGTCAAAATAGTCAAGATGGTTACTTGGGCACAGACTACTATATTCTCTTTTTCTCTCTCCTCTCTGACCACATGTTTAATCTCTTGGCTGTCTCCTCCTCCCCCTTCTCATCCAGGTCTCCAGCTCCTCTCATTGAAGTCTCTTCCTCCTACTACCCTCATCCATATTTCCTCCTCCTCCCACCTCTGAATGTTGCTTTGTCTCTTGTTTCTTATCTTTCTTATCTACACTCACTCCCTAAGTTCTATCACCCAATTTCATGGCTTTAAATTTATATCTAAATATAATTTTAGACTCTGGAGTGATATCTTACTGTTTATCTCTAATGAGCAGTGGACACTTGTGTAGTAATGGTTGGGTCTGCTGCCTTTGAGCAGGCCCAGTTCACAAACATCCCAAGGACCTGAGTTCATATCCTAGAGCCAGGGGAACCACCAAGATGAACTAAATAAAATTAATAAAAAATGCTTCATCCCTCTCTTTCTTCCTGCCTGCCTGTCTGCCTACTTGCCTCCATTGCTGACTACACCTTTCCTTCTTTCTTTATTGTTTTTAAAAGAAAGATGCAGGCAGAAATGAAGGTTAGCAGGCAGGTGGGCAGGTGGGCAGAGAGAAGAGGAAAGCACATTTATTTCTTATTTTTACTTTGTTGTTTACACTGGCTGTTTCCCCTTGGACGCAAGGGTATGTGGCCTATGCTCCTTCAGAGGCAACTGACCTAACTGCTACTCTACCACTTTTCCTCTTTTTTAACAAAAAGGGAAAGTCTAATGGGCACCTCAAACTTAATCTTGTCCAGCTCCCATCAGTCTTCCTATTTCAGTAGAGAAGTTTTTAATTGTTTTAGGTCAAAAATCTTACCTTTGATCACTGTCTTTGACTATGAATACCATACCCAATTCATCAGCAAGTCCTGCACCCTCTACCTTCAATATATCCCACTTCTCATCACTTCACTGCAACTGCCTTGGCCAAACCACCAATATCTCACCCCAAACTGAGAAAGAGACTTTTAACAGGTCGACCTATCCTTGCCCCTGACAGTCTAGTCCACAGGGTAGTCATCCACAGGGCAGCCAGAGCAATACTTTCAGAAGGTACATCATCTAGTAATTATACTGCTGCAAACTTTCCAGGGCTCTCCCATTTCTGTTCCGGGGCTGTTCAAAACTCACCTTATCAATGTGTCCTTCCCTAACCATCCTACTTAACATCCAAACCCCACATACCACCTGTCTCCAGTGCCTAGAACACAGTCTACACATAGAGGCTGTCAAGATTGTTGAATGAATGAATGATACTGAAATAGTATCAGGCAAAACTGATTGTTACCTCAAGACACCAAGTATTATGAATAATAGACATCCCAAACTACCACCCACAGTCACACGGAGTATTGCAAAAAGCTAAGCCACTTTTATTTCTATGCTTTAAATGTTAATTTTTTTTACTATTTAATTTTATTAAAGCCATTTCATTGCATCTAAAGAGTTCCAAAGCACACAGATTGGTCTTGTTTTTCCTTTACTGGGCATAATGACGAGATGGAGGAAGGAAAAACACAAGTTTTTTCCTTTCAACTGCACCTCGCCACTGATAAAAAAAACTCTAAGTAACCCAGCCCCACAAATGTTTAGGATATTAAGGGAAAAAGCGATTCTAAAAAAAAAAAAATTCTCTTCCCTAAATCAAAAAGAGGAAATCTCTCCAAATTCCTCTGCAGACATTTTTTTTTCTAATTTGATATTCCTTAACAAAGCCATTCTTAATATATACATGAAATCTTAGTTGAAGAAATAACATGATCACATAATTACACATATAAAAACCTGTTAAGCTATTATCACCTCTTTACCGAAAAGTTTAACTAAATGTAGACATAGTTTCTGTCGAAAATGTTTTGCTATGAAATTAATTTAACAAAAACATATTCCTTGGTTGAGCCATGGATGGGTAGGTGAATACAGTATTTTAAGGCGGAACAGCTTTATTTACATTATTATTTAATATTTTACCCAATTTCCCCCAAAAGGAAAAGAGGAGAATCCACATTGGTGCAGTCAATAAGGAATGCTACATCCAAAAGCAGTTCTTCTGGAAGGCTATCCTTAGTGTTTAACACTGACACATATAAAGTTCAAGCGCCGGTTTAAAAAATCAAACCACAAGACTGGGATCCCAAGAGGACAAGCAGAAGCAAAGGAAAGGGCGGGAGGAATGAGGTCGATGGTTCCTCCTGCTCTCAGACCCAGCACGGTCCAGCTCAGCCCCGCACTGCGCCACCGAAAGAGCGGGACGGCGCCCCAGTACCCAGCGTCACCATCCAACTCCGGAGACGCCGAGCTGTGGGTAGTGGCCGCGCAGCGCTCAAAGGTCCCCGTAGCTCCCGTGACACGGCGAAGAACCCAGGGCCACCGGAGACACGCCTGTCTGCCCCTCGGATCTGAGCGCTCAGGTGCTGGGCCAAACTTTGTGGGCCCGGGGCGGGAGACGCCGAGACCGGAGAGGGTCGAGGTGTAGGACCCCGGGTGGGACCAGAGGAGGGTCCTCCGGGCCACGCATGGGGCAGATGTAGGATCCGGGATGAAGCTGTGGGGGCGGGGGGAGTCGGCATCGCGCAGAGGGGAGGTGTGGGACCCGGAACGGAGCTGCGGGGAACCCCAGGACCGTGCAAGGAGGTATGGGACCAGAACCGAGCTGGGTTGGGGAGCGCCTGGGATCGCGCAAGGAGGAGATGGGAGGTGAGACCCTGGGACAAGGCAATGCCGGGCTGGGGAGGAAATCCGGGGATGGGAAACGGTGACCCAGGGACTGAGCAGGGCCGGAAAGTGGGATCCCGAGACCGTTTAGAGCTGAGGAGGTGGACAGTGGGTGGAGCCCCGGGACTAAGCGGGACACGAGAGGGGCTGTAGGAGCGCGCAGGCCAGGAGGCCCCGCGTCGGGGATCCTCTGCGCCCCGCGCGCGTTATTACCGACCTGTGCCCACAAGGGAAGGCGCAGGGCCCGCAGCGCGCCGCACGCGGATACGCAAGCCCGTCAGGAGAGCCGCTCGCGGCCGCCCGCGAGCCGCACCGCGCCGCTCCGCGCCGCCCTTACCCGCCAGCTCGTCGGGCTCCAGCCCGCTGTCCGCGTCGATCCCGCACAGCACGAAGTAGTGCGCGAAGCGGCAGGCGGCAGGGGACGATCCCGGGCCCTGGCCGGGCGCTGCGCCGCCGCCGCTCATCCCGCCTTCCGAAGCCGCCCGCCGCTCGGTGGTCTCGGCTCCCACTACGGTCACCACCGAGCGCCCATGGCTGCTGCTCCTACCAGGCGCACGAGACCACAGGCACGCGCAGCCGGTCCCGGCCAGTCCTGGGGGTTGGGGGAAGGCGCGGGGGTGTCGGCGTGCGCGCACAGCTGCGCCTCAGCGGGAGCCGTGGAGTCTGGCGCCCGCTGAGGGTCAGCTGAGCGGTGCTGGGGCCGGGGGCGTGCGGCGGGGGCGGGGCCGGGGCCGGGGCGCGCTCGCGAGCAAAGGGGGCGGGCCCGGAGAGGCGCGCTCACTGGCGGCTGGAAAGGGGCGGGGCCGAGACAGGGGCGGGTTGGGGGCTGGCGCACTCGCGAGTGGCGGGGGTGGGGCCGGCTGAGGGGCAGGCACACTCACTAGCGTCAGGAAAGGGGCGGGATGGACTGGGATGGGTGGGAGGCTGGGTCGGTCGGGGGCGGGAGACCAGGGCGGGGCGGTGGACAGGCGCGCTCACGAGCGGCTAAAGGCGCGTGCCGCCGGGTAGCGCCTGTGCGCGCGGAATTCGTGTCAGCCTGCGGGGCTGCGGCGTCCGGCCCACCCTCTCATCCGACTCGGAACCCAGAACAGGGGTGTATCCTAGAAGGGACGTTACCACCTTTTATTAAAAACAAAACAGTAACTCTGGGAAAGGTTACCAGGCTCCGACGCTTCCCGGCACGTGAGCATCGCCTGCACCCTTTGAACTGTGACACATACTCACACCGCCAGCCTCACAAGTCTCTGCCTCGAGAACAGGTGACAGCTCAGCGGCGGGGGCACAGCTCAATAGTCAAAGTGCTAGGACTTAGTAAAGGGATATTTGTCCTTTCCCTCCCCCACACCCAGCCCCACCCTCCCTACCGACACCTTCCACGTTCCTTAAAGAGCAGCCTGAGGCCAGAGCCCTGACCCGCCCTCCCAGGCAGCTCGCCAAGTTCTTTCTCTGACTATAAAATGCGGGACGACAACTCTCCAATCGCTCTCTTCACACACTCCTACCCCTTCTCCTGGGATTGGTAAGGTGGGCATCATGAGGCACTCACAAGCGAACCTTGCAGCGGGTGAACTGAGCCTCAAATCTTTCCCGGAGAATGTGCTTCCGGGAAGATCTGATCAGGCTGCCCATCCTTGACTCTGGCTTCTGTTCTACCTTGCTTTCTCCCTCTCACCTTCATTCCACCCCACTTAAATTTTAAAATGTAAAAAGAATCTAGAAATCTGGATAAGCTGCAGCCTGAGAAATCTAACCTTTGGCTCCTTTCGCACTTTGCATTTTTCCAGGTAATGATTTTGCTTTGCTGTGTTGTAAGCTTCACAGAGCTTTCTGGGTCGTCCTATTTCTAGGATCAGCCCCTCAATTTATAGTTATTGAATGAATAAAAGAAGGGTGGTTAGCTAAGTAGTAAAAAGCTGTTGATACTACTAAAAAAATACACCAACTTTAATATCTGGAACATATTTACGAACATATGCTAATTTGCTGTTATACAATTATTGTTTTTCCTCATCTAGAGAATGCTGAAATACACAAAGCAATTTCACTAGTGAGGATGGGAGGGAGTGAATATGTATTTGTTTTTCTTATCAAATGATTGCTATGGAACAAAACACAATGGAAAAATAATTTACTGTTTGCACTAGCCAAGAGACATGTCACTTTTTGTTCATTTGAAAAGTGATTTATGATCTTGGAAGCCCTGCATTCATATTTTTCAGAAGTAAAATAGATGCCCAAATAAACAATGCATTCAATTATTATCTATAAATCCTATCAAAATAGACAAAATCTCCAGAATCTTACCTAAAGCTTTCAAGAGACTAATCAGACATTACAAAATAAGACACTAATTTGAAAATACATGGGTCCATTCCTAATTATCACTTCAGAATGACAATGTTTGATAACCATTCCATGCAAATATCTTCTGTAGAGAATGGTGATGAAACTAGTTGAAAGGATAATGTAGAAATAGCACTGCATTTGTTTTCTCTAAAATAAAAATTTTGGGTATGCCCTGACAGCTTAGTGGGTAAGTCAGCCAGGTGTAGACCATATATATCCAAGGACCTGGTTTTGAGACTTAGGGATGGGGGGAACAACAAAGATGAACAACTAAAATAAATGATTCTTCTTTCTCTCTTCTCCTGCCTGCTTGCCTTCTTGCCTTCATTCCTGCCTATACTTTCCCTTTAAAAAGAAATAAAATTTTAAAAAATAATAAAAATTACATTGGTTAAATGAATAAAAATAACTTGAAATAAATCATCACATGTATTTAAATTATGGTGTGCCCTGCTGGAGTAGTGGTTTTGAAAACTTCCTCTGGTCTATGCACATTCCACATACATCCCAAGGAACGGGGCTCACATTCTGGGCCAGGGAGAACAACCAAGATATACAACAAAATTAAAATAAATAAAATGCTTCTTTCTCTTCTCTCTTCCTATCTGCGTGCCTACCTGCCTACTTTCATTCCTACCTGCACCTTTCCTTAAAAAAAATTTTTTTTAATTGTGTTGAGCAGGTGAGCAACCACCTTTGTCAAACTTTTCTTCACTAGCATGCACACATGGACACAACCGAGAGAGAAGGAGTTATGGAAGTGATTCTTCAGAGCCCCACAGAGTCACCACATGCCACCAGGTTGGAGTGTTGCGTGAGATCAGAGATCCACTTTTGGAATTCGATTTTTTTTTTTCATGATGAAAATATTTTAAATACACAGAAAGACTATAATCATGAATAGCTATATACCCATTGTTTCAATGTTAGCCTTTTGCCATTCTTGTTTCATCTATTTTCATCTTTTTTAAGGAAGTATCTGAAAGTTGAAATGAGATATAAACATTTGTCAACATTCTAATTTTGGATTTTATTTTAAAGGAAATGTGCAGGCAGGAATGAAAGCCAGTAGGTAGGCAGACAGGGAGAGGAGGAAGAAGCACTTCATTTTATTTAGTTGTTAGTCTCGGTTGTGTGTCTCCCTCACCCCAGGCCCTGAGTCTTGAACCAGAGTTCTTGGGATGTGAACTGTGCTCAGGGTGTACTAGACTTCTAGGCCACCAGGGTGCACTTGTCAACATTTTACTGATGCCTCACAGTTTGTCTTATCTACCATTCCACAAAGTGTTTCTTTGCTTTCTCTATAAAATCTCCAGACCTCTTCTTTCCACTTTTTACCTCACATAAAATGTTCAGCATGAGTTCCCATTCATCACGCAGCACTATTTTCCCACTTCCTTCTTCCCAGTAATACTAGAGTCAAGTCAGATCTGTTTGTAGCAACAGTCTGCTTCCTCAAAGCATTCCCTTCTCTGCATTCCATCCAAGTTGTTATTTCAGGAGCTACAGTGATGGCATACAGCTTTGCACACATACAGCTCCTCCTGACACCTTTGATGGGTCTAGAAGAAGGAATGTAGCCCACACTGGACCAATGAGTGGCTTCCAAGTAGCGTGGGGACTCGGCCCTGAAAACTGAGGTAATTTCTCTGCAGGTGGCCAACACTGTAAATTGGGAATCCCAAGAGGCATCACATGTTTCTAAATTGTGAAGAAGTATGGTTTCTGTGAGTAAGAAGGAGGCTGACAGCAGAAAGATGAGCAGGCATCCTCCATTGTTATCATCAGTTAGCTTTTTTGCCTAAGTTAATTGAAATTGGAATTCTGGCACTTGCAGCTAAAAGAGCATATATATAGCGCAATATGGCCTGGAGGATACCGATAGGAAGAAGCTGGCAAAACCTTCAGGCTACCCAGCTCAAAGAGATAAGGACCCTCAAAACATCCCATCCCAATCTAAAGACTCGAAGAGAAGCTATTGTGTATGTGCTTTTAATGTCCCCATAGAAATAGAAATATATAAACCTACAAAATCAAATTATACCCTTTACTATTTATTGAAAAATAGCAAAAATATATTAAAAATGTTAACTGCTGGGGTGCACTTTTATGTTCAAGTGCTAAGCCAGCAGCTGGAGCGTAAAGCATATAAAGCCCAAGGAACCAGGTTCACAACAAGGTGTGAGGGGTGAGGTAGTGGGGAGAGCAAAAATAAAACAACAACATAAATGTTAAAAAAAAAAAAAATCTTTCCTTTCTCCCTCCTTCTTTCCTTCCTCTCTTAAAAAAAAAAAAAAAAAATTGAGGGTGCCAGAGGGACACTCAAGATGATAATACCTGGAGGCATGCAGTGCTCTGACCAGTTCCAGCCTCAGTCTCAGACCTTGCTCCTGCCTTTCTCAGGCTGCTACTTCAGGCCAACTCCAAGCCACCCCTGTCATCTGAAACTGCAGGCCTGTGGTTCCACTCTTTCCAAGCAGTTCTGAACCAAAGTCTCTGAGCAGCAGTGTCTCTCCTAAGTCCTTGGTTTCCTCGGCATCCAGTCTCCCTTACTTTCCTTGCTACTTCTGGATCCCTTAGCATCCTCTTTTATCCCTTTAAGTGTCTCACCACCTTTAACTAGTTAAGAATATTATATTTTCCAGTTCTAATGAGTGGTTTCTGTGTCCTGACTGATATATTCCAGATGTCCACTGTTAGGCTGGCCCAGAAGGACAAAATGGCGGCCATACCCGGGAAAAAGGAAGCTGACGAAACCACACCTGGAATCACAGGACCAATCCCCAATCGCCACGTATGAAGCCCGCAAAATTCTTTTGCTTAAAGATCGCGCTTCCCTTTGTTCGGGCGCGACTTCTCGGGCCCTCGTTCTGCGGACCGGAGAACCTTGCCCGGGTGCGCAAACCCCAATAAAGCCCTGGCTATTCGACTTTTTGTCTAATTGACTTTCTTTCCTCGTGAAGCTCAGAAAAAACCTTTCATCCATCACTGGAGGAATGGATGCACCCAAATCCTGGATACGTTTAAGCCAACACTGGGCTAATTTCTTGTAGCAGTCCTGGGAAAGTATAATACCCTGAGGGACAGACCAGGCTGTGCTCTTTGAGAGGAACTAGAGACAGAGGTAGGTTACCCAGGCACACCCAATATACTTAGGACTTGGGCTCCTCAAGGGAGAGTGACATTTGCATATAAAACAGAAAAGACTAATTCTGCTTAGAGGTCAATTTAAAGTGTTCCTTCCTCCTCTTTCTTCCTGCCTATCTGTCTCTGCTTACCTTCATCCCTGCCTGAACCTTTCCCTTAAAAAGAAAGAAGATAGAAGCCCAAATCCAATAAGCTAGGCATAATGGCAAATTCTAGACAGAAAGTTCAGGGACTAGCTTTGGTAGAAGATCTGGTTTTGGAAAAGGAAATGGGTCAAGGGTAGGCCTGAAAAATCATGTTCAAGTTTTCCATCTACAGAAGGAAAAGTCTGAAGGAGGACAGAACCCATAACAGTGCAGTGTTGGGTTTTAAAAGATCAGAAACAACTTCATTTCTCTCCCTTTAAGTGTCAGAATCCCTTAAGATCAGAATCCATCAAGGACATAGGACACCGAAGAAGAACAAAATATAGACTCTGTTGCAGATAAAACCAATTCTAAATGTGAAGACAAAAAGATATTTGCTGCATAACTCCATCCCTCCACTTCGCCTGACCCTAGGCCAACCCCTGGAACACTATCTGCTGCACGTCTACATCCATCCCAATATTGCTGTCTCGTGTGAACTCCAGGTAGAAAAAAAATAGCTGAATCTCTAATGCTCGCAACCTTTCATTATATTGACTCCATCTGGTAGAGAAATAAGAATGATGAATGTCTGACTTTGCTGCCCACCAGTCATGGGGGAAGGAAGCTCAGAGTAAAAATTCCTGCAAGGGAAAGGAAGGGCAAAGGAAGTTGTTCTCTAAGAGTTGGGGTGTTTTGTTTGTTTTAAAGAAGAAGGAAAGCAGGTAGAAAGAAATGAAGAAGTATTTTATTATTTGTTCACTTTGGTTGTTCCCCCACCCGCCACCCCCAGCATGGAGAATGTGGGTCCTTGGGCTTTATGTGGTCTATGTCCCAATGGTGGGCTTAATACCTAGCCACCACCGAGCACCAAGAGTTGCCTTTTAATCAGAATTTGTTCCCCTTCTTTGTGAAGCATTCATGTTGTTTGGGTAGGACTGGCTTTAGGCCTAACTCTGGGGCGAGTCTTTGTGAATCTACACCTCTCCTAAAGTTATTGTTTCAGGGATGAACAATTGTCCTAAGCTGGTCTAGTGGTGAGGTTGAGAACTTTTGTTTGATAGTTGGAACTAGGAACACCCTCTTCTCATCTTGAGGGTAAATAAGGAAATGTACACTACCAAGAAATGCCCTACAAGGAAAAACCAGGCCAAGAGTGAAGTCAACATAACAGGACAGAGCCGAGAGACTCTGAAAAGCAGATCCTATCAGGAACTCTGGATCAAATCATACAGGAAGTCTGCTCAATATCTGGAATTTATCCAATACATTCCTTTTTCTGTTTCAGTCAACTTGAGGTTTTCTTCCCTTCTACTGGCAACTAAAAGTCTACCTCCCCACAAAATGAGAGGGTTGATCTCTAAGTTACCTTCTAGTTTAAAAAAAATAAATAAATAAATAAATAAATAAATAAATATATATATTCTCCCTGTTCTGATTTTGTAATAATCAGAGCAGGCTAAACATTCACTATATTAAGGGCAGGCATGTTTCCCCAGACCAAATCTAGTTCTTTCCCTAGGTCTGGTTTTATAAATGCCAATAATAAATGAAGTCTGATTTCTATGATGTGTCTTATGTGGGAAATCTGTGACTCTAGGTATCTTTGGTCAACCTCAAGAAATAACAGCCCAGATAGTATAAGAAGTTGTAAAACTAACCACTGCTAATTTGATGACTACCAGCTGTGATTAAATAAATTGTAAAATTATTTTATTTTCTGGAAAAAATTAAATTATAAAATTTAAAAGGTAAGAAACATACTTTTTTTTTTCAAATTCTAATGAAAAAACCCCCAGAATGACCTCTTCTTAAGGAAATGAAAATGATTTGTCACTGGAGCAGCAGGCACCCCTCTGGGAATCAGGGCCCATAGGATTTTTTTTTATTGACTGGGTTCCTTCTCATTAAACCAAGATTGAGAATATAAGAATAGCTATTAAAATTCAGTTTTTCCTCTCAAAATTTAGAACACATGTGTCCTCTGATTCATCAATCCTGCTTTGCAGAAAAATACAAGTGAAAGATGTGTGTATAGTGTTATTTTCCAATACATCGTTCATGATATAAAAAAAGTGGAGACAATCTTATTTCTACCAAGAGGAAATGGTTATATAAATTCTAATATATCCATGTAATGCAATGCTAAGAATGAGCTCACACTGATGGAAAAAAATTGATATATGGTTCAATGAAAAAAATCAAGAAAGAAAAATACATTGCATGATCCTATTGTTTGTGTTAGACAAACTAGACATCTTGCGATTAAAAAAATATGACTTTACGTTTCATATTTCTGCTTTGTTAAAAATTTTATAATAGGCATCTATTGCTTTTTATAATTCAGAATTCCTTTTTTAATAGTGTATGTGTGTTTTTTTCTCAGATATGATGTCAACATTGTCAATTATGGTTATTCTTATATGAATAAGTCAAACTCTGTATGTTTATGTATGAATAATTTTTAATCGTCAAAAACATTTCATTTGGCTTTTCAGTGATGAACTCGACTTCCCGTAATAAATGGGCAATCTCGCAATTTCATAGAAGCCTATGGTTGAAAACCCTACATTGGATAGCCAACTAAATTAACCACCAACCTTGATGTGGGAATACTTTGGATACAGCATCTTTAGACCCTTTCCAGATATCAGAATTTGAACCTGAGTTCTCAGTCCCAGACCTCACATTCCATTTCTGACATCTGCTGTAAATCACAGAAATCTGTCCTCTCCCACTCAGAATTCAAAGGCACTTGTAATTAGTCCCACACAACTTAGTAGTGCAATATTCATTAATTCAGGTATATAAATCTTTTCTTTCCAGCTTGTGCAGCTGAGGGCTTCTAGAGGTCAAGCTTGTTTTCTCTTTCCTCACATCACACTCTTTAATCTTTGAGAAACTTGATGCACTAAATGCATCCCTCAGCTTCCTCAACCAAGAGAATACACTTAAGCTAAAAATAGAACACAGAGCCTCTGTGCTTTTCAGTCATAATCAATATGACTATTCATGAGGCAATTATTTTAAGCTTAGCAATTTAAACATAATTCCATCATTTAATTAGGCTTGAAATCTTAAAAGGAAATTTCAGGATGTGTGTGCACCTTACTCACATCTAAGCACTGTTATTCACCAGGCTTATGACCCCTCCACAGGCATTTCTAAGGAGCGATTTTTGCTTATAGAATTGTTTTTGGAATATACTTTGGAAAGCGCATATTCTGTTTTAGGAAAATGATGCACTTACTTTCTCTCTAAAAGAAAAAAATTCTTCTCCTATGACTATTTCCTTGAACTTCAGACTCAAACAATAATTAAAAGTAGCAAGAGAACTGCCGGGAGAAGAGCCAATTTAATTGTTACCATTCTGAATAATTGTTTCTGACTTCCAGCTTGCCCATTGTGATTTTTTTCTTTTGAAGGAAAAAATTAATATCAGATTCCAACAATCTTCAAACAAGTAAAAATTATAATCTTGTGGGTGACTATTTAAAGTAACAGCCTCCAAGGCAACACAAGAGCTTCAATGTTAGATATGCATGTTATTAACAAAGACTTGGAAAGAGTATTATCTAATGGAAGACCAGGAACATGAAATGACCATTTCAAATTTACACTCCATTTCTTCAGGGATTGAGATGGGAAAAATAATTCCAACTCCCTGTATTTAGCTGCTTTGTTCTTAAATTTAGTTAAGTTTGCTTAATTCTGGATCACGTCACGAAATTGTTGACTATCTAGCTTTATAAAATACCAAGCTCCTTGTCTTCAGTTTTGGCTGCTGTGCCCCCAGATGGGGTGGCTTAAACAATAAAAAATATATTTCTTACAGTTCCGAAGGTTGGAAGTCCAAGACCAAGGTGTCAGCAGACTGGATGTCTGGTGAGAGTTCAACTCCTGTTTTACAGATGTCCTCACATGGGATGGGGGTAGGGGGAAGCAGTGAAGAGAGTTAAGAATATCTTATTTAGGAAACATACATATATAGATAGTAATGTTAAAACACTGTGGAGTCACCTTTTCAACAGTGTTGTGCTAAAAGTAAGTTTTCTGTGTGCCCCAGTGGCCTAGTGGGTTAGTCCCTCAAGTACAGTCCACATACATCACAAGGTTCAGGTTCAAGGCCTGGGGCTAGGGGGAGTAACCAAGATGAAGATGTAAATAAAATGAGTGCATAAAGTACTTTTCCTCCTCCTCTCTCTTCCTGCTCCCCTGCCTACTTGCCTTTATTCCTGCCTGTACCTTTCCTTTAAAAAAAAAAAAAAAAAAGGGGAAAAAGAGTCTGGGGAACTCTTTAGGGTAAAGTATATCCAGGTTATAAGAAATAACCGAATTAACATATTTAACCAAAAATATACTGAAAAACAGAAAACTTGCTAAAAGAACATCTGAATTTAGACACTAAAACGTCTGTCTTGTCTAGTAATGTATTTTAAATATTACCACTGTCTACAGGCAGGCAGTAGCTACACAAAGGTAGCAATTAATGTGACAGCAGTTGGGTGTTGAGACCAAATTAGGGGGAATTATTTACTCTCATTGCTGTGGTTAGAAGTGACTAGGAAGGAGGTTATGGTTAAATACACACTGCTTTTTATATTCATCTTGAAGTGTACAATTTGACAAAATGCTTTAAAAAATCTAAATGAAGTGCAATATGGAAAACAATTACAATTACAGTCTTGTATCTAGTGTGTTTTTTTGAATAGCAACCATGGACTCCAAACACTGGATAAATATTGAACTTTTTTCTTAAACTTTTTGAACTCATATGAGACTTTCCAAACATTAAAAAAGTAGAAATAATAGAAGAATGAGTCCTCAGGTATCTATTACCTGAGTTCAACATTTATCAGCAAATGGCAGATCTTGTTTCACTTATGATCCTACTTCCCCCAGCCCCTCCACAGAAGGTAATTTAAAATCAAGTGTCATATTTATCATCACTTTACCAGAAAATACTATAGTGCATCTAAGAGATGAAGACTCTTTAAAAAAAAATCGTAATGCCATCTTCAAACTTAAAAAGACACAAATGCCTTAATATCAAATAACTTAGTTCAGTAATACTAAAAGTCTTGCGTGTAGTCACAAGTTTAGACTAATAGAAACAAATTTTTTTTTTGATTGACCTTTATGGGAATCTGAATTTTTTAGTTTATTTTCATGTGCTTTGTTGTTTTGAAATTATGTTAAAATGAATATGTTTTATGTATCACATTCCCATATTTGACAGATTAGTTGATTTTATCCTAGGATCAGAAATAGAGCAAGTTAATTACTGCATATCATGAAACAGTAAAACAGAGATCATACTTCTCTGCTTTTGAAAATAACTTCTTCAGAATGATACATTTTAAAAATTAATTACTTTTATTTTCACACATTAAAATAAACTCATCTGCCCTCCACCAAATCACCACGTGTTCTTCACCATTGTCCAGTGGGCTGCACCACCATTTGTCCCATTCCCTATTGGTAGCCTCAGTTTTGTTGTAAGTATCCAAAGGTTGGTTTTGTTTCACCTTTTCCTTTGTCTTGTCTATTCACATTCCTCCTGAGTGAGATCATCAGGTATCTATCTTTCTTCTTTTGACTTATTTCACTTCGCATAATCCCCTCTAGATCCCTCCATGTTGATTCGAATGACAGGATTCCATCTCTTCTAAGGGCTGAGTAATATTGATAGAAGAGATTTTTAAGTTCTCCTTCCTAAGGCCATGGTTGACTTGCAGATGGTTCACGCAGCTACAACTGTGCCCGATATTAACAAATTAAAACTCTCCGTAAAAGGTGGGACCAGCTAACCTGGCTTCCAGATGCCTCCTTCTGGTTCCGGATTCAGGCCAGCTGGGCTGGCGGGCACCGCTGGCCCCTCAGTCAGGCCAGCCTGCTGCCATCCCACAGTACACCTTCTGGTGCTACTTGTGGGGGTCCAAACTTCCGCGGGGACCAAACTGGGTGTTCCAACTTTTAAGGGTCACTTCTACTTAAACTCCTTCATTATTTCCCCTTGTCTGAGAATTTAGGTGAACTTAATTAAGGCAACTGCTATAAACGTGGACTTGAGAGTCAGACCTGGGTCAGGTCAGGATCCTCTCCAGAGTCACAGTCTTCATCTGTAAAGTGGAGACAATAATAATACCAAACTCATTGGATTGGTGGGAGGGTTGATTTCACCTTTCAAAATTCAGACATGTTTTTCTGACACAGAACTCCATTTCCTCTACCAAACCTTACCTCACACTTTACTCCCCATTTCAGCCCATGACAGCACCATTCACATTGGCTTAGGCCCCAAACCAGAAGTCAATCCTCATCTTGTTCTCCCTTACCACTGACACCTAACCCCCTCCCTAGTAATAGGGTTTAGAGGTCCGTGTCTAACTTCAAATGTATCCTAATACAACCACTTTGCACCAACTCCACCGTGTCAGCCTCATTTAGTGATCTTCAAACATTTTGACCTCAATATCCCTTGACAATCTTGGAAACCATTGTAGACTTCAAAGACCTGTGTTTATAGGGAGTGTGTTAGTATTTATTATCAGTACTCTATATCAGAGATGAAAAAAATTAAAAATATGTATTCATTAAAGCAATAATGGTGCACCCCAGGTGGTGAAAAGCCCATGGACCTGGGTTTGAGACCGGGCATGAGGGTTGGGGGAGATAATAAGTCCATAGCATGTTAATATAAATTTCATATATATATATACATATGTATATATATATACATTTAAAAGGGTTGGATTTTGGCACACCCTGGTGGCTTAGTATTAAGTCCAAGGCCTTCTAGGTTCACTACCTAGGGCCAGTGGGAATAGCATAGATGAACAACTAAATAAAACAAATGTTTCTTCCTCGTCTCTCTTCCTGCCTGCTTGCCCCTCTATATACAGCTAGCTTGCCTCTAACCTCTGTGTCTTTGTCTCCTGCGTTATTCGGATGTCTACTTGAGAGTACATTTCTTACTAGGACCTTCCTTGACCTATCTCAAGCAACGAGTCCCATGGATCACTCTTTCTCCCTTCATCTGGGTGTATTTTATTCAGAGGATTTGCCCTGTTGACTTATTGTTTAACTGTTGTTTTTCAGCACTATATTCATCTCCTAAAACTGGCTGGCACACAGAAGAGGTTCAATAACTTTTGGACTGACTGCATTAACAAAAGGCAAAGGAAGCGCATATCCCAGCTGTATGTTGCCGTGTAACTAACTATCCCCAAACTTAGTGACTTAAAACAACTGTTAATTTTGACTGGGCCCAATTAAGTGAGTTTTCTATTGGTCTTGTCAACAGTCACTTATGTGGCTTCAATCACTCATTGAACAGGGCTGGGTTTAACTGGGCTGCCCCTCCCCTGCTTCCCCTGTTCTGATAGTCTCTAGAGTAAGGTAGCTGGTTTCTTACATGGCAGTTCAGCTGCCATGTAAGCAAAAAATGGAAACTGGTGTCCTTTCAAGACTTGAGCCTGGAACTAGTACCACCTCACTTCTGCCATATTTTATTAGATGATAAAATCAGCAAAGCCAGACCAGGCTGCCAGGAGGAACATTTCATGGTACCCATGAAATCCACAGCACACTGTAAAGACTCAGCATATTTCACCATTTCTTATACTGACTATTTGGTAAGAGGAGAGGGATGAAAGCCTATGAAAGGGTTGGCAAACTGTAGCATTTTCCTAACGTAGGGTTGTATGGACAGTAGTAATAGGAAGCTTTTGAATTATTCTGCGTTTAGGGATCTTTGCTGCAACCTGAACAAAAACATAAACTTATTTATGGAAATATTTATTAGAAACTCGTAACTATGTCAATTAAAGTGAATTCTCATGGAACTTCTACCCAGTCGGCACAGTGCAGTGTGATCCACAGGACCGGAGTCTGAATGCCCAAGTTTATCCTGGCTGCATAACCTTTGACCTGTTGACCTTGCACAAGTGTCTTCACTTCCTGTGCTTCTGGCTCCTCACCTATAAAATGAGAGTGTGTTGTTGCACCCTCCCTGATGGCTTAGCAGATAAGTCCGCTGCCTCTGACTGGTACTGTCTATATACTTCCCAAGGACATGGATTCACAGCCCTAAGCTGGGAGAACAACCAAGATGAACAACTAAATAAGATAAATAAAAGTTTCTTCCTCCTCTCTCTTTTTGCCTACTTGCCTTGATTCTTGCCTACACCTTTCCTTTAAACAAATGAAAGTAGACGTGCCCTCGTGGAGTAGCAGTTAGGTCAATCACCTCTGAAGGAGCAAGCCAAACCGCTGGGTTCAAGTCCTGTGTCTGGGGGAAACAACCAGTATGAACAATTAAATGAAAGTAAAATAAAAGATGCTTCTTCCTTCTCTCTCTTCCTGGCTGCCTGCCTGCTCGCTTTCACTCCTGCCTGTGCCTTTCCTTTAAAAAATAAAATAAAATGAGAATGTGAATTAGTGAGATATAATTCAGTTAACATCTGTGAAGTACAGGGTAATGCCACACACAGACTGGTAGATATGCGTTTGCTAACTAAATCACCATTTTCAGGGGGAAAACACTGAAATGTTACTTCTAAGAATATCAGTGATTGCATTTATCATCTGGTAGATCGATTTTTTTTTTTTCAATTCACCAAAGGCAACTGAATAAGTAAAAATAAATTATCAAGATGTAATCTCAACCTTCCCTCTTCCGGGTTTTCTCCAATCTTTTTTTTTTTTTTTGAGGAAGGATGCAGGCAGGAATGAAGACAAGTAGGCAGGCAGGCAGGAAGTGAAAGGAGGAAGCAGCAGTTTATTTTATTTTATTCAGTTATTCATCATTGGTTGTTTCCCAGCCCCGGGTTTTGAAGCGGAGACCTTGGGATGTATGTAAACTACACCCGGTGGTGTGCTAAACCACTAGGCCATCAGGGCACGTCAGATCTTTAATTATATAAGCACAACTAATGGTCATGCCACCTAAACAGGTATGGGGGTTTTTTTTTTGCAATTTTTGCAATTTTTTAATCAAACATTCTTAAGACTTGAATCTTTCTTGTAATTCCTTTTGCCTTCTAACAACACTTTTAAAAAGCCACGAACTAAAGACACAGTAATGACCTGCAAGCTAAGGCGATACTGAAAAGCAGTGCCTGCTCAAAGGTTGGGTTTGATTGTGAAGGGTTGGAGGTCACCCACTGCTATGAGTGTCATAGTCCAGGAGGGCTAGCCCCTGCTCTTTGAGGCCCAGGTGAGACAGGGCCACTCCAGGAACTTCACCTGCAGTTGTATGTCATGGTCTATTGCAGACTCCTCCACATCTTCACCTACAAAACACGCTCTGGAGGCGAACAGAGGGCTGTGAAGAGGGAGATGGATATATCAAGTTCTCGACTGGGGTATTCTAAGGTAGATTCCCAGGCCAAATTGCCTCTGACAATTTTAGAAACCCTGGGTAAAATCGATTCATTGTGACAAGGATGAAGATATTATTTTATATATATATATATATGCATATAATATATATCTGTCATAGTAGCTCCTAAAGTGCTTTTAGTTTTCCTTCATGAACAGCCTTAGGAACCTAGCAAGACTAATACAGCAATTATTGCTTCCATGACAATCAGCATTCCAAAGAGCAGGGGTCAAAACAGAAGGTTAATTATAAATGAGACTTGGATCCTCTGCCTTGGCAGCGTCTGAATCCAAGTGAATTACAGGGAGAAGTGTGGGTTCTGTCTGTCCCCCCGGCACTCCTTCAGTGCATGTACCTGCCATGCTCTGAGCACTAACAATTAAAGCTTTCACGCTTGTCTTTTCTTCTAATTTTCTTTCTTCTTTTTTTTTTTGGTGTGTGTGAAGTTATAACGAGAAAGAGAAAAACAGAAGACATGCATTATCTTACTACCTCAATGCAATTATCTCCATTTCTAAATATTTTCTTCCAGATTTTGTCCAGATGCATGC
The DNA here is from genome assembly GCA_004363575.1 of Solenodon paradoxus. NCBI lineage: Eukaryota > Metazoa > Chordata > Mammalia > Eulipotyphla > Solenodontidae > Solenodon > Solenodon paradoxus. The sequence goes on along the minus strand of RJWH01000214.1, from coordinate 54,679 downwards.
AGGCTTTTATATAAGTATCCTCATAATGTAGGTGCTTTTTAATTTTAGCATTTATCCTTTTGTAGCAACATTTGTTCATGTTGTTTCATGAGCCTCTCATTAGCATGGCTTCACCTTCCTGTTAGTTGGTGTGGGACAGTTTACTGAGTCATTTACCCTTACAGGACATATAGATGGTCTCTACTTTTTTTGCTACAAAAGTTGGGATGCACTACTGTATTTACATCTTCTTTGGCTCCCCTTGCATAAGATAACTTCTTAAAATAATTACAGATTTGACAGTTTATAATCCTAAAGATGGCTACAGTATGTCCCACATCCAGTGCTCTTCTACAAGGTGACCTTGATCCTCCTTCTCTGACTGCCTTGACCAACGGCACCATCACCTATGGCAATGGTGATTCTACACCTGTACCAGGTGTAGGCCTTCACCAGCCTGGTAATATCTATTTCCCGCTTCTAGAAAGTGCAGCTAAAAAGTGAGGCCACCATGCTATGAGAGGCTTAAGTTGCAAGCAGCAGCCCTGGGGTCTGGGGCTCCAGGCAGACAGCACACAAAGGTGCTTTGTGACCATGGACCCACAGCACATCCTGCCCCATGCAAGCCAACCGGACAGCAGAGCCTGCCTCCGATTTCTGTCCGACAAAATTGCGTGCCAAATAAATGGTTGTATTAAACTACTATGTTTTAGGGCAGCTATCCACTAATGGCTATTCAAAACATTGATCGCAAGATAAAACACTTTTTTCACAAATGCTGGCAAAACAGTTCTAACAGGATTGAACCAGTTTATCAAATACGCAGTGGCTTAAAAAGTCCCTCTTCAAGGTGTGCTCCTGAGAAGGATTTTATTCTCTGGACTGTCTCAGTTTCTCTTCTCATTTTTGAAGAGGAAGGAAGCAGGCAGAAATGAAGGCAGGTAGGCAACAGAAAGAGGAGGCAGAAGCATTTTTTCACTTATCTAGTTGTTCATTTGGTTGCCCCCACCAGACCTCCCCAGGTTGTAAACTCAAGTCCTTGGGCTTTATATGGACGACACTGGCTAGAGCCACGGCCTTAACGCCTGAGTTACCTGGCATGCCGGGTTTCCTTAGTTAAGCTGAAACACATGCACTCTTCAGAGGGATTTTAGTTTTGCCTCTTCTGAGAAGTGACCACTAATGGGAAGTCCTCACCTGCTTTCTCACCTCCCATCTCTGGTTTTTTTCCTTCTTCTGGGTCCTTCTTTGTTTTTCATCAAATAAAATGAACACTTGTCATTCACCTACTTTGAATTCAAACATGTGAAGCTCTTTGAATACACTATGAAAGGAACCAGGATAGGCGAGGAGTGTGTGTGCTGTCAGCGTTCATCAGTTACTGGACCCTTAGAGCATTTTGTGTGAAGTATTTTGGTCCTCTCAGGCAACCCTCTGAGAATCCAACGATGGGCTGAACTCTGACAGGATCAAGGCCAATGGGACCAGCGCTTGGGATTGAGGGCCGGTTTCAGAGGGGCGCACATGAGAACCTCAAAGGTTCAAGTTCAGTAAGGGGAAGAGAGCTTCTTCTAGGGTGCTGCAGTCCGAGTTCAGGGATTCCAAGTCAAACATCTTGGGTCTCGCACCCGTTTTTGGCCAGTGACAGTGGCCCGGGCTGAACTAACTGAACACCCTGCTCAGTTCCCTTCCTGGGAAGAGTGGGGGGATCAGCAATAGATTTTTCTCCTTGCTCTGTGGAGATATATGGTGTCACTGAGAGCAGTAGGCCAAGGTCGTCTGACTGAATCCTCGCCCACTGCCATCCCGCATTTAGTCAATGCCTCCAGGAATGTTACGCCTGAACCTGCAGTTCACGTGGCTTCAACTTTCCTTTAGTGAGCTGGAATTGGAAATGGGGGTTCGAAATATTTTATGACTGCTGCTTTGAAGTGTCCCTCTCTCCAGGAGAAGCCGCCTTCAGGGGAAAGGAGAAGGCCTGCAGAAGCGCAGTGACTTCTTTCTAGCCACTCCTCGGAAAATGCAAAATTAGAATCTCCAAGATGTAAAACAGCAGGGCTCAACTCCATTTCCAAATGTGGGGCAGCAAGTAGATTAGAAAAGGAGGGAGCCTTCTAGTGCAGGGGTTCCGTGAGTCACATCTTACCTTTCAGAATAGGCAGTGTGGGGTTTGTTTTTCAGAAGGGGAGAGGGCACCAGCTCCTGAGGCAGCAGGGACAAGGGCGGACCAAGTCCCTCCACAAAAAAGGAGGTGCAGGAGGGGCAGATGACAGCAGGGAAGACCCCATGCCCGCCTGTACTTCTTGGGTGCCCTCCTCACAGCCCACTTGGATTCTGAGCTTTTTCACAAATCCTCAGAATTAGTCCAAGCCATCTACTTGTACTTGACAGCTGTACTCCCTTGGCTCTTGAAAGGAAAAGTAAATCAAAGGTTGACTGCTCAGAACTGCAGGAGCATTTAACTAAGATTCCTGGAGAGGTGGGCTGGCTGGGGGACCCACCACCTGTCAGGGGTGCCTCCAGATGCAGGCAGGAAACACCAGATCCTCGGAGTTACAAGGCACCCTGCTCCCCTGCAGAGTGAGTGAGCCCTCACTCTGCACACATGGATAAGCAGGAGGCAAAAATGGGAGGACAGGTGTGACAGGGGCACCATGGTCCAGAAAGGCCCAGACCTGCAAGCTGGCTTTCAGTTCCTGTAAGAGAAGCAGTCAGCAAGGCAAGAAACACTCAGCCATGCAGAGCAGGCAGGGGAGCCGCAGGAAATCACCAGTGGGCAGTGTGTCGAGGCCAGCCAGAGCGGAGACTGGCTGGAGGCCAGGAGAGGCGGCTGGGCTCCAGGGCCTCCCCTTGTGGGAGTGCCGTGTGCTCTCAGCATCTGTGCCTGTGTGGACGTGCCTCATTTTAAGTTTTACTTCTCATTGACCCACTTGTAGGTCAAGAGCCACACAAGCCCTTCCCCAGGCCATTTCCATGATAGCCCTGCACTCCTAAAGAAGGACCCAGAATCTCTCAGTCAGATTAAAACCCCTTTCATCCTTTATCTGACATTGGAAAGAGTTCACCTGCCACCTGGCAATGCTGGATTTCACCTCAGCCCTGTGGTCCTGGACAAGTGATGAGTAATAAAGGCCCCAACCCTTCCCATTCTGGAACAGGTCTACGGTCTTTCCCATAGGATTTAAGGAGGAATCAACTGGAATGCCCCCTGGCTGGCCTGTGACAAGGCCACACACAGACCCGGAGGTTCCCTTTCTTTGTCTCATCAATGATTAGCCCAACTGCTAGGCCTCTAGAGCAACGGCAACCGAATGTTATAAACCAAATTTAGGTGAAGCTTCTCTCGTTCTTCTAGCCCATGAACTCTGACCAGATTTAACCTCTGCCAGCAGAAGGGCTGCCTCGGGATCAAAGTTTCTCTGATTCAGCATCCATCATGCCACCCTGTTGCAGAAAAACTGTCTCTGCCAGATGTTGGAATGCTTGCAGACCTCATGGTGCTATTGCAATAGTCCTTGTCCCCTGTCCCCAACAGTAATCTCTTCTCCCCATCCCCAAAGCAGTTTCTTCTCCCCTCCCCAACAACACCAGCCTCCTCCTGGCAGAAATACTTTTGAATAAAAACCTCTTCTTACTAAATTCAGAATTTTTTTTTCCCCCTTGTCAAACCAGCAATGAAAGACAATCTATTAGCCCTTTCTGAGCTCCTTCTATCAGATGTTTCCTAGAAACGTGGTTTTGATTCTTCAGTCCCTGGATGGGTTTCCAGAGCTTTGTGACTTACCAAGGGAAGCCCCCCACCCCGCCCCCACAAATGATGAAAATGGTAGATGGTCTAGATAAATGTTTATCATGCATTAGGCATTGTTTTAAGTGCCTTAGAATGTTCTCTCATTTAATTTTTCCATTTCCTTAAGTGGTAGGCACTATTTTTAGCCGTTTTATAAGTGAGGACGCTGAGGCTTGGAGAAATTAGATGACTTACTCAAGGTTACGCAGCCAGCGGGGGCAGCAGAGCTGAGGTGCAAAGTCCAGTCAGTCCAAGGTCATGTCTTGGGCCTCCAACTGTCATGCCTGGGCTTTCCTGAGGTGTAGCTTCCTGGAGGTGGTGCCCCACGGGTGGAAAGTCCTTGAAAACGAGAAAAGGGCAGGTAGGGACTGGTGAACACCAACCAAACAGAAACCACGTCACATAATACAGGGCTGGTGCTGTCGCCCTCACTACCATGGAGGAGACAACAAGCACCAGCACCCCTGTCTTTATCACAGACAGAAAAGTGGTGAAACACAGACTTCAACACTCGCCCTCTCCTGGCTGCTGTGAACAAGCACTGCTCCCATCTGAAGGACAGTTTTAACTGGGTCTGTTCCTGCCACCTCCTCCCTAAAATTCACTGGGATCCTCGTCACCAAAGTGCTCCCATTTCTCTAAGATTCTTCACAGGCTGGATGAGGGGACAAATTCACAGTAGGCATGACTAGAAACGGAAAAGCCCAAATTTAATAATTCACTGATGGCAAATTCTGAGGAAGCTGGGGCAGACCCATGATTTATACCCCGTGCTGGGGCCTGGGATGAGGATCCTGGGGTGTCAGGAGACAGCAGAGGACTCATATGAGAAAAGGACCAGACCCTCTGTCTCTAGATGTTTGCCTGCCACATAGAAGGGTTTCTCTCCTAGGAAAGTGATTTCTGGAGAAATAACCCTAAATCTGGATAATACCCACCATCATCCACAGGCCAAGTGACTTGTCTGAGAAGTTCTGTTCTGGACATCTTGGGGAGGCTTGTCCTTCAGGTTAAAGAAGAGTTGATTAGTGTTAACAGGCTTAGGCTTAGCCATACTTGGTTACAGAGTCCCAGAAAAGATTTAACTGACTGGCTCTCTCCTCTAGCTAAAAGTTCCTAATTGTCAGTTCTTTTGATCCAGGTAACAACTCAAGCCACTGTTTGCTTGACAGTTTTGAAGAATCATTGCTTTGTGTGCACTTTGTGACTTAGAGGTTATGTGCAGTCCACTTACATCCCAAGGACCCAGGTTCATGACTCAGGGCCTAGGGGACTAACCAAGATGATGAACAACTAAATAAAACAAATAAAAATGTTTCTTCCTCCTCTCTCTGCCTGTCTGCTGCTCATCTTCATTCCAACCTGCCCTCTTCCTTTCAAAAATCAAACATTGCTTTGACACAGTACAAAGTTCTCTAGCCCAGTTCAAAACAGGTTTCGGTTTTTTTGTTTGTTTGTTTTTGGTATTTTTTTTTTGTGATGGCCTTCTTTTATTCCTACAGGAGAACTCTGATTATGGCCTTGACGAAATAGTGACAGCAACGCAAGTCCGGAACTTTCCTTGGTCACGTGGATGGAAGTTATGACGTGAGACTCTCATAAACATGTTATGAGGGCAGAAGACTGTGACAGCATCCACTCAGCTTAGCGACACATACTGAAATGGGCAGTGGCATGTCCTTAACCTGTGTCATGATCACAAACTGAGAGGTTTTCCTGATGAAGAGACTGCAGCTCATTAGTGCGGGTTCCTGTGCCAATGCGCTCGTTATTTCCTCCAACAATAACCTCCGGAGGTAAAATCACTATGGTATTTTTTATTATCAGATTCAAAGTTTTCTCTAGCTCCTTCCAGGTTATTTTAGAAATCTCAAAACCTGTGTTACTTTATGAAGTGAGGTATTCTTAGCATTGCTGTGATGTTTTCTCAAAGTACCTCAAAGGATGTTCTTCTTTGCACATCACTTTTTTTTTAAAAGGAAAAGAATGAAGGTGGGCAGGCAGGCAGGAAGAGAGAGGAGGAGGAAGCATTTATTTATTTTATTTAGTTGTTCATCTTAGTTGCTCACCCTGGCCAAGGGCGTGAACCTGGGTCTCTGGGATGTATGCGGACTGTGCTTTTGACCAAAGGCAGCTGACCTGCTACTCCACTGGGGTGCACCATCTGTGCATCACTTTCAAAGTTGCACAAATAATCCCTCAAAAAATAATTCTCATTGTAAAACTGAAAGAGCAGACATACAGAGTAAGTGGGGATGTAACCCTTCCTTCCCAATCCCTCCCCACAATCTCTCTGTCTTTTCCCAGAACAACTTTTAGTACCAGTCCTGTGAGCTTCCATCCAGATCTTTTTTTTGCACTTACATTCAGACAGATATTCATATTTAGTAATAATAAAATTAAACAATAGCAAATAGCAAATGCTTCTTTAAATGGATATGGTTCAGATACATTAACATCTTTTTTTTTTAAAGGCAGGAATGCAGGTGATAGGGCAGAGATAGGAGGAAGAAGCATTTTCTTTTGTTGTATTTAGTTGTTCACATTGGTTGCCCCCCTCTCCCATTTCCAGGATGCAAACCTAGGTCCTTGAGATGTACGTCGACTATGCTCCTTCAGAGGTGGCTGACCCAACTGCTACTCCACCAAGCCACCAGATAGAATATCATCTTATTTAACTCTCATAGGGGAGATAAGTTCTTACTTCTATCCTCTTAGAGATTTCAGTTGGATCTGAATATTAAATCGACATAAGATGGATTCGCAGGAGAAAAGCATACAAATTCAATCTAAGTTCTATGTGATACAGGAGACTTCATAAGGAAGTGAAGGCCAAAGAGTAGTAAAATCTCACAGCTTTTCTACACAATTAAACAAAAAGGCAATTGTGGAAAACAGGGAGGCTAAAAGAGCCTGTCTGCGCAGGGTTCTCTCATCTTAACACCCACCCTTAATGTGAAGGGACACTTTCCTGTGGGCTAAAGAGGTCATCTTCCATGCGAGGCGAGTGGGCTGGGTTTCCTGCTTTCAAGAAGAAAAAGTGGAGAGTCAGAGTGCCTATCTCATATCTGCTTTATTTTTAATTATCTTTAACTTTGAAAAAAATAATCTGAATACCCAAGTGGCGTATTTCTGCCACGCTTCGCCTTTATTTTTAACCTCTGATCCTGGGACTGAAACCTGGGTCTTTGGGTTTTACATGATCTGCACCTTAGCCACCTCAGTTGCCTGAGCCACAGTGGTATGACTGCCACCCTTCATTGTCAGGAACACCATCAGGGCTGCTTCCCCTGTGACTCTATTTGCAGACAAGGAGGAAGGAGCCTGGAAGGAGGGGGCCGGGTTTGCCACCGGGGCTGAGCTGCACTGGCCTGACTATGTCTGTGCAGGAGTCCCTTCCCAGGCTTTCTCCAGAAGGTTCTGCTGACACCTGGAGCTGAAGATTGACATCAGCATGTAGGAGGACAGTGGTCACGACCTCCCTGGTTAGTGTTACCTGTTGTTGGTGCCATGCATTCTGTTGTCCTTTTTTTTTTCACCCCAGCCCCAGATCACAAACCAGATCCTTGGGCTGCACATGGTTCACAGCCTAGAGTCTCAGCCTCCAGGCCACAAGAATACACCTTCATAAACCTTCTTAAACCACTTCTGAAAACGACCCTTCCCATTTCTGAGTCCCACAGCCGGCAATGTGAGCTGATAGTGCCCCCTGGTGGCCATATGGGGACTACCTTGGACTGCAGGTTTACCCACCTGGAACTGGCCACCTCTGCTCCAGTATCCCTAGATACTAGAAACTAGAGCATTTCTGCAAATCAGAAGTAGGAAAGTTGGATTTATGTACTTGGTGTGAATTTATATACCTTGGAAGTTTTAATTTCCAGAGAACTAAAATGGAAAATTAGACCCTGATTTTTTTTTTGGGGGAGGGGCATTTTTTTATTGCAGAAATTTTGATTTTACACATTAAAATAAAGGGCATGTGTGTAGGTTTCCCACATGTGCAGTTTTCCCATTCCTAAGATATATGTCAACACAGCCTGTCCTCCACCAAATCAAGTGTTCTTCACCACTGTCCAGTGCAGGCTCCTAATTTTACCCCTGGGGCTGGGATGGAAAAATAAATAAATAAATACATAAAAGAAGTAATCAAATAAAGATGCTTCTTCCCCTTCCAACCTTCCTTCTGTAAAGTGTTTCTTCCTCTCCTTAAGCTTAAAAAGAAAAGAAAAAGAAGGAGGAAAGAACCTTCAGTCTAATGCTTTCATTCAATTGTAAATGTAATACATTTTATTTTATTTTTAAAGGAAATGTACAGGCAGAAATGAAGGCAAGCAGGTAGGAAGAGAGAGGAGGAAGAAGCATTCATATATTTTACTTATTTGTTCATCTTGGTTGTTCCCCATCGGGACTGGGTCTCAAACCTGAGTCCTTGGGATGTATGTGGACTATGAACAGGAGCCTTATCTATTAAGCCACCAGGGCACACCACACTGATGTGTTTCTAATAGTTGACATATCTTTATTTTCTTCTTTTCCATCACAGATGGATCCGTGGACATTTGACTGAGACTTAGGCAAACCATCTCTGTCTCAACTATATTCCATTAATGTGGTCTCTGTATTATTTTTACATTTTCTCTCATTAAAAAAAATAAAGCTAGGGGAAACTAGAATAAGATATTCAACCATGTGGGCAGCAGTGAGGCACGCAGACGACATACTGTGCTGTGGGGACGGTTGCATGAGGCTTAACGACATCACTGGCTGGGTACCAGAGTTCACCCTGTAAAACAGCAAGTCAGACACAGGCTTGAAAGTATGAAAGTCAAGGACTGTCAAAAACTTTCACTTGTCTTTGGAGACTCCATCTGCTTTCTTTCTTAAAACTGAGTTAAGTGTTTTCTCCCACATATACACTTTTTTTTTTAAAAAAAGAAAGGGTACAGGCAGGTAGGAAGGTGAGCAGAGACAGGCAGGAAGAGAGGGGAAGAAGAAGCACTTTATTGTATTTAGTTGTTCATCTTGGTTGTTCTCCTCCTCCCCCCTCGCCTGGCCTGACTCTAGGACACAAACCTGGGTGTTTGGGACGCATGTGGACTGTGCTGGCCAAAGGCGGCTGCTCAAACTACTACTCCACCAGGGCACTGTACATACTCATAATTTTAAGGAAACAAATTCCACACAAGGTGCCAAATCACTTCTAATAAAAGCTAAACAGTTCCCAACAACATATAAGTCCTGAATGAAATAAAATTTTCTAAAAAATTGGACTGTCAGGCACACCCTGGTGGAGCAGCCAGCAGTTTGGTCAATCGCTTCCCAAGGAGCAAGCCACATATGCTTGGGTTCAAGACCCGGGCTTGCGGCCAGGCAACCGATGTAAACAGCTAAATAAAAAATAAAATAAAGATGCTTCTTCCTCCTTTCTCTTCCCGTCTGCCAACTTACCTTCATTCCCTCCTGTGTCTTTCCTTAAAAATAAAAAGGAAGCCTGTCCACCTCTAAAACCTTTCAAGTTCTAGTTATTTCTTTTTCATCTTCTCATAAAAGGTCCATTCCTTTTCTCCTTTCGAAAAATTTGCTCTGCTTTTCTCTAAGTGCAAATTTTCAAGATAAATAAAAAGACTGTTGATTACATTTTTAATTTTTTAATCATTGTTCTGGTTGTATTCTGTTATTAAAATAGAATGGTCTTAAACTTGTTTTTAAACAGCAAACAAGCAAGTCCTCAATGATAGCTTGGTTTAAGGAGTCTTTTGTTTGAGGGCCTGGGAACCGAACATCATCTATTACAATGTTTCTTTGTAAAGACAGACTTACCAAAAAAGAAAAAGTAGACCAGTATGTATTTTATATTCCAACTCCTGAAATAACTAACAGATGCTTCTGCTAAGTTTATAAAATATTCTAGTCCATCTGACCCATGAAAGGATATTTATTTGCTGGGAGTTTAAATAATAAAACATTTTATTATAAACATTCACTGAATGTGTTCTGTGCTCTAGGACCTGCTTTAGGAGACTTAAATGCAGTGACTCATTCAATCTAACCACAGTCACCCCAGGACAAAGTTACCTCTTGTTACCATTTTTCACAGTCAAGGTTTCGGAAGCACAAAGAGGTTATCACCTAATCAAGTGCACATATCTATTAAGTGGCTGAAGAATCACTTTAGCTACCTTGCTCTGCAATTTCACAGAACTGATTTTGTAACACAGACTAATATTTTGAATTCTCAACTAGCTACTGAGATTATATGAAAGCTCCAGGAAAGTAGGTACCAAATCTTGTTCATTTTGTTTCTTCTCCCCATGTCTTCCTCTAGCAGATTCTCAACAGAGTTGACAGCCAGTTTGGATGTGCAGCTTTACTGTTCATCATACATGTAACACGCCAGCCCACCACCGAATTTCTAAGAGTTCCTCATTGTCCATTGGACTCCTTCTATCCTCTTGTCTTCTTTTCCTCTGGTAACCTCACTTCTGTTGTCAATGTCCAAGGGTAAGTTTTTGTTTGTCTGTTTGCTTTGTTTCTTTATATTCCACACATGAGTGAGATCATCTGGTTTTTGTCTTTCTCCTTCTGACTTATTTTGCTTAGTTTATTTTGCTAGCTCCACTTGTGATGCCACAAATGGCAGGGTTTCATCTTTTTTTAGGGCTATGTAGTATTCCGTTGTGTATATACACCACATCTTCATCCATTAATTTGACCATGGACAGTTAGATTGTTTTCATCTCTTGGCTGTTGTAAATGATCCTGCAGTACACATTGGCATGCATTATCTCTTCGAATGATTGTTTTTCAGATAATACCCAGTAATGGAATTTCTCAATTTTTTAAGGAATTTCCATATTGCCTTCCATAGTGATTGCACCAATTTACACTCCCACCAACAATGCAAAAGGGAGCCCTTTCCCCTGCATCCAACAACACTTATTGCTCTCAGACTTTTGAATAATAGTCATTCTCATAAGCTTGAAGTGACAACTCATGGCTATTTTGATTTGCATTTCCCTAGTAACAAGAGAGGAGGAACATCTTTTCATGTGCCTGTTGACCATGTGTATGTCTTTTTCCTTTCTTTTTTTTTTAAGAGAAAGGAAGCAAGCAGGAATGAAAGAAATAGGAAGGCATGCAGCAGGAAGAGAAAGAAGCAGTCACAATTTTTATTTAGTTGTTCATTTGGGTTGCTACCCCCAGTTCTAAGTCATGTATCTGGGTCCTTGGGCCTACTCGACTTCATTCCTGCCTATACCTTTAAAAAAAAAAAAAAAAAAAAGAATGACTCCTGTTTTTCAACTCACACACATGGTCTGTTATTTCCTAGCGACTTACCGATCATTCCACAGATACCCACGCAATGCCTGTATAGCACCACAGTAGCTTCTGTGCTGGGCACAACGCACATTCCTGCCCCTAACCCTGGACTCTGGGGGCGGATGGGGTGGACAAGCAGGGGACAATGAAATAAGTGAGATGAGTCAGAGGGCAGCATATGTGATGGAAAACATCAGGTGAATAACTAGAGGGCAGGCAGTGATGTTATTTTACATAAAGGACCAAGGAGACTCCCCGAGAGTGACCTGTGAGCAGAGCCCTGAAGGAAGCGGGACCAGGTGGAGGAGCATAGCCCACAGAGATCAGCTGGGGTGGGGCCCTCAATCCTCAAAGGCAAAGGGAGGTGAGGGGGTGTCAGAGTGACCGTGAGGGCCTTCGGGGCCACAGGAAAGACTTCAGCTTTTTTATGAGCAGGAAAGCAGTTTGAACATATGCCTTTTTCTGGGTACTGTCTATGTGAACTCTCCCTGTATCCTTAGCTTCTCCCTCTCTGTAGAACAAATTTAAGTGTCATGAACACTTCTGTTCTCTGAACAAGTGTTGTGAGGGTGTGGAGAAAACGGAACCCTCGTGACTGCTGATAGGGATGTAAAGTGGTGCAGCTGCTTTGGGAAACAGTATGGAGGGGCCTCAAAAAAATTAAAACACAAATGGGGAACCTACACATCTGAGCATTTTAATTTGTAAAACAAAATTACTGCAACATAATATTTTTAAAAATCCAAAATACACACACACACAAAGTTAAAAAGAGAACTACTGTGTGATCCAGCAATTCCACTCCTAGGTAGATATCCAAAGAATAAGAAAACACTAATTTGGTACGTCCTGGGGAAGTACTGGTTAGATCAGCTGCCTCCAAAGGAGCTCAGTCTATGTACATCCCAAGGACCAGGGTCGGGGGGCGGGGAAACAACCAATGGGAACAACGAAATAAAAATAAGATCAAGAATGCTTCTTCCTCCTCTTTCTTCATGCCTGCTTGCCTACTTTGCCTACTTGCCTTCCTTTCTACCTGTACCTTTCCTTAAAAAAGAAAGAAAGAAAACATCAGTTCAAAAAGACTCACGCACACCCATGTTTACTGCAGCACTATTCACAGTAACCAAGAAATGGAAACGCCCTAAGTGCCCATCAGTAGTTGAGTGGATCAAGAAGCTGTGTTATACGGCGCATCCTGGTGACTCGGGTATTACGCATGTAAGTGTGGAACACTCTACATACAGCACAAGACCAGGTTCAAGGTCTGCAACTACGGGGAACAACTAAAATGAAAAACCAGATAAATAAAAATGCTTCTTCGCCCTCTCTCTTCCTTCCTGCCTGCTGCCTGACTTCCTTCCTCTTAAGGAAGAAAGGAAGGAAGAAAGTCGGTATGGTTGCATTTGCGTCAATTTTGATAAAAGCAAGATGAAGATGGTTCTTTCTTCTAGTTAAGAAATAAGACCTGAATACCAACATCACAAGGGAAGAAAATTTGGGTCTGTTTTTCATGGTTTATCTGATTTATCTGATTTATACCTACGACTAAAGAAAAATACTGGACACACCCCTATGCCTCAGGTGGCTCAATCAGCTAAGGTGCAGGCCGTGTAAAGCCTACAGACCTAATTTCATGAGACCAGGGTTTTAAAAAAATAAAACAAAAACAAAAAAATAGAAGCTGAAGAATCAATTAGAGGAAGGCAAGATTAGAGAGGAGAGAGAGAGAGAGAGAGAGAGAGAGAGAGAGAGAGAGAGAGAGAGAGAGAGAGAGAGAGAGAGAGAGAGAGAGAGAGAGAGAGAGAGAGAGAGAGAGAGAGAGAGAGAGAGAGAGAGAGATTGAGAGAAGGAGCAGTCACAGGAATTTGGGCAAGCAATCATTAGGCCCAACGAAGGTAAAGGCAGGAGGGATGAAAAGACTCGGATAAGTTTAAAAACGAGGGGGAAAGGACACACAGCAAGCTCTTCAGCCTAGTTCCAAGTTTTGGATACGGTGTCTTCACATTATGAAACGTATCTTAATGATAAGCATCAAGATCTTTACCTGAAAGCCTCTTTTCTGGGCAACGACTGGGATGATGTTACCGCTCTTCACTGGAACAGGACAGAGGTGTTTAAAACAATTCTTAGACAAAATGATCTTGAACGTGTAGCAAAGATTATTGCTTTCAAGAGAATCAACCATGAAAATGTGTTATAGTTGAGAAAACAAAGGTTTCATCAGCAGCTAATTTTAAAAGCAGTTAGTTAATGAATACGGTTTTATTCACAGTCACAAAACCACCTATATGTTCTGTTAAAGTAAAAACCAATGAGAGCCCAACCTTAGTAATTCCCTGGGAAGACAAAACCCGATTAGCCATACAAAAGCTTAATTTAGCTTATTTTTTGAGGCCAGCTTGACCTGGGTCATTTTCTGCTTATGTCTCTGGAAATAGTGAGGGACATTTAAACTGTTTCCCAAGGTTGATATGAAGTAACCACTGACCAATCCCCTATCATGTGAGGAAATTCTCATATTATAGTCAATCACTATAGGGAATAAACAGTGCTGCCTTCTCACTACATAGACGATTTATAACAATACACCCATGAGCCTTATGTCATGCTTTGGTTTGAGTTCTCTGGTAGGTAAACTAGAGTTTGCATTAGAGTCATGTGCTTAATAAACTTGTCCTAATGTCTACTTTGGTGATTGGTTTTAGTTTGGCTATTTCTGGTTTTTAGACTGCTCCGACAGAGGAAATCTGGGGCAGAATCTCTGAAATGCCAGGTGAGAAGCCATTCATGTAAGAAACAGAGTAAAAGGGTGGATCTGGGGCTGTGAGCCGGAGCCACATTTCACCCCCAGTGGTGAGTCTAGAGACTCATTTTACCCAGTACCTGCAACTAGGGCAGAAACAGGGGACACGGGGACTGCCCAGTTCCCTTTTCAAACTGCAGAGGAAGATGCAGACATTTGGTTTGTCTCTTTCTGAGTTTGGTATATTTTCCACTCTGGCACACCAGGACAGATTTAATTGTCAGACAGGTGGCAGTTTATTTTGGAATGTGCTGAGTTGAGGGGTGTGGGGGATATATGTCCGGTAGGGAGACAGACATACGGGTCCAGAACTTGAGTGATATAGGATGCAAATAGATTGACTATTATTATCAAAGAGAGGACGTAGAATCATCACAACCGAATGTGTTATCAGGCAAGAATTTGCTGTCTGGTGGACAGAAAAGCCAATACTATGGCATCAGGTTTTGAGAAAGCAAAGTTTTAATGCAAGGTCAATAGGCAGGAGACAGAATAAAAGGATTATTTGTGTCTCCCTGATCAAGGGTTTGAGCAAGATCTTAAAGGGCTGGGGACAGAGGCAAAGAACAAAGAAGTTTCCATTTGGCAAAAGCTAATTGGCCTGTATGTAGTTAGGTATGTATCAGGTTCCAGACTGGTGTCTCCTTAGAAGTGTGGTTCCTAGGCTGTGAGGTACGGTTCCTGAGGCTCTGAGGTCCCTCAGTGCCCTGATGTGTCATTATTGTGCTTGCTCAAGATAGGTCCCTTAGCCAAACTCTGTTGCACTGCCAAGAAAAAAACCTCCACATTCCTTAAGAAACATTCTGCCAAACTGAAGTGGGATTCTGGGGTTCAGTAGAGAAAAGACCAAGAAAGAATTCTTAGGATTTTAAATCAGTGTGACTTATAAGAAGTTTATTAGAACAAATGGAGGAGAAAGAAAGCAACAGCTGAGATTAGAGTTCTCACAGACATTGCTTACTGCATTGGTTACTATGAGATTGTCAAATTTATACCCCTTCTTTAGTTTGAGGAATGGGCTATTGACAAGAAGGGAGTGTTTTTAGTCATCAAAGACCAAGGTCGCAGACGCGATAGGAAGAGGGACATCCTGAGAAATTTCTCAATTTGGGTCTACAAAACCTCTGGTGCCAGTGTGGTCTTGAAGGAATTCCATGCTTCTTTGTTCTCTCATTGCTGCTGAATTTGCTCCACCTTGTCAGCTTCCCAGGCTGCCTGCTTCCATGCTGCTTTTGGAAGTTTGCAGAAATACTGGGAGAATTATAGAAAAATCACATGTTATCCTAACTCTCCCCCAAGAAAACCACCTGGGTCAAAGAAGCATACTGGTTCATTTACTTAAGAGAAATCTAGCGAACTAGCAAGATTCTAAGTTAGGGTAAAGTCAAGTTAATAATTCCAGACGTTTCATAAGTGTCATAAAAGCCTTCATATTATTGTGTTTGACTCACCACTCGGCCCAGTGCCCACAGGTGTGACAGGAGCAAAGCAGGTACCCCACGGTTTAACAATAAATTTTTCAGATATCAATATTTGACACCCTCTTACTTTCAAAGTGAGCTCAGGGAGCCCTCGTTTTCACACTATCTGCCCCTTTAAGCAAGCCAAGCGAGAGCACTTATTGCAGGAGTCGGTCTCCCCTCCGCGCATGCTCCGCGCCCTTCTCGGGCCGCCCCAACTCCCGTACGCCCCTTTGCGCATGCTCCACTCCCACCTCTGGCACTACCTCCCCCCCCACGCCCACTCCGAACGCCACTCCGCGCCGGATTTGGGGTCGGAGGCGGGGCCGAATGCTCGAAAAGAGGCGAAGAGACTGGCTCGAGCCCTCTGCCACCTGCGGGGTAGCAGAGCCCGGTAAGGCGAAACGGAAGACTACATCTGCTCTGTCCTTGCAGGGGAATAACGTCACAGACACTTGGAACCAACCCTTTGCACCATTTTCTTCCTTTACCTGAAGCACGCGCCCCTCGAGTCATCAAGTATTCCAGAGCCGCTCCGGGCTGGGTGGGGCCCCGGCTGCTGCTGGGCTGCCTGTGAGCCGAGTGCAGCGTGTGTTAGCCTGCTGCCAGCCAAGGTCGAGGTCCTTCCCGAATTCTCAGACAACACGCGTGTTTGCGTATTTTAAGTAATCACAGGAGTTTAAAAGTGGGAGTTTATGTCTGTCAAGGTTATCTGGAGACACTGGAAACTGGCAGCTCTTTAGGAACAGTCCCGTTTGCTACAGTGCCTCTGCCAACCTGTTGCCAACCTGCAGCCTGTGTTTATCTCGTCTGGACCCTGGTCGGCATCTGAGTTTTGGGTTCCTACACTAAATACTTAAGTGGTTATGGGGCAATTTAAAACATTTATGCAGAACTGATAAGCAGTTCCGAATGTCAGTCTCCCCCCAGATCTACAAATTGTTTCCAATATGTCCACTGTAGGCTTTCCCGAAAAATGACCTATATGAATGAAACTGAAGGTCAGAATCTTGAGACAAGCTGTTTTCCTTACTCTAGATACTGAGCTGTAGTCATCTCCAGAAACAAGCTTTTATCAGAGAAACTGCCAGAGGCAAGGTTTTGTGTAAAAGAAGTCATCCCCTCATGTGACTTCTACCTCAACATTTACACCATGTAAACTCTCCAAATGTCTGTCATTAAGTTTGGTCTTTTCACCTATAACACTGTCCAAGGCTAATTTGTTTGCTAGATCAGCTGGAGGAAAACCTCAGAAGGATGGAGGAATTCACCCTGTGCCCCCTATAATTTGTTCTTAGTTTCTGTTCCTTATGCTTGTTTATTTTTACCAAGGTGTTTTTCTGTTAGAAAAAGTCTTTCAACCCAGGCTTGGTAAAGATAAATTACCAGTTATTTTTAGAAAGAGAGTTGAACATTCATATCCTCAATATAGTTAAATTCATAAAGTTTTATTTTTAGTATATATATAAATATGTGTGTATGTATATAGAGAAAGGAAGGCAGGCAGGAAGAGGAGGGAGAAACATTTTATTAGTTCCTTTTAATTGCACCCTGCCTTATTCTAAATTATTAAAAGGATCCTGCTATGAAAAGGCATCCTATTCAAAAATTTGGATTTTCCTAAATTTTTGCACTAATGTTTTCATATGAAATGAACATGTGCATGAGATGAATGAACATGAAATGAACATGTACAGAGCTTGATTCTATCTAGTTTTTGGCTTTTGAACTATGCAATTGGATTTGGAATTTTCAGTATTATTTCTAATTTTAGAGATCCGGATCCCACCTGAGATCAAGCTGGGAGCCAGACCCTTTGTCTCTCCACACGAGGAGCAGCTCTTAGCACAGCAGCTTTGACAGAGCCAGTACTTTGGAAGAGTGATGGCCCTGAGTCTGGGCTGGAGAGTGTTTACACGGTTTCCCAAGAGTGGGGGAAGCAGTGGTCTTCCTTTGTTTCCTTGCGGCTGCTGTCCCTGGAGAGGCACTGGAAGCTT
The DNA here is from genome assembly GCA_004363575.1 of Solenodon paradoxus. Taxonomy (NCBI): domain Eukaryota; kingdom Metazoa; phylum Chordata; class Mammalia; order Eulipotyphla; family Solenodontidae; genus Solenodon; species Solenodon paradoxus. The sequence goes on along the minus strand of RJWH01000214.1, from coordinate 37,324 downwards.
GCTGGACCCTGAAATGAAAGCTTTTCTGGAGGAGAACACTGAAGTCACCAGCAGTGGTAGCCTCACCCCTGAGATCCAGCTGCGGCTTTTGACCCCGAGATGCAAATTCTGGTGGGAAAGAGCTGCTCTGTGGCCCCACAGCGACCCTTACTGGGCAGTCTACTGGCCAGGAGGCCAAGCCCTGTCAAGGTACTGCCTTAACTGAAATGGGAATCTTTAAGGCTATTCCACATCTCTTTTCAGCCACTTCCAATTCTAACTTTCTACTCTTCACAAAAAACAGAAAACTAGAAATCCCTGCCTTTATTTAGATCAGTTGAAGCATATATTTTGGTTGCCTTGTAGTTTTACTTTGTATTTCCTCAGATAGAGTTCTCTCCCCAAGAGGCATCCTTGGGTCAATGATCTAGAATCTCACCATGTTTTCAGGTTTACAGCTCACTATACAGCCAGTACAGCATTCCTAGATGGAACTTAAAGCACATCTTTTAGCTATTCTAGCTGAATTGCATAAATGTTGCTGCTGAACTTCATGCCCCTTCCATTATTGCCTCTTGTTCTCCCATAGGACCAGATGTGAAGATTCCCTCTTCTCTATAGCTTATTGACATCTCAGATGAACTTTAAGCTTGAATCTGCATTTTGAAAATTTCCTTTCCACTTCCAGTTCCCCCAAATTCCAAAGGTCTTTAGGGCTTTTGCTCACACAGTCACACCCAGGCTTGTTCTTAAAACGTAGCCAATTAAACAAAGGCAAGAGCTGTCAGCATTTCAATATAGTATTTGTTTTCGGATTGCTAAATGACTTAATCTTTCTATGTCTGGGGTGACAGAGCTGTGAAACAAAACAAATAAGGACTTATATTTCACAGGAATAGTGACGCCTAACAGAATTAGAGTTGAAAATTGTTGTAAATGCAAAATAAATGTCAAACAGAACTTTCTGGAGAATCCCAAACTGGAAAGCTCTATAAGTGATATAAAAAATATACTTATTTTCTGGTTGTCATGTTAACACATTTTCAATCTGTAGTTATAAAGCATTCTGTCTTTTTTGATTGTTTTTGTTTTGTTTTAAAGGAAAAGTGCAGGCAGGCAGGAAGGGGAAGAAACATTTATTTTATTTAGTTGTTTATCTTGGCCGTTCCCCACCCAGGTCCCAGGATGCAAACCTGGGTGCTTGGGACGTGTGAAGACTGCACTTTGCTTTCAGTTGGCTGTGGCTGACCAAACCACGTCTCCACCAGGGTACATCAAAATATATTTTTAAAACACTATGTTACACTCCCAGACATTGAGCTATGCTACAAAGTGCTAGTGATCAAGACAGTATTGTAATGGAATGATAACAGAGGTACATCAGTGGAATGGAACTGAATCACCAGAAACTGATTTGCTCATATACAGTCAGTTAATCTAAGACAAAGGAGCCAAAAACATACGATGGAGAAAGGACAGCCTCTTCAATAACTGGTGTTCGGAAAACTGGACAGCCATATGCAAAAGAAGCTAGACCACTCTAACACCATTCACAAAAATTAACTCAAAATTGACTAGAGACTTGGACATAAGATTGGAAACCATAAAATTCTTGGAAGACAGCATTCTATGACATCGGCCGTAGAGAGGCCTTTGGGGATTATATAAAATTAAAATGTTTCTTCGCAATGAAAGAAAACATGACCAAAACAAAAAGGCAACCTACTAACTGGGAAAAGATATTTGCATTTCATATTTATGACAAGGGCTTAATATATAAAATATATAAGGAACACATAAAACTCAATAAGAGAAAAGCAGACAATCCAATCAAAAAATGGGAAGAGGATATACAGATGGTTAACAGGCAGATGAAAACATGTTCCTACTTGCCGGTTATCAGGGAAATGCAAATTGAAACAACAATGAGCTATCACCTTCAACTTGAGAGACTGGCTGTTATCCAAAAGTCTGGAAACAAGAAAACCATTGGTGAGGATCTGGAGAAAAGGGAACACTTTTTTACACTGTTGGTGGGAGTGCAGATTGGTGTAGCCTCGGGAAAACAGTTTGGAGATTCCTCAAAGAGTTGAAGAGGGAAATCTCATATCCCACCATCCCACTCCTGGGTATTTACCCAAAAGATGCAAAAACACTCATTTGATGAGATTTATGCACCTCCATGTTTCAATAGCTAAAAACTAGAAATTACCTAAGTGCCCAAGGTCAGATGAACGGACAACGAAGATGTGGTGCATATACACAATGGAATACTACACAGCCCTCAGAAGAGATGAAATCCTGTCATTTGAATCAACATGGATGGATCTAGATAGGATTATGGCAAGTGAAATAAGTTAAAAGAAGAAAAATAGATACAGATGATCTCACTCATAGGTAGAATATGAATAGACGAAACAAAGGAACAGATTAAACAAAATCAACCCTTAGACACTTGCAATAGAACTGAGGTTACTATAGGGAATTGGCATGGTGTGGGGGAATGGTGTAGGGGTATGGGGGCAAGTGGTGGAGCCCACTAGACAATGGTGAAGAACACTTGGTGATTTGGTAGGGGAGGGTGTGTTGACATATCTGAGGAATGGGGAAACTGCACATATGGGGAACCTATACAGTACAAGTTTATTTTAATGTGTAAGATGAAAGATACTGCAAAAAAAACCAAAAAACAAAAACATACCGTGTGTGTACTCTGCCTTGGTGGTCGTTTGGTCAGCGGCCTCCAGCTGACAGCTCAGTGCACATACCTTCCAAGGGCCCAGATTCTCATCCTGGGCTGTCAGGGAGCAGGGTGGGGCCATAGTGAAGAGGTAGGGAAACAACCAAAATAAACAACTAGATAAAATAAACATCTCTTCCTCCTTCCTGCCTGCACCTTTCCTTTAAAAAAATAAATAAAAAATAAAAAATATTACATATATATATATATATATAAAGTGACATCTATTAAAGTGTTTTATTTTTCTTTAGCTGTTGTTTATTGACCTACAGGTAGGCTTTAGCAACAGGTAAAGTGATTGTTTATCCAGTCCAAACCAATCTAAATTCTTAAGAAACAAGCAGAGGTTAGAAACTAGTCACCCACAGATGTATTTTGTTTAGGATTATAAATTAAAAAAAAATCAGTTGCTAACATTCAAAAATTCAGAAGTTTCATGTGAAAATTTACTTTTACTTGAATCAAAAGAACATCTGATGACAGAGGGTTTCTGCATGGCACCAATTAGCTGTAGCTTTAGAAGGGCATGTACACTCCTGTTTTGCCATCGTCCCGGCTATTCTTTATTCCAATGCTGATAGCAAATGTTAGTGGTCGTTTTTTACTTCAGCGTTTCCCCATTCATCTTCACTTGTTCAACTTCTTAGCCCTGCTCTCAACTCTGGTTGGACTGGACTTTGATCAATCTAAGAGAGCCAAAAGGAGATGGTGAATTTTGGATCAATTTACTTAATCCTGATTACAGCAGCATTTTGTATCTTCTTAGTGCTTGATCATTTCTGGATAACAAGTATACAATACCTTTAGAAGTTGCTTTGAAGAACATGATGAGTTGTGTGGAACTGCTTTTCACACTGCTGAAGGGAAAAACAAAAGGAATAGGTCTTCTGGCTGCCTCCACCCAGCTCTTCAAAGTAACATTTTGTCTTACTCTGGTCAGGCCACACTTGTCACAGTAGGACTAAGTTCTTCTGCTAAGTCCTATTTCTTTGTCCTGTCAATCCAAAGACATTTTGGGGGATATCTCATACCTTCTCCTATCTTTTAGATAATATTTCCCCCACTCTTCTTATGTAGGTATCTTCTGGATAATCCTGATGTTGTCAGAGGAAAATCTGTGTTAGACCTTGGGAGTGGATGTGGGGCTACAGCTATTGCGTCAAAGATGAGTGGGGCGTCGAGGATTTTGGCCACAGACATAGACCCTGGTAAGGATTTCATACCCTGAATATTTAAAGCTCATCTCTCTTTCAGGATAAATATCTACAGATATACCTCAATGTGATAGCTGATTTCCATATGTATTTTGTAATCTATTATTGTGAATTCATGTTCAGTGGGGCATTATATGTGGGAATCCTGTGAAGCCTGAGTTGATGGTGCATTTTCCCAAGAGGAAATCTCTCTTGGGAAATCTGTGTCTTCAGAATCCCCAAAGTGGGTCCATCTGGGAGCACTTACTGTTACTTTCTGGCCTAGGAACTTCCTGAAATATGGAGGTATTATTTATTTGACCCAAAACCCGACTGGGAATAGGCCTGTGTCTTTGAGGGAGATTGTATTCCATTGGAACTCAGGTTCAGACAGGTGAATTTAATTTGTCTTGCTTTGTTTTTATCTGGTTTTCTACTCTTTTGAGGATATAGCCTTTGCAGACCCCTATTTTGTACAGGGGTTTTAGTTCTAACTTGCCACTTTGCTTAATCTTAAGACTTATTTCCCTACCTCTTGTACAGCTCTAACAAACCAAACTCTTGGTGGGAGCAACAATCAGAATGAATAACTAAATAAAATAAAGTGCTTCTTCCTTCTCTTGTTCTTCCTGTCTACCTACCTACCTCTGCTTTCTTTCATTCCTGCCTATACCTTTCCTTTAAAAAATTTTTTCTTCAACAAAAGGAAAAAAAAAATTCCTAGATTTTCTAAATTACTTAATCAGGAGGGAACCAAAACAGTCTAGTAGATACCTTTTTGTGCTTTTTTAAGTTGCAGGAATGGCTATTACACTGAATTGTGAATTGAACCAACTGAAGCCTTTTCCCATTTTAACCAAAAATATTTTGGATATGGAGCAAGATAAGTGGGACCTTGTTGTGCTTGGAGATATGTTTTATGATGAAGATCTTGCAGAGAGTCTGCATCAGTGGCTGAAAACTTGCTTCTGGACCCACAGAACCCGAATCCTGATTGGTGACCCTGGGCGGCCCCAGTTCAGTGGACACAGTATTCAGCATCAGCTGCACAAAGTGGTAGAATATTCACTTCCAGAGCCTACTAGGCAGGAAAACAATGGACTGACAACAAGCACAGTGTGGGATTTTCAACCCTGAGCTGTCCAAGTGCTTCCAAGATGGATATAGTTGCATCTGGGTTTAATCCTTAGAGACTCCAGGTTGAAAGAATGCAATTCCTGTTAAAAGGCACATCTTGTTTCTGAAGTATGAAGGTTTGTCAGCTTTGCCATGTAAGTGGTTCTACATTCTGCTAAATACACAGATCGCTATTTGATTTTTCCCCTATTTTTACTGCTGTAAGAATACCATGATACGAGGCTGAATGGTAACAACATATAATTAAGTAGTGAAGAGGAAGTTGATATTGTAGCTGTCTTTTTCTATATTTGAGTCTTTGAATTAGAAAAAATAGTAATATACAGAAGAACTGAACATAGAAGAATACCGTATTTAAAAAAGTGTCTGTGGATGTGCCCTGGAGGCCTAGTGGTCTAGTGCACCCTGGGAGCAGTCCCACGTCCCAAGGTCCTGGGTTCAAGACCCGGGTCAAATATGAACAACCAAATAAAAATAAAAAAAATAGGGAGCTTCTACTCTCCTCCTGCCTGCCTACTTGCTGTCATTCAAGCTTGCACCTTTCCTTTAAAAAGTAAAAAAGTATCTGTAACAATCAAAGATGTAGTTAGTATAGTACCAAACACTTGAATTTGGAGTCTGGCAACTATCACTTTCTAGTTGGGATTTTGGGCTAGTTAAGCTTTATGAGTTTTAATTTTGTTATAAAATAGATGAAGTTATTGTATTAAAGTATAAAGTCCTAATATAGTCTTTAGTGCCTAATAGGGCCTCAATTAACAGGCACAGATAAAGATAATAAAGGTTTTAGGATTTACATACTATAAAGTTTCTTTAAGGTCTACTAAGGTTAGTAAGATTATGCCACTGTAAGGGAGAGAAGAAATTACCCTCTATGGCTTTGAATTCTTTTTGAGCTAAATGGGAAATCAAATTAATACCAGATGTATTAGTAGGATTAAAAAACAAATTTAATTATATACAAATGGAGACTCTACATAGAAATGAGGATGGGTGGGTCATAGGGGAAAGGAATTAAGGAGGACTTACAAGGAGAGGCTGACTCATGTAACAGAACCAGATACTCTGTAATTAGATGTTTGCTCTGCCATGTAGAGAGGTTTCTTTTATAGAAAGATTTTTATCTGCTAAAACCCCTAATTCTGAGTAATCACCCCAATTTTCATTTTTCTAGGTAGTTAAGGGAATGGTAAAAATGTCTGTTGAGTCGGCAGGGACTCAGTTGACCTCAGTTCTAAATGATCCACATGTCAGTGTCTTGACTTGGAGAGACCTATCCTTTCCATTACTGTGTACCCCTGGTTGTCAGGATCTTGTGTCACTGAAAACACTAGGACATAAACTGATAAAACTGAAGAACTGTGTATACTCTACCATGATTTATGTAAAAAGATGTACACATTTACCTACATATGTGTGTATGTGCATAAACTACATATTGGTTTATAGTACATGTAGAATATCCTCTGGGAGGATGCTAGATAGCTGGTAGACTGAGGAAGAGGGACACAGCTTTTACTTTTATACTGTTTATATGCACTTAATTTCTATTCTTATTTAAACTAACCACCACTGTTATAAATGTTATAGGTTTAAAAAACAGCCTTTCTAATGTACTCATGTTCTTAGATACTGTTTAGAAATTGTTTATGATGCTTGCAGCATATTCTCTCTGACAATACACATGTCACTGACCATGTGATTAGAGTTACAGTCACAGAGCAGAAATGAGGATGCGGCTTTTCTTAGGAAAAAAGCATCTTTAGATGGGAATGTTCGAGCTGGGATCTGAGAGGATCTTTATTTACTTGTGATTCTTAAATTTTGGAAGTTAGAGTTTATTATAACCCAATAAGTTAACTTTTGCTGCATCCAATTTCCATTTGTCTACTGGGAAAAAAATTTTTTTTAAAGGAAAGGTGCAAGCAGTAGGAAAACCAGAAGGGAGGGGAGTAAGAAGCATTTTATTTTTATTTAGCTGTTCACACTGGTTGTGTCCCCTTGCACCCCTCTCCTGAGCTGAAACTTGAACCCAGGGGTACGTGGCCCACACTCCTTTGGAGGTGATTGACCTAACTGCTACTCCACCAGGTCTACTGGGAATTAAAAATTTTAAATGTTGACAGCCTTGGTTAAAATGACAGAATTACAGGATACAGTGGTATTGGATGATATTTGAGAGCAAAGTATCTTGTTGATATATTCTGTGAAATTCAGGACATTCTGTTGACCTCAGCAAGATAAAGGGATGAGTAGAGATTATACTCTGAAGCACTGCTGGAGATCACTTGATGAGGCAAGAGTAGATCAAGCTTAAGTATCTACAAACCCTGTTTCTGGGATCTTCATGATTTATGAGGAGGGCACAAGATCCATCTGGTATCCATATTTTACTTAAAATATTTAAAAATCTTGGTGCACCCTGGTAGCTTAGCGGATAAGGCTATAGGATGCAGTCCACATACATCCCAAGATCCCAGGTTTGAGACCCGGAGCCAGCAGGAACAACCAAGATGAACAGCTAAATAAAATTTTTAACTGTTTAAAAAATTTAAAGAAATATTTTATCTCCCATTTCTATAATAGTGAGTCTTGGAATTATATCTAACCTTAACAGATTTATTTGTTCACATTTAAAGTAGTTACTAATATTAGCTGGATTAATTTCTAGTTTATGTATAACTTTGCTTTTTGTTGCCCCTGTTCTTTTTGTGTGTTCCACTCTTTTTCTGACTTTTCTGGTTTTAATTGAGCACTTTATGATTTCATTTTTCCTGCCCCCTCAGAATATCAATTAAATTTACCTTTAAAAGAGGGGTTTTTTTTGTTGTTTTTGTTTTTTTAGTGGTTGCCCTAAATTTTGCAGTATACATTTGCAGTTTGTCCAAATCTACTTTCAAATAATACTGCACCACTTCATGATTTCCCATTTGAGGACATGATAATGACATCTACTCTCTTTACATGTCAGATAAGAAACTGGAGTGTGGATAGTATTTTTACTTATTTTCTGTTTTATGCCCTTCCATTCATTCAGCAAATATGTGGGTGCTTATTAGGTACTAGGCACTATTCTAGGAACAGGAGATGTAGCAAGTGAAAAAAGAGGTAAACATTTCTGTTCATGAAACTTATATTCTAGAGTGGGGAAACAAATACTAAGCACATAAAAAATGAAACAGGGTGCACTCTGGTGGAGTTGTGAAGGAAAAAGCCTTGTCCACAGCTTCCAGCCGCCATGAAGCCAGCTGTAGAACTTGCCGAGCTGACAGGCGCCCTGCAGACTGAGCTTACTGAAATGCCTCGAGGCAACTAATAAGTTACCAACAGATAAAGGACTTCCTTTATTACTTGCAAATGGAATCTTGTGTGTATCTTGCAAATATGTGTCTGGCAAATTGAATCCCGTGTTGAATCCTGTGTGTATTGCCCATGTGAAGAATTTACAAATAACTAACTTGGGTTCCACTTGTAATCCCTGTTCTAATTTACACCTCACCTCTCCCGCGCTTCTTCTGAACCTATATGAGTGTACCCCAAATTACCATTCACACTCAGCTTTTGGGAAGGCTCCTTGCTGAGCCCGCACGTAATAAATCTGCCTAAAATACTTCCAAAAGAGTGCCCACTTGGTTTGTCACCACCAGGAGAGCCATAACAGAGTAGGGGTTGGGCTCAGTCCACACGCATCCCAAGGTCCAGGGTTCACGTCCAGTACTAGGAGGAATAACCATGATGAACAACTAAATAAAATAAAGTGCTTCCTTCTCCTTTCTCTTCTTGCCTGCCTGCCTCTGTTCACCTTCATTCTGGCCTGTACCTTACCATAAATAAATTAATAAAATAAATAAAACAGACTGGAGCACCCTGGTGGAGTAGCAATTTAGTCAGTGGTTTAGTCAGTTATTCAGCCGTTTAGACTGCCAGTGAAGTCCAAATACATCCCGAGGATCTGGGTTCATATTCAGGGTCAGGGAGAACAACGAAGATGAGCAACTAAATAAGATAAAGTGTTTCTTCCTCTTCTCCCTGCCCATCTGCCTCCTACCTTCACCTTAAAAGAAAAAAAGTTAAAGAACCAAAGTAGACGTCAGATGATAAGGAGAAAAAGACATCAGGGTGATAGAGCTAGGTGGGATGGGGATGGGGTACTGGTATTTTAATCAGGGTGGTAAGAAATAACTAAGGCAGTTAGCAGTATAGAAAGCAAGAAGATCAAACTATAACTGCTTTAGAAGATAAATCCTTTATAGACCCTAAAAAGCTGATACTTTAGATCTTGAAACTAGTTTTCCAAAAAGGGTAAAAAGCTATTCAGATGTTAAATATTAAATTTGACTGATTTTGTCTTTAGAAAATTTCATAGACGGAACAGGCTTTATTCATTACATATGCACGCACGTGTGTGTGTGTTTATACACACAATATCTACCACCTTTGCAATGACTATATACAGAGATAGCACCACACTAAAAGCATCCCATAACCACAAGTGATTAATACTAAAGAGAGTTGGATATGTAAAACCCTCCCTGTAGACATGTACAAGAAATTACCACACTGAACTTTCCCTGTTTTTCATGACATTAGTGTTACAATAGAAAATCTGTAAGAAAGTTTAACACAGGCTCATGACATGGGGAATTTGCTGAATTTGGGGGTAGTTTAAGCATACTTCAGAGCATGTTGTCATTACAGAAGAGTAAAGTATTTCATTTGAAAATTATGACCTGTGCTGTTTGACGATGTGACACCAGCAAGCGCTTCAGACTACAGCCTCTAGTGATGGTGTTCACTCATTCTTACACATTCCTGAAAGCAGGCTTTAAGGAAGAGAATTCATAGCTAAATAGAAGATGATTGAGAAAAGTGGCCATAAAAATCAGTGGAATAAGTTGTTGAGCCCTAGTAACATTCATATACTGAATGGTTAAGTGTGTGATGTCACTGATTATGACATTAAGTTATTTTATAATCTATTCTGAAATAATCCATTCTGTAAAGAGTTTACAGGCCTGATGTTCAGCTTTTGGTTAATAGGCATTTATAGCATTTAGGAAGGTAGGAACCAGTAAATAGCTAGGAAGGTAATTATGCTTTTAGAAATAGCTTTATTCAGAATTCTCCTAATATTTATCCTTATTCAAGTAAATGTCTCTTAAACGCCTTAACTATCTAGATAGTAAGGGAAACATCAGGGAAAACAGGTAATTGAAAACTTTGTTTATTTAAGAAACAAACACAATACCCCTCATTCCCTAAGAGATGAGAGGGCATTCTAGGATTATCTTTTGAAAAACAATGACTCACCAAACAAATACAGAACAATAGTGCTATCAAAGTGTTTAGGAGTCTGGTTAACTTCAAAACAGAACCACTATACTACTGAGATTTAGCTAATTCTGTGAGTTAGAACTTGAAAAAAGATGAAAGAATATGGGAGTTTTAAATTAAGCGGAAAGCCAATCTACAGACCATTGTTCTCTGTGAAAGAAGTATGAGGATCAATGGCTCTGATAAGCTTCAACAGCTTCAGTAAACTGTCCAGGTCACTTGCTTTAGTTTGTTGGGGCCTAGTAATCGCTGCAAGACTTCTCGAGAACGATCTATGAAAAAAAATAGTAATAATAATTAATGCACAGTAATCAAGTATATTTAGTGTGTTCTCATGTATAAACATAATTTCACCAATCTATATAGGTGTGTTTCAGTTATTCATGATATATAGTTATGGTCTTAATGGGGTTTATATTTCTTTTGCAAATTCACTTTTATGTCTAAAATACAAAAGTAAGAACAAAGTAAAGTAAAAATATTGATAAAATTTTATTACTTTAAAACTTATTATTTGACAAATTTATTTGTTCCATAGGTATGTATATGCAACATATTTCTAATCCAGTCTTAGAAATTTTCTAGCATAATAGTTCTTTGACTTAGAGATTTCACAGGCCAGTAGAAATTTCAAAAAAAAATTGGTTCAACCTTTGGTTACTAAATTTTATCTTAAGCAAAACGAAAATAAGATTTAAATAAATGGAAAGAGAACCATGTTCACAGATCAGAAGACTTAATATTAACAAGGCAATATTCCCTAAATAGGCCTACAGATTCAATGTAATCCCTACCAAAATCCAGAGGGCTTATTTTTCTATGAAGATTAACAAGATGATTCTAATTTTATGTAGAAATAATATGTGTCAAGGGACCTAGAATTGCAGTACAGTTTTGAAAAATGTAAGAACAAATTGGAAACTCCTGATTTCATTTTAGCTGTTGTTCCTAGGATTATTTTAGCATTTATATTAGTTATGAATATGCTACCAAATACATATAAACATTTGTTTTCTCACTACATTTGTATCAGTCTCCCAGAGAAATTAATTGTTGCACATAATAGGGAGATACTTTTCCTTTAGTTAGTAATTAAACTTTTTCATGCTAGATGGCAGCATTATATTACTCAAAGTTTAGGCAGGTTTTTCCCATGAACTATACAGTAGGAGAATGACTTCAAGCATCAGTACAGTGATTGGTATAAATAGACTTTCAGGTCTTGTTCAGTCCCGAGAATCTGTGTTTTGAAGCGGGGCAGAATATGCCACCCCAAAATATACCTCTTTGGCATAAGGATTATTTTGAGATGATTATCAAGAACAGCAATTACAAGAGAAGCTCTGAAAATAGAGAAGGTACCCTTTTGTGGGGGAAATTTACATCAATAAATGAAATCTCCGTGTGTTCTAGTCTTCTACATCTCTGTCTAAACCCAGAGAAGGATGACTAAATCACAAGAGAATCTTGTCACCAGAGACAATGTTCTAATGCTTCATTATGGTGTCTGGCATAAAGAAGTTCTGTCATTGCATATGTATGGTGATGGATGTAAACAAGACTTATTGTTGGAATCATTTCACAATATATACAAATATTGAATCATTATGCAATACAGGAGAAACAATATCCCCTTCCTCCCTTCTAGGTTCTTTGATCTAATAACTAAATTGACTAAGATTGATCAACAGGAGAAAATCAAATTTAATTGCATACACTTGGGGTCTCAAGGACAGGCTCAGGGCAAGTCATATAACAGGTTTCTATGTGGGCCTGAGCTATGGACTGTCTAAGGGCCTGGGGCTTCAAGGGGAAGGAGGGTCATTTGCAGAATAAGAAGAGAAGATGTTTGGGGACCACATGTTCGCCTGGCCTGGCCATTGGTCATTCAGATAAAAAATTGTCCTCAGGTACTAGTTCTCTTGGGGCTAGCCCTCATATCTAAGTTCTTTTAGGCAGTTAATGGAGATGTAAAGGTTTTTCTTGAATCTGCTGGGTCTTGTTGGCCTTTAGCTCAGTAATATCCATATGCCAAAGTGTCACATGTGGGGGGCAGCCTGCTCTGGTCCCCTTCACTGCATACGTGAAACTACTAAAATAATGATATATGTTAACTATATCTCTCTCCCCACCAAAAAAAAAAAAAAAGTTCTGGATGTGCCCTTGTGGTTCAGGTGCCTGAGACACCTGTATGAGGGTCATACAAAAGCCAGGGTGGAGGAGTAAAAATAAATAAATAAGCTTCTCCCACCCTTCCTTAAAAATACCTCTTCCTCTTCTCCTTCCTTCCTATCTTTAAAAAAAATGATTCTATTTTGCTGCATTAGTAATGAATGAATAAATAATGATGAGGGAACATGATAAGACAGAATTTTTTTAAAGTATAATACAAAGTGAAAAGGAGTTATCCTGTAAGCAAGGAAACCACTCTAATTAAAGCAAAACTGTGAAACAAAGTTAGGTCTATAATAATTTTGTTCTGACTCTCAATGGAAAGCCTTATCTAGGAATCTAAAGAATTTGCTTGCAGAGTAATTAGGCAGAGATAAATCCTTCGATCTGAGTAAAATTTGAGTCAATTCAATCAAAATGTAGGTTTCCTCTTGAATCTTCCTGCTTTTCAATATAAGCATAAGGCTTCAGTGCCTTCTAAACTGTCCTTCTAAACGCTAAACCTCCATGGCTGTCAATACTCTAGAATATATTCAGATGATCATGAGAAACTGACGTGCATTTCTATTACAGAAGAGTGACAAAGCTGAGTTGAACTGGCAGATAACCACTACAGACATAAATTGAATTAAGAAGAATGTGAGTTTAAAAACCATTTTCTACTTCCATAATACCTATAAAAACAAAATTGTGATTTATAATATTTTAAATAAAAGCTTATTTTTTATGTTTTGCAGAAATAAAATCATAGTACCTACAATAATTTCAAGATCTAATTTATAATGTGGAGTTCTCTGTGTGTAGTCTGACTGTAAAGTTAAGAAATTTAGAGTGGCACCGTGGTGGCTCAAGTACTAAATAAGCCTGTGGCTGGGGCAGAGACCACGTAAAGTCCAAAGGCCTGGCCAGGGGAAAAAACCAAAACGAATAAAAAAACCAAAATGCTTCTTTCTCCTCTTTCTTTTTTCCTTAAAAATGCTCTCCCTCCTGTCCTTACCTTTCTCTCTTAAAAAATAAAAAAAATTTATAAATACAAAAATATAGAAGAAAGGCACATCTTGGTGGCTAGATGCTATGTTGGCAGCTGGGATAGAGACCACATAAAGCCTAGGGACCTGGGTTTGCAACCCGGGGCCAGGAAGAACAACCAAAGATGAGCAAGTAAATAAATAAAAAAATGCTTCTTTCTCCTTTCTCTTCCTTCTTTCTTCCTCTTCCTGTCTGCTTGCCTGCCTTTATTCCTGCCTGCTTTCTATTCTCTTAAAAAAAAAAATATATATATATATATATATATGTAGATAGATGGATAGATACAGATATATCAATGATAAACTTATTAATTCAAGAAATATGACAGGAAGTGGTAGTGCACATTGCCAATCTGGGGGTCAGCTGCTCTGAGAATAACTATATAATTGAACATATGCATGTTCTTTTATAGACTATAAAGTATATTGTCTTATGTAGTCATGTGTGAATAATCACGAATGCGTAAGCAAGAAAAACATTTTATATAAAGTGTCAAAAAAAAGAACTAAAAAAGTATATGTTTTAAATTAAAGGTACAGGTAAGAATGAAGGCAAGTCAGCAGGCAGGCAGGAAGAGAGAGGAGGAAGCACTTCATTTATTTTATTTTATTTTATTTTAGTGGTTCTCCCTGGTCCCAGGTCATGAACTGAGGACCCTGGGATGTATGTGGACTGTGCTGAGCCTCTGCTTTACCAGAGCACACCGTGAAAGAAAAATATGAAAATTAAATGTAAGTGAATATATTAGCACACTTTGTATTATTCAGTGATGGTAGGAAAAATATACACAACAGTTGCAGTGATAAGCAGAAAGGGCAAAATAAAGATGACCAGGTCCTTGAAAACTTGGCTTTATTCCTCACTAAGAAACTTTAAAAACTAGAGTGTGTAAGCTCTTTTGCATTATTATTGTTTCTCCCAATTTTATGACTGACAATTACACACAAGGTAGGTTCATACCAATAAGTGGCTTATTCAACATTTTGGAGGCATGGCAGGAGACTTAGTGCTCGTGTCAATAGTTCTTGAGACTTTAGTTTTCCTACTCTTGTTAAAATTGTATCACAACAGGCAAATGCATTTCAGTATCTGTTTCCTGTGAAATCCCCTGATTTTAGGAAAGTGTTCTCTGCCAAAAATTTCAAAATACTTCCATAAAGTAAGTTAAACAAGTTTCTAGGCTGCAGTATTTCTCCATGCCTTTGATAGATTAACATTATTTATAGTTATATGTTGCATTTCCCAAACTTCTTGGACATAATATTTTGTTTTATGCTCGGTGTCTTCTAGAATGGTGAACTCAAGGGATTAGGGACTGAGTAAGGAAAAAGATACGACCACAAGGTGGCGGTAGGAGACATATGAGCTCTATTGGGGCAGCTCTTTGACAGATTGGCTAGAGGAAGTCCCTCACGTGACACCTTCCGATGCTAACAGTGTGTTTGACACTACTCAGAAGGGGAGTAGGGTAAAGGATCCCTTAGCAGACTGGGGAGGTTGTGTCATGATGTTGCTCAGCAGCAAGGTAAGGGGTCTCTGGGTCAGACAATTCTAAAGGGCGAGGGAGGCAGCATCACCGTGCTTAAAGAAGCCAAATGAATGGTGGCCACTTTGTTCTCCTTCAGCAGAGTGTCACATTAGCCTGAGAGTCCAAATTCTTCTGAACCGAAATGACTTGATGAGATTACAGTTAACAAGTCATTTGGCATATTTGATAGATGCAATATTTTAAATAAAGCATCATGTTTAATACCACCATCCTCATCCTCATCATAGTTAATATTTATTGAGCATTTACAAATCCAATACCAGCATCGCATCATCATCATTATGATTAACATTACTTATT
Source organism: Solenodon paradoxus (assembly GCA_004363575.1). Lineage (NCBI taxonomy): Eukaryota > Metazoa > Chordata > Mammalia > Eulipotyphla > Solenodontidae > Solenodon > Solenodon paradoxus. The sequence goes on along the minus strand of RJWH01000214.1, from coordinate 21,891 downwards.
AAACCCTTACTATGTGATAGTAAGGGTAGATTTTTATTTAGTTGTTCACCTTGGTTCCCCAGCACCAGACATAAAACTCAGGTGCTTGGGATGTATGTAAACTGAATTCTTGGCCGGAGGCAGTGGACCTAACCACTACTCCACCAAGGCACGCCTGTCAGATATTGAGGACCAAGTTTATGAGATAGGCTATACCTACTTTATAGATGGGAAAACTGAATAATGGAGTCAGCTAAGAAATGTACTCAAAGTTATATAGTTATTAAAAGATGCATCAGGATTTGAACTCAAGCAGTCTATCATACTAACCTGTTATCAGGGGGCATTCATGGAAGAGGAATATTTGCATTTGAGGACAGCAGGTAAAGACAGCTTCTACTGCCTCATCAGTCAGGTTCACACAATATCCCATATTAATCTCCTATTTCAAAACAAAGAAAGAAAATTCAAAAGAAAAAACAGGTAGATAATAGCAATATGAAAAAGCTTGGAAAATACTCTGATACAAAAAGAACCCAATATCTATTTGCATGAAAACTCTATAGAAAGAAACAATGTAAGTCTGCAGTGATTTGTAAGGTATAGCAGCTTTAAAAGTTAAATGCCCACTCATTTTATTAGGTATATCAGTGATATCTATTAAGGGTGAATAGGAGTGTTTTCCAGAACCCAGTAATTCCAATTGCAGATATTCACTCTTTAGAGAAACTCTTGTACATATGCACAAGAAAAAAATTTATACAATGCCCATTCCAGTATTATTTGTAATAGTAAAGAAGAGAATAACAGGTAAATAAATGGTGGTTCATTAAAATAATAGACTATAATAAGACAGTTAAAATTTTAAGAATTATGGAATTAAGTTTTACTTAATAGCTGATGAATATATTTATGGTTGTAGTAGTATCTTTTCTTCTGAAAAGTTGATATTAAACTGCTGTGCATATTATAATCAATCATATCTTACAAATAACTCTAATTGATTATAGTGAAAACATAAAAATTGTATGCAAAAAGCATTGTTATAAATTGGCAAATGCATCTGTGATACAAATTGGGAATGGCTACAGACATAAAATTTGAGAACAGATGGAAGGAAGAGAGTTCAATTCAGCTACCACTTAAAGTATATTAAATTATATCTCTGAAAAAGAGATTCAGTTCTGGTAAATTGGGTCCTGACAAAATTGTGAATTCACAACATAACCTTTATGGGAAACAATAGAGTAATATGAATTTAGGACCATTAAAAACTTATACAGACCTATTGATTTACTTTTTTCTTTTTTGGGAGTTCATAATAGCAATGTAAGAAAAAAGTGATATGCCCCAGCATGAGTTTTAAAAAAGAACAATACAGGTGCACCCTGGTGCAGTAGTGGTTAGGTCAGTGGCCTCCAGCAGCACGCAATCCACATATATCCCAAGAACCCAAGTTCACTTCTCAGGACCAGGAAACAACCAAGATGAACTAAATAAAATAAAGCGGCTCTGCCTCCTCTCTCTTCCTGCCTGCCTGCTCGCACTTTCATTCCTACCTGCACCTTCCCTTAAAAAAAAAATATTTTGTTCTCTGATAGTGCCTAGTCATAGTAGGTGCTTTATAAATATTTGTTGAATAAATGAAATTTTACACAGTTATTAAAGTTTTAATCAACGAAGTTTACAGAAACAAAATGAATGTAAAATTAGGAAATTGACAACATTTACTGATTTCTATATATCTGGAACTTTAATAAATTCTGGAAATTCAGTGAATGCAAGCTGAATAAGATGGTTTGCCCAGTGGAAATGAAGATCAGCGATTTCAGAAAAAATCCTGACATTTAATATATGTACCATAAGTTTGTATTGTTTGACAATCTTTAAGAGAGTTCCTTAGAATTGTAATCAAATATATTTTCAAGTTAATAAATAATGTAACAACATTGACAATTTAATTTCCCAGAATAGGAAAATATAAAAAGCCGCAGGGCATGTGATAAAAGCAGCCATATATATTACCTACAAGAGAAGATTCATTTAAAAAGTTGATAGAGTTTTTATCATAATTTGAACCAGAAATTATGGTCACAAAGGGGCTATAAGATAAAAGTTTAAAGTACATTCACTCTATTTTGTTTAAGGAAGATACTAAATTCTAACACATTTTAGAAAGATTTCCATTAAAATGGGCACTTACAAGAAAGAAGCTTTGGAAAATTGGAAAAGTGAAAAATTCAATGATATGGCACTATAGTCACCAACATTTATTGACTATTGGACTTTTCCACATATTTGCTTGGTTTGGCGCTCCTAATTTTGTAACGCTGAAGTAAAAATGGAGGCATATTTTCAATCACTGCACAACTAACTAACTTCCTGGAGGTATTATTACAAAGTAATGAACTAGGTTTACTGTTTGAGAATTTTATTTAAAATGGTGATGATAGGACGGTGTGCCCTGGTGGAGTAGCAGTTAGGTCAATGGCCTCCGAAGGAGCTCAGGCCACACAACCGTGGGCTTGAGTCAAAGTGCAGGGCGGGAGGTGGGGGGGTGGCGGGCATGCAGCAATTAGTGTGAACTAAATAAAAATAAAGTGCTTCTCTTCCTCCTCTCTCTTTCTGTCTACCTGCCTACTTACCTTCATTCCTATCTGTACCTTTTCTTTAAAAAAAATAAAGGTAATGATAGGATTATGTTGTTATAAGGATTAAAGACCTGGTTGTGCCCTGGTGGACTAGCAGTTTGGTTTGGTCCACATGCATCCCAAGTACCCAGGTTTGCATACTGGGGGTGGAGATGGGGGTGGGGGAATGGACACGAAGATAAATATGCAAATAAAGTCAAATCAAATGCCTCTTCCTCCTCTCTTCCTGCCCGCCTGCTTCTGCTGCCTTCATTCCCACCAGTATCTTTCCTAATTAAAGACCTAATGAAAGCAGTGGTGGTGGTGCAGGAATATAATAAGCTAAACAAATGTTAATATTTAAGACAGTAAAAATTAAGGAGTTTATTGCCCCTATAGTTAGGATACCATCTGGAACTTGATATTTAAAAAAAAAGGTTATTTCTTAATTAAAATTCTGAGAAAAGTAAACATGCCAATATATACACACATATACATACACACATGTACATACATATATATACAAACAGACAGAATGTAGATATATAAGTATCACCAAAAATCTCTGGGCAATAACTCAAGGAGAAATACTTTGGTAAAAACATGGCACTGTATTCTAATACTTATTAGTAACATTTCTTTTTAATTTTTATTTTTTGAAGGGAAGGTGCAGGTAGGAATGAAGGTGAGTAGGCAGGCAGGCAGGAAAGAGAGGAGGAAGAAGCACTTTATTTTATTGTGAAAAGTATGGGAAATCTTCCTTTGAGGGGGTTTGAAGCAGTTGAATTCTTTTGAAGGCTCTGGTTCTAGGCTTTTGGGGTGAGGGTAGGTAATGCCAACAAGGATTCTTTGTTGTATATCATGATTCTCAAACATTTTCAGGTTAAAATAACTTCTACCCCACATGGTTATTATATCTCTGTCTATAAATACATCTAACTTTACCAGTTTTTATTTACTCTGGGAATAAAGGTGGAGGCAAAAAAAAGTCCATGGAAATACTTTATTGATAATAAGATAATGGTTGTCTGCTAGGTTTGAAAAATAATTTCTGAGGACAATATAAAAAATTTAGTTAATGTCATTTTTATAGGTATTTTAAAATTACCTCTAATTTCTTGGCACAAGGTCCACTAACAAGCGCAACCACACCACTGTCAGATACCTAAGTGAAGGGAACACAGCACACAGAGACAAAGAAAGTAAAGTTTTCAAAAATATCACTATTTAGATAGTTATATTGCTTCCCATCCATCATACAAGTCTTAGTCATGCTACCTCCCACCCTTAAAATACCTGAGGGGAATGTGTCAAGTTACATTGCAATTATTTAACCATCAAAAATAACTTTAAAAATAGGTTAATTCTGTTCTGACTGGTCATGGAAATACACTGGGCAAACAAAACACTTACATTGTCTCTGTTTCAAATCTGTTTCATTTACCTGAGTAGCTGAGAAATCAACATATTGCAAAAGTGGGCAGTTTTCTCCTAATGCACTTAAGGACACATCAGTAATACCTAAGCAGCCACTTATGTCAATGAGCTTTAGCAGCCGGCAGTTGTGTGCAAAAGCAAGGACTCCTTCATCATTGAGATTGATGCATCTTTTCAAAGAAACTTCCTGCAGGTATGAACAAGATGAAGCCACAGCTTTTATTCCTGGGGGAAAACATAATGATGTATCACTGAGCTATACATGTGTAGGTTTGAGGACTGGTTTTCATTTTAACAATCATCAGGGTAGATCTATTTGTGTTTATCTTTTGCAAAGTAGTCCATCTGTGAGGATGTGTATTCTCTAGGGGTGCTGTCATCATTTAAAACTTAAGAATGTTTCAGGAATTTCTATACAGTCTGTAGTACATTCTTCTGACTATCTGCAACTTAATGGCAAGCTTTTACTGTTTATAAATAGGTTCGCTTTTTGAGAACTAGTCAAAAGTCAGAACCAAATTAGACAATTAAATAGCAGATGATTCTCCTTTTTGTTAAAACAGAAGTTTTAAAGTAATAAAGTTGATGTTCTTTCGGACTCTGAGGGGAAATCAGAAGTTAGACAGCCTAGTGGTCTAGGCATCATCTTCATGCCTGTCTTTGGGAGTCACATCTGGTCTGTGCATTCCTTCCTCCCCTCCGACTGCCTTTTCCACCACCGTGCTCTTGGTTAGCCAGCACCAATCTTACAGCTGACTGAGGACCAAGAAAAGAGAAGTCCCTGTGTCCATTTGTCCATTTGAGCTGATGTAAATGCATGATGAACGCTGTGTGTGCCATGTAAATAAGAGAGCACTTCAGGGATCCGGGCCCTCAGTCATGGACAAACATTGCAGCATTATTTAAAAAGATACCTTTACGGGCAGAATACACGAAAGACAAGATGGCTAATTCATTTATAAATAATTTTTATTATTTTCCATATTTTAAAATATTTTTTAAAATGGAATTCATCGGTGTCCAGCATGAAAGTTCTTTTTGGTGAGTCATTGTTGGTGTAAACAATTAAGAACTTATGTGTCTGCATTTTATGAATAGCCTAGTTTGCTAAAAAGATGTTTGCAAAATATGGTCAACTACCCACAAAATTTTACAGACTCTTAGGTAGCCAAATAAGTCCCTCTTTCACATATTGAAAAGTCCTGTATTGGATAAAACAATATATATTGGGAAAAAATGGTAAAATATACAAATTTATATGATAGTGACACAGCAGCATGCAGTTTGACTATAAAAATATGCATTTTACAGACTGATAAGTTTAATCTGATGATTATTTAATTCTTTTTTTTAGATTTAATTTTCTGTTCTAATATTACATAAATAATACTTAACAAAATATGCACTCGTCATTTCTTGTCCATTTCTTCTTCCACTTTATGAGATGAAATATTTTAAATATAGAGACATCCAGCCATGCTTATTTTTAAAATGTTTAAAATAGTAGTGAATTACCCAATGTGTTTTTTAACTTTCATTACTATTTATAAACAAGAACACTAATTTGGATTCCTTATAGAATATTTTTATTGATAAATATAGTTGCTATTTCTTGGATAGCTTCATACTTTTTTTGACACATTTTCACCTTCTTTGCTCTAAAATTCTACTAGATAGTGAACAGTAATCTACCAATTTATTCAGTGTTAATAAACATACCTTCTGAAGTCATGGAAATTCTGTTTTTGTCAAGAGAACTTAAATTTAATCTCCTCAGTTTTCTGCAGTTACACATGTGCAGGAGAGCAGTGTCTGAAATATCACACTTCGCTACATTTAGAGTTTGGACTTCAGGATGTAAAATCTGTAATAATTACATGATTTTGAAAAATTAAATTTTTTATAAATATGAATATTTAATCCCATATTTAGCGTTTTGGGGGTCATAAGAGACAAATGGCAGATGAACAATATAGCAGAGAACATAGAAAGATAACTAAGTGGTAACAGACACATTAAGCCTACTTCCAGCAGAGGGCACAGCTTCCAGAGCTCAGGTCCTTGCTGGGGCACAGAGCACTTCAGAGAGGGCTCCAGGACCACCTGGAAGCAGGGTGGGGGCACTCATCCTCTGCAGGCACAATTGTCTGCTTGCAGCTAGGAGGTCTAGCCATGTGCCTCTTTGTCAGCAGGAGTGAGTCTTTAATCACTTGTACAGAAAATGTTCATCTTGCTAATCTAGAACATGACCTAGTACAAATAAGCCAAATATCATTGTTTTCTTGAAGTCAACAAATAGCAAATCAATTTCAAAACATTGTGAACTCTGTCCCATTTTTCTTTTCTTCATTGTTTTCTAAAGCAAGAAATGACTGTACTTTTCTAAATGTAAAATTAATGTATTATTGTAAAACTTTCTGACAATATATCAAGATTATAATAAGTGCTAAGAATACCTAGGCAATTATCAGGAAGGTTATCAGATCTGTTATATATATATATTATATTATTGAATAGTCTCTCTCTCACATACACCCTCAAAAATTGGTCCTTTCCGTTTTATAAATAAGGAACAGAAACACCAAGAACTTAAGCTGCCAATACAAAACACATAGCCAGAAAGGAGCAGAGGTAAGGTTGGAACCCAGCCATTTCTAAACCAAAGGCCACAGCTTTTAGCCACGTTTATAACTAAAAATCTTCTAATACCAACATCAAGGTACAAACATAATTTTGATTTTTTTGAGTTTAAAAGCCCTTTGAAATAAAATGAAATCAGATCATATATACTCTAGGATGATTCTATAAAAATCATTGACTTGGTTGCATAGCCTTCATTTTGTGCATATACCAATACTAAGTGCATCCTTCACTGGCAAACATTTGAGCTGAGCACTGAGACTGATTTCAGTAGACAACCTGGCGTGTGAGCAAGTACTCTGCAGGCAGAATGCCTGCTGCGGACTCTGGGAGTGAGGTCTGGCTCCGTTTTCTTTCCGCGCCCCAGTATCCTCCTTATTAATATTCTGTGAGATATAAAGTCACCTTGCTTACATGCTACAGCTGTTATCCATTTTTGTGATTAGAAATGAGTATACTTGTATGCTTTGCTGACTTTTTTTTTTAGATCAATGGTAGAAGCAAACAGTAATTCTATGAAGCAATGAACTTGTTTGTTAACTCTGTTGTGGTCCTCATTTTACAATGTATCAACTCAGCACTTTTTTGTGTTGTACACCTTACAAATGTTGTATTGTCAATTATAGCTCAATAAAGCTGGAGAAAATACTAGATGTAAAGTTGTCAATAAGCACCTTTTGAGGGCTTTTGATATTAATGCCGAATGTTTTCCTAAAATTTTTTTTTTTTTAAAATCACTTTGCACTCTCAGGAGCAGGGAATAAAAGTGACAACTCCCTACACTACTGATGATAATGGATATTTATTATTTTTTTTCTTTCTCTGCCAAACTGAAAACTAACTGTGACTTATTACTAATGATATCAAAACCTTTTGTATGCTTTTGGTGATTTATATTTTTCCCACTTTTTGTTTTATTATTTATTTGATTTTTCTTACTGGTTTATAGATTCCTTATATTGTCAAAAGACCACTGAATTTCACACGGATTGTGAATATTTTCCTTAATTCCTTGACATTTTTCTTCCTGCCATCAGGAAGTTTCTATTTTTAGGTTATTCAAACCTCAATCTTTTTTTCTTGTTTTTTAACTTTGAGGTCATCTTTATAAAGGCCTTCTTCATTCAAAGACATAAGTAGGAAATAATTTAAAGGGAATCATCCAAAGATGTATACAACTTTGCAACAGGTGTTAGATCTGGCTTTTAAAATAATTTCATAAGTAAGACTTTTATAAAGATTAGAATTAAAAGGAGATCACCAAGGAAATTCATGCTTTTATTTTCCTTCTATCTTGCTTACTCCCTTAGCCCTTTTCTTCAGGTAAAACTAGATTTAAATAAAAGCTCAGGATTCCCGTAAAACAAAAATCTGAGTCACTGAAATGTAAGCTAAAGGGATAGGATGAAAGGGGAATGATGGGGAGGCAAGAAAAAAACAACCCTGTTTTCTGTAGTGTTATAACATTTTATCTGTGAGTCACACATGAGTGTGGACACCCAGAGAACCATCAACAATAAAAACCTTCCAGAGTCAAGCACAGGGCGGCCCTAACAGCTCTATGTTCAAATGCCAGCAAAGGAGGAAAATCAGCCTGAAAGTTATGTCAGGCTGATGTAGAATCACCAATGGCACAGACACACAGTTACTCAGGGACAGTCATACGCAGGACCGTTATCACCAGAGCTTGCTACCTTTTGATCGCAAGCGTTGGTGGCAAAATCAGCAATGAGCAGTTCTAGTTTCTGCAAACAATGGTGATGGTCACAAACCTATTTTAATGTTGAGAAAACTGAGGCTTAGCGTTGGTAAGGTGGCAAAGCTAGAATTCTTATTCAGGTGGGAGGCCTTTATTATACTTACTGGCATACAGAAAAGTGAACTGAGGGCCAGGCATGTTGAAGAAGGTTAGCTTAGCTGAAGGAAGGGGCTCAGTGCAAAGTGGCAGGAATGTGATAACCAGAATGAAAAGAGTGATTTTTAACAGCTGACTGTCATTCATGAAAGGCTAAAATCAATTTAGTAGGCTATGATCAACATTTAAAAAAATGAAACAAGCCAGAATAAAGTAAAAAATATCCAGGTGTGCTGTACATGGCATTGTTATGTGTGGTGTGTGCATTACAGTCTCCATGTAACATTTCTTTACTGTGGGCCTTTTTCTTTTGCCACTTATCTAGTCACCTTGCATTTTAAATTTAATTTTTCCCAGCTTTTTTGAGATGTAATTGATCACAAAGTTTAAAACTTTTAAAAACAAGGAAATCAAAAGTTCTGGTAGGATGAAGACTAGGGAAGTAACTGAAAGAAGGGTAGGAGAAGATCTTTTAGGAACTATTACACATGGACATTTTAGTTGTCTGGAGAAAAAAGAATCCCAGTGCTCTATTTTATTTTCAAGTGATTACTAATCCTACTATACACATTGCTCCAAAAATCTGAAACCACACCTAAACAGTAAAAATTAATAGCTTGCTTTACAGTTGTACATAGTCTTACCTCACTTATATTGGAATCTGTTATCTGTCCCACTAGGCTCATTATTTTAAGCAGTCTATCTTTTATGTTGGGAGGCAAAGGCTTAATTTCTGTGATATATCTGGAAATATTTTTCGCTAAGTACCAAAGGCATCTGAAATACAAATACAATATAATAAATTACATCGTACCAGTACCAATTCCTCATATTTGTTTAATGCTGTTTGTTAGCACCAAACCCTTTCATAAACACTGTGCACATTTGATATTAAAATTTACCACTTTAGCTTGGTAAATAAAATCCAGAAGCCTAGTGTGTGCTTAGTTATAGACAATATGTTCTTTTACATTTTTTCCTCAGCATATAGCACTTATTAAAGAAGTTTTTCCTAAATTGTGTCTCCAATTCCTAAGAGACAATTACAAATCACCGAAATTTCAGTTACCTATTCCTAAATAAAACACTAAACCCCGGCTCAGTAATTGAAAAGCTTTATTTGTTAATCCAGCAAACTGTTTTCATTAAAATTATGTAATGAAATCACTAGAGAAAGAACTATACTTGCAAAAATGCTGCAAATAATACAAATCATAGAGATAACAACTCATGCCTGATTCCATGTGCATAATACCAGAGCAGTAACAACTAAGACACATATGATCAACATATCTGCTATGTAGCCCGACATTACAACCTGAGAAAATTTATACTTTAATAAACATGTTTAATATCTGCTACAAATAGCCCCTACATATACACATTTACATTCACAAATAAATGTGATCCTATACGTGTATTTGATTTAGTTGCCTATAGTCCCTTCTCCTAACCGTCCTCCTTCCATCAGCATAGTTCCTTTTGTTAACCTAGTATGTTCTTCCTTATTTTCCTTTGTGTGTATGTGCACATGAGAGCGCATGCACGCATGCGGGCAAGGGTGCACGCGCACACACGCACACACTCATTCTTAAATTCGAAGGGTTGGGGTGGGGTCATTGTTTCTCAGAATGGGGTCACTTTCCTAAATTTTTTTCCAAGATCTTATGATATTCATTGGGGCATCAAGTTAGTTTTAATGTTCATTTAATAGCTGCATAATCTTTCACAGTGTGGATGATTTAGTCATTTCTGTATGGATGAGTATTATTATATCTAGGACATGGTAACATATATTGACAGATTGTTTTCTAGAAAGCCTATAACTTCAAATTTCTATCAGCAGTGCTGGAAGGTTCCATTTCCTCCTACAATAAGTATTATCATTCATTTTTATTTTTCCTTAAAAAAAGAATAAAAGATATAACAAAACAAATATTTACTTTTCCTCTTATTTCTGTTATTTCCATTTCCCAATCCCATCCCCTACCACTTCAGGAAACCATTCTAAAGTCTAATATGTATCCTCATGCTTTATATGTCCTTTTATCATGATTGCTATATATATATTTAAATACATAGGAATGTATTTCTAAATTATATACATGGTATTTATCATAGTTTTGTTCACTTTTTCACTAGCAGTGTTTTTTAGATCTACCTACTCTTAGATGATGGAAGCTCTCATGGGTGAAAAGTATCTTATTATTGGTTTAATGGTATTTTTTGAATTACTAATACATTTACTATCTTGTCATGAATTTGTTGATTATATAATGCTTTCACATAAACTGTCTATGCACCCTTGGCCCATTTTGCTTTAAAAAAAATTTTTGAAGTAACATTGCTTTGTAATATTATACAAATTATTTTGATATTTCTTGACTTAAGTTTGTAAGTTATTTTTGTGACAAAATACATAACTAGTTTTGTATCTGTTCTGTAAATATTCAGAGTATGCATATTCCGTTTGAGAGATGTTATGTCTTCTTCCTACATTGGGGATTACATACATATGTCTAAATCTGTGTGTGTTTATATGTGCACATAAATATATTATGTGACTGTGATTGTCTGTTGACTGTATTATTTAATTCTTCTAGGTGTTTATTTTTCTACTAAATCTGTAGCGTTCTTGGCTTACAATACTTGTATATTGAAATTAAGATTTCCTTTCATTCTACTAGTTTTTGCCAGTTTATGTGCATTAATGTTTATAATGAGAAAGTTCAAATACAGCAAATAGGATATGAGCCATTATACCCAAAACCTAGAATTTTAAAAATGTAGTGATCATATTGGATCAGGTATCTTTCTTAAGACAAAATATTTCAGATAAATCGAAGCCCTCTTTGTACACTTACTCAGGCTTACTCTCTTTATCTCCCTTTGCAGAGGCAACTACTATCATAAAGCTTTAAAAAAATACTTTCTGTCCATTATTGCATTACACTTTTAATACTAAAATATATATCCATAAGTAACATAGTATTGTTGTCTGTATTTATAAAATGTAATGTATTAAGTTTCCTACGATGATTGAATTTTTCAGTTGTAATTGTTGAGTTTTCATTTTAGTGAGACAGTTGTAGAGCAAATTTGTGATCATTTCAGCTTCTTGTAAAATACTTTACTACTAAGTAATGGCTCTCTACTCCTCATACTTACGTTTTCACTTTAGATTCTATTCAGTCTGGTTTCAGTGTTACTCTACCATCATCTTTCTTTGACATCCTTTGCTAACACATTTGTGAGACTTACCTGCATTGTTGAAGACAGCTGTAGTTTGTTCATTTTCAAATGGTTCATCTAGTCTCACTGCAGTATAAAAAGTCCACTGTTTGAATAATTTTCTATTCTACTATTGTGCACGGTAGGGTGGTTTGTAATATTTTACTATTATGAGTAATATTAATATTAATATAAATATTATTGGGCATGTCTTTGGGAGACACATGTATCTGTGTTTCAATTGAGTATATACCTAGGAACAGAATTGCTACTCATAAGGCATACACAAGTTTAGCTTAGTGCCAAACAGTTTTACAACATCATTGAATATTCTCAATCACACACTTAGTCAGTGAGTCCCTGGGATGCAGATTCTTGCTAAAACCTGGCATGGCCCATATAACTATTTTTAGCCAACTCAGTGGATATGTAGTAAGTAGCAAAGCAATGTAGCTTTAAACAGTAATTCCTAATTTGTTTTATTTATTGTATTTCATTGAATTTACTATATCCTTTTTTTGTAGAATAGCCATTCAAATAGCCCAGTTTACTTTTGGGTTGACTACTTTTCTTACTGTGTAAGAGTTTTTCTTATATTCTGGCATGAGCTGTCTGTTGGTTATTTATGTTGAACAAATAGTCTTCCATTCTGTGGACTGCCCTTTCACTCTGTCATGTTTTTGGTGTTTGCCCACTGCATCTTAGTTATCTAACTTATTGGCATACAGTTGTTCACAGTATTCCCTTAAAATCCTTTTATCTGGAAGGTTATAAGCAATGTCTCCTCTTTCATTCCTGATTCAGTCTTCTGAGTGTGCACTCTCATTTTCTGGGTTACTTAAACCTTTGTCAATTTTATTGATCTTTTTAAGGAACCAGTTTTGATTTCATTGATTTTCTTTATTATTTTTCTCTTCTCTATTTGATTATTTTCTGCTTTAAAATTTACCAATTCCCTTCTTATACTTATTTTGCATTTAGTTTCACCTCTCATTTTTTTGAGGTGAAAAATCAGGTTATTTATTTTAAACCTTATTTTTAATACAGGTATTTAGATCTAGTAAAGTTTTTAGTTGCAGTCTATAAATTTTGGTATATCATATCTTCAGTTTCATTAATTTCAAAGTAGTCTATAATATTCTGTCTATTTCCTTTTTTGACCCATTGGTGACTTGGAGTATATTGTTCTTTCTACTTATTTGTGAATCTTTCAAACTTCTTTGATATTGATACATAATTTCATTCTATTGTGATCATGAAACAAACTTTATATATTCAAAATCATTTTTAATTTATTGAGTCTTGTTTTATGGGTTAGCATTAGCATATGCTCCACTCTGGAAAATCTTCCATGAGCACTTGAGAATTTGTATTCTGATATTGGGTGGATTATTCTAGAGATGTCTATTGGGCCTTGTAGGTTTTAATGTTATTCAAGTGGTCTAATTCCTTGTTAGTTTTAATCTAGATGTTCTATCTTTTATTGAAAGTGGAGTGCTGGTCTTTGACCATTATTTTCATTGTATATTTCTTTTTTTATTGCTCAGTTTTTGCTTTATGGATTCTGTTAGGTGCAGATATGTTTATAATTTTATCTGCTTGAGAGTTTTGATCATTTCATCATTAAAAATGTCTCTTCACCTTCAGTAACCTTTTTGTTTCCATATATATGTCTGATGTAAATACATCCATTCCAGCTTTCTTACAGTTGCTGTTTGCCTGATATATTGGTCCCTACCCTTTAACTTACAGTTTATATGTACCCCTGAATCTCAAGTGTCACTTGTAGATAGTATGTTGTTGGATCTTATTCTTTTTCTCATAGTGACAATCTCTACTTTTTTTAATCACATTGTTTAATTCACTCATATTTAGTATTATTACTGTTACATGTAGATTTAGCTGTCATTTACTTTTTTTGTTTTCTTTCCCTTTGTCACTTCTTTATGACTTGTTTTACAAAGTAAATTTCTCATCATGTTAGATTTAATAATTTCATTATTTTTTAAACTGATTTTAGTGGTTACATCATAACTCACCACAATCAGATTTATACTAAGTGTATTTCAGTAAAACACAGAAGTGCTATACAGCTCCATTCCAACCTCTTTCCTTATTGTGCCATGATTGATAAACATATTACCATTTATATATGTTAAAAAACCAACAATACCTTCATGTAACTACTACTTTATATACTTGTATATCTTTGTTTTATTTTAATATTTTTCTCTTGGCTCTGGGTCTCAAACCCTGGTTCTTATGCTTTATGTGGCCTATACCTTAGCCACCTTAGCTGCCTGAGCCACATGGGTACACCTAATTTTATATCCTTGAAAGAAGGTGAAAGATTAGAAACATTTTTATGCTATGTTATGCTAATCTTTTATTAATAATTATTGGTTCTCTTCATTTGTTTTTGTGGCTTTGAATTAGCATTTTGTGTTATTTTCTTACTGCATTATAATTTTGTTCTTACCTCCTCGGTGCTATTACTGACAAATTGTATTACATATTTATGTGCTATTGGTACAAATTTACAATTATATACATATTTTTATACAAGTCCTTTAAAAAGTCATTTAAGGATGAAGAATAACTATGCACTGATACTGTTTTTAAAAATAAGGACACAGGTGCAACCTGGTGGCCTAGCAGGTAAGTCTGCCACCTAGCTGGTGTACACTGTATACATCCTAAGGACAGATTCACAACCTGGGGTCAAGGGGAAGGGGACAGAAAAAATGAACAACTAAATAAAGTGCTTCTTCCTCTTTTCTCTTTCTGCCTGCCTGCCTATTCGCCCCCATTCCTGCCTGCACTTTTCCTTTAAAACAAATAATAAAAATATCAGTGCTCTTTTTTTTCTTCATGTAGATTTGAATTACTGTCTGGGGTCACTTCTTCAACCTGAAGAACTTGCTCTAGTATTTCTTTTTTCTTATTTAAAGGAAAGGTACAGGCAGGAATGAAAGTGAGCAAACAGGCAGGTAGGAAGAGAGAGGAGAAAGAAGTATTTTATTTATTTTTTTTCATTTTAGTTGTTCACACTGGTTGTTTCCCTGCAGACTCAGGGCTTGAACTGAGGGGCATGTGGCCTTGTGCACCTTTGGAGGTGACTCCCCCAGGGCACACCTCTTCAGTGTTTCTTCTTAGACCATTTTGTTAGTAACACATCCGCTGGGCTTTGTTTAGCTGAATGTAGTTTAATTTTGTTCTTTTTTATTTTACCTTAATTTTCGAAAGATAAATTTTGCTAATTAAAGGATTGTTCAGTTGAATTTTTTTCTTTTAGCAGTTTGAATAGGTGCTCCCACTGCCTTCTGCCTCCCTTGTTTCTGGTAAGAAGTCTGCTGTGGATCTCACTGGAGGGTCCGGGCTTTGTAATACACGAGTAACTTTTCAAGATATTCTCTTGGTCTTTGAATTTAGCATTTTCACTTGTGTATGTGTCTCTGTATTTATCCTACATGTTCTGTGACTTAATTTAAATTTAGTGAGCTTCTTGAATGTATGTTTCTTACTAAATCTGGCTTTTAGCTATTTCTTTAAAATATTTCTACATATATCATAGAAATGTCACTCTTAGGTCTCATCTTTTTCACTGAGATAGGCCAATTATAGTAGCAGTCATCCTCCTACTAATTTGCTTCTATTCACTAATAGAAAATAACCAAATAATCCAAACTCTAACACTCTGCCTAGGCATCATTACCACCCTATTGATAGCACTTTATGCTCCAACCCAAAATATTAAAAAAAAATTACTGCTCTCCACTTCAAGCCAAATAGGCCTAATAATCCTAACTACTGGCATTAATCAACCCTAGTCAGTACTTTCTCACATATGCATGCACACATTCTTCAAAGTTACATTATTTATATACTCTGGATCCATCATCCACAACCTAATTGACAAACAAGACATCCAAATAGGTATCTGCATAAAGTACTATGCTTTAAAACAACTTAATTTGCAATAATAGGCATATCCTTCCTTACAGGGTTTGTCTCCAAAGAGAAACCACTAACATGTCATATACCTACAATGGAGTTTTATTAATTACTCTCATTGGTGCTTCTCTAACAGCTGTTTATAGCACTTGAATTATTTTCTTCTCCCTCCCAGAAATAGCCTTGTTATTTCTACTACAATTTTAATTAACAAATACAACCCCCTCATAAATTCCATTAAATATCTTTTAGTTGGAGGCATCTTTGCTGAATTTTTTATTGCCAACAATATCATTCCAACAACTATTCCACAGACAACTGTTCCAAATAAGAAAATATACTGAAACACTACTTTTGACTGAATTTTTACAAAAAGACAAAAGATACTTGGGTCTATTAGTAAACACATCTTTTGCCACATTAAAAATATTATACTATATAAAAGTACATAGGTCTATAGCACATAGACTTATGTGCTTTTTTATACTATAATGATCTGTGTCTCCAAATAATATAACCAAGATAAAGAACTGAATAGATGGGAGTGCTTCTTCCTCCTCTATTCCTGACTGCCTATCTCTGCTCATCTTCATTTGTGCCTGCGCCTTTCCTTAAAAAAAAAAAAAAGTGTATTGCTTATTCTTATTTTTATAGTGGTATAGCTATTTGCATAAATTCAATAAAAATCTGTTCTTTTTATAACAGGACACGTTTAGACAAGTCTTTGATTTGGCTTCTTAACCTAAACAGGTTTTTGGAAATCTAATATGAGATTCCCTAATACCGAATAGTTTAAAAAAATCTAAGTTTGGCTTTATGAAGTTAATAAGGTCCTTGGATTACCAGTTTTAACTTTGGTTAGAAAAAAATGACAAAGGTTTTTATCATATTTGCAAATGTGCATTGAATCACTATACTATTTACGTAAATAACAAGTCAAGTTTAATGAGACTGAGCAACCAAGATATATCAATAAGCTAAAGCTGGACAACTTGATATAAACTTCAAGAACTCACAACAAATCAAATATAGACAAACACATGCCTATTTCTATTTGAACCCAAGCACCTATAACATCATCAAAGACA
Source organism: Solenodon paradoxus (assembly GCA_004363575.1). NCBI lineage: Eukaryota > Metazoa > Chordata > Mammalia > Eulipotyphla > Solenodontidae > Solenodon > Solenodon paradoxus. The sequence goes on along the minus strand of RJWH01000214.1, from coordinate 5,077 downwards.
TTCAAGTAGCAAAAAAGGAAAATCAGTAAGTTAAAAAATGCCATCCTGGGTGCACCCTGGTGGCCTAGTGGTCTAGTATACATGGGAGCAGTCCCATATATATCCATTCCAAGGTTCCTGGTTCAAGACCTGCCCAGAGGGAACAACCAATGTAAACAACCTAATAAAAAATAAAGTACTTCTTTCTTTCTCTCCCTACCTGCCTACTTGCCTTCATTCCTGCCTATACCTTTCCCTAAAAAAAAAAATAAATAAAAAATGCCGTTCTCATTCCACTATCTAAAGATACTATGAACTCAGTATATCCTGTAGACTAGCAATTTAGTACACCGGGCATAGTCCACATCTATCCCAAGGTTACCAGTTCAAGACAACCAGGATGAACATCTAAATAAAGTGCTTCTTCCTCCTCTCTCCCCCTGCCTGCCTGCTTGCCTGCCTCTGCTCACCTTCATCCCTGCCTGTACTTCACCTTTACTTAAAAAAAAAAAAAAAAAAAAAGAACTCAAATGGAGACATTTTCTCAACTCCCTGCTCTCCAGATTCAGAAACCAAGTTTATATTTTGCTTCACGTCAATCTTTGTCTTTCATTTCCATTAAAATGCCCTTTATCAAGTTGTTCATACCACATGGAAACCTAACTTGGATGGAAGCTCACCTACAACACGGCCTCCTGAAATGAGAACTCCTCATATTTACACTAAGTGACTAAAACATGGTTCATGGTAAGGCACTAATGTAATATTAAAAGGCTATTTGTCCACCAGGTCCATAAAGCTTCCTGTGATCTGCCTCCAAAAGAAGACCCCCTACAATAGAACCTAGATCTGCCCTCCCTACATTAGAACCTAGAGATTTAAGCCTTATTAACTTAAAAATGCAGAAGACAATTAAAAGGCAAAGCATAACTATTTGGGATCAAAGAATTGCAATTAGGAGCACATAGATTCAGGTTGAAAATCAAAACTCTAAAACATAGCCCAGGGAGAAATAAAGGGGATTTAATGGTAGCAAAAGAAGGAAATGAGGTAACAGGTTAAAGAATAGTTGATTAGTGCTAACAAGCTTAACTATTCTTGGTCTTACATAATTGAATGAAAAGGGAGCTGGTTGATTTTACTCTCCAAAAGTTCCATAATTAATAATTCTCATGGTCTGGATAACTTCTCAAACAACTGTTTGCTTAAGGGTTTCTTAAAACAATTGCTTTCGACCCTGTGCAAAGGTCTCTGGCCTTGTTTAAAGTCTTTGACTGAGCTCAAACTAGATTGGTAATGTAATTTCCAATGTAATGACTCTCCAGATCTGTTTTTAAAATGATTTCACCAATGTTAACTTTCTAGCTTACTAGAAAAGACACCAAAAGAAGACTGCATTTAAAGTTTGTTAGAAGAGACCTATCTTTTGCAAAATCTCTATAATTAGCAAAGACACTAAAAACTCTTTAGCCAGTGATTTTAGACACCCTAGCCACCTAACAAGCCCTCTGTTATAACTGGTAAAAATGTTGTTTCTACGTTAATAAACCAGGAATTGCTATCCCAAATTTAAAAGATCTTAAAGATGAGATACCAATCTTTTATAAGTTAAGCAACATTTCTTCCAATGATTTATTTAGTTGGTTAAATCTTGGCTCCTGGGAATCTCTGCTGCAGGGAATTTTTTAATCCTTGACTTCTCAGAAGTCATCTCATTAACATATCCTGTGCCCCAGTAACCTCTAGAGTTGTAAATGCCTTTCACCAGTCACTCACATATCAAATGATATCAGGGTCAGACAACTTAATGATCCCACTGCCCATATCTATAATGACAATGACACTGTCAGTAACAGGACCATGTAACCATTCAACCTGATGACTCCATCAACAGTGGCAAGTGAGAATCACATTATACTGGTTCACTTTCAGCTTCCTGAATGATCAAAATGGGAGCATTCTGGCATGCCTTGGTGGAGTAGTTGTTAGGTCAGTCACCTCCAAAGGCGTGCAAGGTCATGTGTACCCCTGGGTTCAAGTCCCTGGTGGGGAAGAGGGGACAACAACCAGTGTGAACAATTAAATAAAAACGAATGAGGCGCTTCTTCCTCCTCTCTCTTTCTGCCTGCCTGCCTATTCACCTTCATTCCTGCCTGTGCCTTTCCTTTAAAAGACAAAAAAGGTGGGGCGGGGGGGGGGGGCGGATTTTTCAATAAATAAAATGAACACTGTGGAAGAGTCCCCAAACCCATGAAATAATTTAGCCCACATAAGGGGAAAAAATCTAGTTAATTCCTGAGCTCAAGGTTACTTTTTATAAATGCCTCTGATAATCATAAAGGAAATTTAAGTCATCTCCTAAAATAGTATAAGATAATCACTCTTAACCAACTCCCTGCTCATTATAAACTCCCATTGTAATAATCAATGTAACAATCAATCAATAAAAACCAGGACCAGGAGAACTCCCATACATCTTTTACACAAAATTTAATATCTTCTTTTGCTGAAATAACTGACTTCAGAAATTATTGACTCTTGTAATGGAAACCTCCCTGTTTAGTTCCTCCTTATAGTGATGACTATTAATGCCTCTATTATGTGATTGTATATTCAAACCACCTGTTCCCATTCCCTAGGTTCCAAGAAGGGAACACAAGGCAGTTGAGGCCATTTAGGGGGTGCACACCCAGGAATAAGAAAAACAGTAAGAACTCTTTGGTTTCTGACCTCAGGAAATCTGTAACTGCCTGACAAGTTTCAACTTCAGCTGGGCAATCTAATTTATCCCTGATATTACCCAGTGCCTGATCAATCTATCACAATCTTATAGCATGAACCAGAGCACTTCCCTCTGCTGGGTTGAAGGGAAAAGTATGCCCATTTCTTTGAGGGTCTTCATAGGCTGGGCAAAGGAACAAATTGACATTAGGCATAATTAGTAAAAGTCCAAATTTAATAACTTTTGGAGAATTTACATGGTAGTAAATTCTGAGGTGGCTGGGGCAGACCCATAATTTATATCCTGAGGTAAGGCCTGGAAAGGGGGCTTGGGATGTGGGGGAGAGAGGAGGAGTTTCTCCTTTGCCTGTGGGACTGTCACTTCACTGTCCTTGGCTCTTGATGACAGAGCGGGGCATCCACAAGAGACCGATTCTGAAAGACTTGGGGTGTTCAATTTTAGTCCCTTCACCTCCTGGAGTCCCTTTTTGATTACAAGTTCCTAACCTGACGACCACCAGCTTGGGCAAGAGGTGAAGACGTTGAGCAACCTGCATCTTCTGCATTTTGTTTCAGGTTCTTTTGGAACAAAAAAGAGAACAATTGCAGCCCGCATCCAATCAGCAATCACAATCAGACACTGACCTGACTGCAGCATGGTTACACCGAGGCTTTGACTGGCTGGAGAAGTGCTTAAAAAATCCAACCTGTGAGCACTCAGATGAGCAATTTAGGATTCTACCCCGATTGTGTCCCCACGTGGACGCTCAATAAGGTTTGTTTAAGTCACTGGTGTAGCTTTTGCTAATTTCAAGGGTCAATAAACTCACGGGGTCCCGAACTGGCCCCAAACACGGCTTACACACCCACTGTCCGAGTGCAGCATTGTCCTGCTCACTCTATAAGCCATCTTGCAACCACGCCTGACTTCCACCTCCCTCTAGGTCAGCTTCCTGAGATGCTGGCACCCGTGTAAAGGACCTAGCGGTCAGTGCTGCTCGTGCCCTCAATTCGTGGGCAGCACCTCGCACAGAGGTGGCTAGAAAAGTAACCCGACGGCAGTGGGCCGGCGGCTCCCCGCAATCCCACCTCGACCTGGACCCCACCATTGGCCTTGGCCGCCTGGAGCATCCTTCCTCGAAGGCTCCCTAACGGAGGACCCGCTCGAGCCTCCTCCCCACCGGCCTCCAGCGCCAGTCAGGCAGGACGCCGCCGGGGCAGCGGGTCGGAGCTGGACCCGGCACCAGAACACCGCGGAGCCTCCTCCAGTCGGGAGGCGGGCCAGCCCGACGGGCGGGGCGCAGGGAAGGCGGGCCGGAAGACTCACAAGTCCAGCAGCTGGCTGACCGACGAGTCAGACATCCCTACCGCCCTCCGAACCTCTCTGCTGTCCAGGCCAGCTCTTGCCCCCAGGGACCGTCCGCCAACTCCCGTCCCTACGCACCACGAAGGCCTTCGTGACGTCACAGGAAGCCTTCCAAAACCTGCCCGCTGAAACACTCGGGAAAGAGGGCCCTATGGAGGCGGAGCCAGGGAAGAGCTGCGCGAAAGGAGTTGAGCGCGATAAAATATAGAGGAACCCTAAACTCGGGTGCGGCACGCCGGGAGTTGTAGTCCTTCTGCCTCCTGGCTGGCGCGACGGCGGGGGGAGCCACCCTGCAGCCCAGCACTGGGCTAGGAGGGTTGTGGAGGGGTGTATCCCCTGTACAGGGATGCACTGGATGCTGGACAACGGAAACCCAATATCCCCTGGTACACAGACTCTGCCGAGGTCAAACAAGCACTTTTTAGAATCTGGGAGTGACTTCCCTTTAGTATGCACTTTTTGTGAAGCAACACAGAGCTAGGTGCCTTCCATGGCTAATGAGAAAGCTCCGTGAGGCTAAAACGAAATCAGAGCCTTGATTTCGGAGGTGTAGGGGATGGCTGGGATTACAGTGCACAATTCAGGCAGCAACCCCAAAACTTGGGGTTTGGGCAGAGTGTTTTAAAGGGAAGGAAGGGGTAAGGGTCAGGCTGCAAAGTTGTCTACTGAGATTTTGGATTGTTTACAGAGAGTATTTCTTATAGTTTATTGACTTATTTTGACTTTGGTTGATATGAGGAAAAAAAGAAAAAAAAAACACAAAAAACTGTCTTTGTTCCGTTTGGGGGGAAATGGTGCCTAGCAGGAGACCAGTTCTTGCCGGTCAAAAAGTAGTTTTCAAAAGTTAGACGTTCAGGGTGACTCAGGTGCTAAGCAGGAGGCTGGGGTGTAGACCATTTAACATCCAAGGACTTGGGTTGGAGACCTGGGGAACAATCTGAGTGAATGAATGAATGAGTTTATTCCTTCCCTGTCTCTGAGTGTCTTCCAGTCTCTTAATTTTTTTTTTTT